>CM055906.1:12913387-13513387 GCA_029582155.1 Panopea generosa
ATGACCGTGTGTGCATTTGATGGAATTGATGATATATATATATGGCTTATGCCCCTACTCCCAATATAGAGCCAAACTACTGCTACAGACAGCAAGGACTGGTTGCAATAATATCCACAACCAGGTTAAATTTTAACGAAATATTTCCTCGCCATCGCTGGTCGGCATTAAACAAAGTGAAAAAAAGAAAATAATAATTTTGCTACTATCAATCGGTGTTATTGCACTTGTCATGTATATTACGAAGCGTTTGCGTTTGAAGTAATTTTAATAATATTTTATGATGATTTAGACAATGGGGTCTTAAACTACACAGACTTGTTGATTAAGCCTGTGCATGCGCAGATTTAAACTGAATCTCTTTAATGAATTCAACAGAGTTTGATTAAACACACAACGTACTCTAGATATATATGTATCCTAGTAAATGGTTTAAATGTAAAATTGCTCCTTTTTATGATTGCGTTCTATGCAGTTTGAAGTGCCACCTGGTGGTTGCAGAAGGTTGCCCTGTACTTCGACACAGTGACGTTACTATTACTGGTCCGTATGAAGTGCCATCTGGTGGCTGCAGAAGGTTGCCCTGTACTTCGACACAGTGACGTTACTATTACTTGTCCGTTTAAAGTGCCATCTGGTGGCTGTAGAAGGTTGCCCTGTACTTCGACATAGTGACGTTACTATTACTTGTCCGTTTGAAGTGCCATCTGGTGGCTGCAGAAGGTTGCCCTGTACTTCGACACAGTGACGTTACTATTACAGGTCCGTATGAAGTGCCATCTGGTGGCTGCAAAATGTTGCCCTGTACTTCGACACAGTGACGTTACTATTACTGGTCCGTATGAAGTGCCATCTGGTGGCTGCAGAATGTTGCCCTGTACTTCGACACAGTGACGTTACTATTACTGGTCCGTTTGAAGTGCCATCTGGTGGCTGCAGAAGGTTACCCTGTACTTCGACACAGTGATGTTACTATAACTGGTCCGTTTGAAGTGCCATCTGGTGGCTGCAGAAGGTTGCCCTGTACTTCGACACAGTGACGTTACTATTACTGGTCCGTATGAAGTGCCATCTGGTGGCTGCAGAAGGTTGCCCTATACTTCGACACAGTGACGTTACTATTACTGGTCCGTTTGAAGGGCCATCTGGTGGCTGCAGAATGTTGCCCTGTACTTCGACACAGTGACGTTACTATTACTGGTCCGTTTGAAGTGCCATCTGGTGGCTGCAGAAGGTTGCCCTGTACTTCGACACAGTGACGTTTCTATTACTGGTCCGTATGAAGTGCCATCTGGTGGCTGCAGAATGTTGCCCTGTACTTCGACACAGTGACGTTACTATTACTGGTCCGTTTGAATTGCCATCTGTTGGCTGCAGAAAGTTGCCCTGTACTTCGACACAGTGACGTTACTATTACTGGTCCGCATGAAGTGCAAGCTGGTGGCTGCAGAAGGTTGCCCTGTACTTCGACACAGTGACGTTACTATTACTGGTCTGTATGAAGTGCCAGCTGGTGGCTGCAGAATGTTGCCCTGTACTTCGACACAGTGACGTTACTATAACTGGTCCGTTTGAAGGGCCATCTGGTGGCTGCAGAAGGTTGCCCTGTACTTCGACTCAGGGACGTTACTATTACTGGTCCGTTTGAAGTGCCATCTGGTGGCTGCAGAAGGTTGCCCCGTACTTCGACACAGTGACGTTACTATTACTTGTCCGTTTGGTATCATGAAGATCAGTCCTTGATTTATTTTCTATGTTTGTGGATTTTGTGCTTCCAAGACAAATGTATTTCAGATAGTATTGACTTTCATAATTTCAGTAATACATGCCGTGTGGTGACGGTATATTTCGCTCTCTACGTCTACACCGTGGTCTACCAGTTTCTGGTTGTTCAGGATTACTGTTGTCTTATCAGGATATCAGTTTAGCTAGCTACTATTACATCTCGTTGATTCCATAAACCGAGTCTGTTTTTGGCCTGGGGTTTGCCCCAAAGGCCATAGTACCAATGATGGATTTATGACGATCCCCACTGTTTGCTGGTTGTCATTAATTTCAATAAGAATAAATGCGCTTAAAAAGTAGTTCAACGCAATGAATTAATAACATTTAGTCTCTGTTCAAAGTAGTCATTTTTTTAATCAACCGGAATTGCATTCAAAAGCTTAAGATTGCCAATATTTAGCCTAAAAATCACATAATAATGATAAATATCTTTATACCTAAATGATTGAAGCGATGGCAGAAGTATGCAGTCATTTGCTTTAAATAGTATCAGGCGTCACTTGACCTAATTTATGATGTGATACTAGACCACAACTCGGTTGCGGTTGGCAAGGCCATATTGCAGCTGCAGAGAAAAGGCAAATTTGGCATTGTGTCATAATGCTGCTGACATATACTTATCTTAATCATATATAAACACATACTTTTTGAAACAGAGGACATTAAGGTTAGAGTTAGAGTCCGCTGATCGTCTAAAAGTACAGTATTTAACACATATTTACATGTAGCAGTATCCTGTGCCATTTGCTGATAAATGCACGATGTCATTTGTTTTCACGGAGTCCACAGTAACATCAGAACCGAAAGCAGCTAATCAATATAGCGATATTTATATTTTTATTTTTATGACGGATTCTACTTAATTCTGACAACAATCTGTAATGAAATGTATCCGTTTGTGACTGAAACATTTGAATCATGGATAAGACTTCTCTAATGAGCTCATCTATCAATAGAATCAGACGGCAATTCATTATGTCATGACACAATGTAAATCCGTGTATTCATTGATCATATACGCTTTTCCTGGACCACGCTTTTCTAACAAACAGCTAACACATGAACGCAAATTCACTTATCCGGTACCCTACGTCGCCGCTTAGTCACTAATTACTGAAATCAAATCACTCTTTAAGCTGTCTGCTGAACACGTTTATTTCTAGCACATTTCAGATTATTTGCGTGAGACACACACTGTTCAAATTAATGGCTGTTTTATTTCTGATCAGCAAACATTTTATAATAGGCTGAAAAAAATAATATTTTTACTTCTTGGTCATCAGACATTTCACACAGTCCATCTTTACAAATAACACATTCAATGTACCCACTTAACGTACTTACTTTGGTCGTCAAACAATACATGATAGCTCTTTATATCTAAAGCTACTTCATACCGTCTTTTGAAGAGTTTTGTTAAATAATTTGACCCATGTAGGTCAATTATAGTCTAGATATTTCAGGTTCACTGAATCTAGCTCTGCTTGTTTTTACTAAAAGAGCTCATAATGCTTTGATTTATTTCTTCTCCTGGTTCTGAATACTCGGAACAAACTAGGAGGTCAGAGCTGCAAATGTCATAATCGCCAATTTCATATATATGGCTTTCCAATAAAAGTAGTAATACAGGTTCGAAATGAGGGTTTTAAAATGTGAACCTCGAAGTCTATTCTTCTGGTGACATTTGTCAATAACTACGGAAATCCCTTCGACGTCTTTACAATTTCCAGCAACCCAACTCATTCGGGCATCATTTACAAAGACAGCACCGGAATATCCTGAGAGATGTATGGTTAACCTCGCCAATAACTATGCAACATACAACTATTTATTATCTCAGTGCACTGTCTTAATTGTTTCCAAACTCAACTCACACCTCTATATTCTACATCTCTCTTCATTTCTACTAGTTTTTCCAGCCATATCTGACTATCATGAACTCAACGAATACAGCAACCCCTACTCAGTATATAATTATACATGTGTGCGTGTTCATCATGTTGAGGCGTAATATACACTGGTGATGCCACGATAGTTTTGAAAACATGGAACACTAATATGTAATTCCTTGTTATTATTATATATCATACTAATATTAACTGTTAATATTAAAATATTTTTTACACTGGTTGTTATAGAAGACTCCAAATATGCGACAAAAACATAGTTTATCCATTGACCAGGGTCAATACTTTATTCTAAAAAGAAACGAAACTGAAATGGCTTGCACGGTAATTTTCATATTGTAGATATTATATGTTTCGATTTTTTTTGTAGATATTAAATTTTAAAAATAATAAACTCTGCGAATAAATATCAAAATAGCCATATATCACTTTAAGCTTTCTTCGTCTATAGTTGACTTACGAATATTTTAATCCATATTTCGTTTAATTTCAGGCGCATGTTGTTACACACTGGACCAGCTTATAAAAGACGTGTTTGACGGTTATGAAATGGCGGTCAGACCACGTTGTGACGTCACCAGTGCTACCAACGTAACCATGGACATGGCATTACGACAAATTATAGAACTGGTAAATATTTATCTTTAATATTTTGATCCTCGGATCCTTAAAATACATCTTGTGTAATGATGACAAGGTTGCAACACTCTAGAATGATAAAATCACTGATTTGTTATTTGCTTTTTTCGATTACTAGTGTAAAAACAATAGGTTGCATATTCCCCAACTCTATAAAAGATACAGTCGGCAGTTTTAATCTGACGGTACCGTATACACACAGGTTTGAGAAAATATCTACAAGTTAAAGTTTAAATTCTGACTGTACCGTTTACACATAGGTTTGAGAAAATATCTACAAGTTAAAGTTTAAACTCTGACAGTACCGTATAAACATAGGTTTGAGAAAATATCTACAAGTCAAAGTTTAAATTCTGACTGTACCGTATAAACATAGGTTTAAATTCTGACGGTACCGTATACACATAGGTTTGAGAAAATATCTACAAGTCAAAGTTTAAATTTTGACGGTACTGTATAAACATAGGTTAGAGAAAATATCTACAAGTTAAAGTTTAAATTCTGACGGTACCATATAAAAATAGGTAAGAGAAAATATCTACAAGTTTAAGTATAAATTCTGACGGTACCGTATACACATACGTTTGAGAAAATATCTACAAGTCAAAGTTTAAATTCTGATGGTACCGTATAAACATAGGTTAGAAAAATATCTACAAGTTAAAGTTTAGATTATGACGGAACCCTATAAACATAGGTAAGAGAAAATATCTACAAGTCAAAGTTTAAATTATGACGGTGCCCTATAAACATAGGTTATAGAAAATATCTACAAGTCACGGTACCATATAAACATAGGTTAGAGAAAATATCCACAAGTCAAAGTTTAAATTATAATGGTACCTTATGAATATAGATTAGAGGAAATATCTACAAGTCAAAATTTTAAATTCTAACGGTACCCTATAAACATAGGTTTGAGAAAATATATACAAGTTAAAGTTTGAAATTTGACGGTACCGTATAAACATACGTTTGAGAAAATATATGCATGTTAAAGTTTAAATTCTGACGGTACCGTATAAACATATGTTAGAGAAAATATCTACAAGTTAAAGTTTACATTCTAATGTACCCTATAAACATGGGTTTAAGAAAATGTCTAAAGTTTAAATTCTGACAGTACCGTATAAACATAGGTTAAAGAAAATATCTACAAGTTAAAGTTTAAATTTTGACGGTACCGTACAAACATAGGTTAGAGAAAATATGTACAAGTCAAAGTTTAAATTCTGACAGTACCGAATAAACATAGATTTAAGAAAATATTTACAAGTTAAAGTTTAAATCTAAAGTTAGTATTCATTACAATGTGTTAAATCTATCTCAAATTACATTTGTATTAAAAAGTTTAAATTTCACTTTTTTCGTTTTTTAATATAGAAAGACTGTACACAATTGCCGTTGATTAATTTAAATTCCATGTACTTTGTAAGATTGTATGCTGATGGGCCTATGGTCTTTTGTATGGAGTAAAGCTATGATATGACGGGGAGACTAAACTTGCACCACAAGGCGACTCAAACTGAAACAAAATATTTAAAATGAAAACTGTCATACATCTGTGCCAGTTTTCGTCTTGTATTCGTATATCCGCTATGTTTAGCTATCAGTTTGATGTTAATCAGGACATTGATGAGCACACGAACAAGCATATATTAAGAAGAGTACAAATAAATCTCTTACTGTAATATAAAAGTAAACACCTTTCTAAACAAGTCAAATAAAGTAAAATCATAACTATTTGAAGAAATAGATATGGAACCCGCGACAAAAACACTCTTGATAAGTAGATTTTTCTTTATAAGAACAAACTCTTAGCTCTACATACCACTTTGATGAGTAATATATATTTTAAAATGATATGTCAGTTATATGCCCTTTCGGTTATCAGAGTTAGCGCCATTTTAAGACATTACGGATGTCGGTAACATCCGGTTGTATTGATGGACCAGGTCTAAATATAAATCTTACTAGAACCGCCGTCATCCTTCAAGTAACTGTCAAACTCATATAAAATGTTTGGACTGAGCTCTGCTACTATAGTAAATGAATAACATTCAATAAAAGATACGTTTACTCGTACAACTCATACGTTTAGACGCCACTTTGATCAGAAATAACTTTTGTATAATGATATGACATTACCATGCCCATGTGGGTATCATATATATCATAATTAGTATCATATTAACACATTATCGTTTTCTATAACATCCCAGTTTATTGATGGAGCATATCTAATATGAGTGCCGTTGTCAGTTTTCAAGTAACTGTCAAATGCATATAATTTGTTTGAACCGAGCTATACTACCATAGTAAAACATTTACATTCAATAAGATATTTATATTCAATAAAATATTTCTATTCAATAGCACGAGTATTGAATGTTATTTTACATGTTGTATACTGAAAGTTCGCTATGTCGAAATCAATGGTTTGGGTGGCAATTTCGGAATTCTTTCATTTTGAATACATTCTCCGGCCTTTAAACATATTTTATTTCAACATGAAATGGGGTTGAGCCACAAGTTCTTTCACCATTAGGTTTTGCCCATCCACTTCATTTTTTACAATGTTTACATTAAATATCAAAATGACATATCTTAACACATTTTTTCTTAACCAATAATTTGAGAATAGAAAAGGTAGGAAAGTAAAGAAAGTAATACAAAGTAAAACAAATTATATCGTTTCCTCTTTATGTCGTCCATACGCATGCGGCAAAAAGCCTGACTGGTATTTATAAATCAAATTATTATCAAGAAAAAAATACATATTCTTAAAAAAAAGCCTTTCAAAATGTTTTCCGACACAAGTGAGTAAAGACACAGGTTTGCAATTTGACACCAATGACTTGACTCTCTTTTTGAAATAGAATGACACAAATCTGGATATATACCTTCACTTAAAGAACGGTTAAATGAAATTGAAAGTTGTTTTGATATAGCTTTCGACACAGATTTCAGCATTCTGTGACTGATCATATCATGACCACAGGCCTTATTTACTGGTAAAATACTTATAATTTCAGATATATCATCCTTGGTTATTATATAATGTGAAAGGGAATTAATATTTTTATATAAAATATCAGTTAAAACAACACCAGTTTCGTTCACAGTGGATATTGAAGCAAAATAACCATTAAGGCAGTTCGCTTTATTCTGATTTGTTATATGTAAAATATTGTCATTAATAAAATCATTTCATTTGATGACGAACTATTTCCTTTGACAAAATAGCTAATAATTTTCCAAAAACTTCTTTTGTCATTTGCTTGTAAATCGTTAAGTGTTAACTCTAAATTATTAAAAAAACGTTCTTTGGCATATTTTTTTTATGGTTATTAACTTTATTTTGAGTATTTTTATATTTATTCCAATCTTTTGATTTGCCCGATTTTGCTGCAGTAGATTTAAGTCTTTCTCTAATACGACAAAGTTTCCTTAATTTTGAATCAGACAATGGTTGAACATCAAGATGTATCTTTATTGTTTTAGATGATATACATTCCTTTATAATTTTCATAAAAGATTCTGTTAACAGTTCACATGCTGTATTTAAATTACAGTTTGACAGACACTGCCAATTAAAATTTTCTATTTTAATTTTTAACAATTCAAAGTTAGTTTTATCATAGAGCCATACTTATCTTTCATAAGTATGATCAGTTCTATATAAAAGAGGTAAAATAATGCACTAATATCAGGATGTACACGGATAGTACCTGCATTGAGATAAGATAAATCGTAAAGGATGATTATTGGATCAAGAATAGCATTATTTGTTATTAAGTTATTGTTAAGCAAATCTTCATTAAGATCTTGAAGTAAAATTAAATTCTTGGACATGTCATAAGCTTGTTCGATATTATTATCAAGGCTGTTAAAGAAGTCTGCATCAGCTGTTTTAGGGCTATAAAATACGCATGATCGAAAAGATTCTTGTCATGATTTAACCTTAACCCAGATAGATTGATTAAAAAATGTTTCCAGATTTGGAACTCTTGAATGAATTATATTCTTTGCTAAATATATCAAAATCCCCCCACCATTTATTGTTCTATCTTTGCGATAAGGTTCATCAAATTTATCACTAAGTTTCAATAAATCATTAGAAACATGTGTTTTTAAGTGCGTTTCAGTAAATGATAAAATATCAATATCTTAAAGAGTGTCAGATATATAATCAATCTTATTTCTTATACTTCTAATATTGCAATGAAATAAGGACAAGCTATGAGATTCATTGCCAGGACCAGAGTGTGTTTCAATGTCCGAAGCTTCTAATAAAATCACAGGTAAAACAAACATAAATTCTATATTTTTAACAAATTCACGTAGTACTAAATGTAGATTATGTTGACATTTGTAGCAGAGTTGCCCAAGAATCAATAATAAATAGAGCATTGATATAAATGCCTTCATGTGAACTTTTCCGCTTGCAACCACTGTAATGCCTCCATGAAATAGACCAATAGTAGCCTTCTATGTACTTATATCATCGATTTGGGAGTAACAACAACAACAAAAATATAATACTTAAGGCTACCATCGATACTACCCCCACTGTAAACATGGACATAAGGCTCGCACACACCAAGACGACACATAGAAAAAAGTATATGAGCAAAAAGAAAAGCAAAATAACAAAAACAAATTAATAGCACAAGTATATAAAATATGATAATAGTAGTATCATATATGAGTCGGAGCGATTTCCGTTTTCAAATGAAGCGAATATTATGTAAGCGTTTCAACATCAAAATAAACTGAAACATATTTACACAAGGAATTAATAGTGAACATTCACCAAAGAAAAGTTAACTTATATATACACACATAAAGACTCACGTACACTCACACACAATCACACATAACGACTCATATATACATACACGCAAACACCACATGCGTGCTTGTAAACAAAGTGAATAAACATTTTTACAGTAAGGCAAACATTTAGGCAAGAATACATAAACAAATATTAGTTGTCATACCTTAAGCTCCCACGTGTATAAATTAGAAAGAAAAAAATATGAAACTTAAGGGGTCAAGGCCGTGTGTGTTTTTCGTTTTTTTTAATTTTTTATTATTAAGATAGATAAGCGTTTTATTTTGAAAACTAAACATCATAAAAAAGAAACAAGCTTTACAGACCGTCGCCCAATTATTTCGCATCATCACTAGTGGTGAATAGTGTAAATTAAACCTATTAACTATTTCATAAATCCATATTTTAGAAGTATTATCAATAGTAATTTGATAGTATATGTTATATACAGTAGTGTTTATAACTGATTAACCCGGTTACAGCAAGGGTATATGTTTACAATAGGCAGATGGCATTACAACCGTTTGCTGTGTCAGATGCCTTGGTAATTGTTCATGAAGTCATGTATCGGACTGATGAGGTAACATATGTGAAAGCATGTAACAATGGGCATTATAGATGGAGTGTCATATATGATGACACACCATAGGTAGTTGATTAACTAGAACTTGTATCATACTAGTATGTGATGTCCAAAATGAGATTAATGAAAGCTTAAAGGATATTAATAAACCAAAATATATACAAGGTATTTTGTGAGCTAGATGTAAAACGCAGATTGCATTGAAAGAAATCTGTTTCAATGCATTATCATTAAATATGCAGCCGTAGCATGTGACTCTTCTATACTGTTTAATAATATTTATCAAGTCCCAGGTCAACAAATAATAATAGTCCGTTGGCATGACAACAATAATACATATAATTATGTCAAACATGTGATTTTATTGGTGTATTAACGTGACACAGTCACGACAGCAGGAACAGTACAAATTGGACTGCGTTCAAAAGTGTAAACTGTCTGTCAACATTATCTTATTTATTTTAAACGACACTAGTTTACCTTAAATTAAAAAACGACGAAAACGTTATTAACATTATCTTATTTATTTTCTTAGACGCTGACTCAACATTAAATTAAAACCATGACATGATCAATTTATGTTACGAGGTAGGAAATGTATAAACTGTTTCACGGTGCTGAACGCAGTCCGTAACACAAATATTGAGGAAATTTGGACTTATATGAATGTTCGTACTAAACTTGTTTGTCGTCTAAAATATATTTTTGATGAAATCACACGGGTTTTTGGGTTGACGAAAGCGTCTTATCAGACAAAATCTAGTCGGTTAAAGACAGCAACATGCAAGAAAATCGTGTTTAAAATCGGAGAAATTATTCAAAATTATGTGCGATATAATGTGCGTGATATAGCACGCACTGCAGGCGTTTCAGTGTCTTCAGTTAATTTCGCTCATGATAATTAGGAAATTTCTGCTAGGTGGGTGCCCAACTTGTTGACTGAAAACCAAAAGAAGGCAGTGCTGAAACTATCTAAAAACTACTTAACATTTTCCCTGAATATAATCAAAGGCAATTTACAAATTTTAGTACAGGGGTACACTATTTCAAACCAGCGCGAAAGATTGAGAACAAGATATGGTCACCAAACATGGCAGAAAGCCAAACGGACCTTTGGGATGAAAGAAGTTTCTGTATGCAGTTTTCTTCTTTATCAATACAGGTACCGATAATCAAAGGTCAATGTGTGACTGGAAGCAAGGAATTATATAGAGATATATAAGTCCTTGCTGGAAGGTACTATCGTGATGTGGTACTAACAAGCACTGCGAAAAACGTCACCCAGTCACTGAGTTCGCCTCTTGAATGACAATGGCCTGGTGCACGCATCTGTCCTTATAACATATTATTTGAAGCTTTAGACAGGTAAAGTGCTAACCCGCCACCCCCTCCCCTTACTCCCCAGACATTGCCCCATGTGACTTATTTCTCTTTCCAAATTGTGTCTTCGTAGTATATCACAATCAGCATTTCAGGAAATGGATTCACAGACTAAATTGATATAATTCTAACTAGGAAAAGTACATTGAGGGTATGAAATGAAGACATTATCGATTTAGTTAGTTATTACTGATTAGAGGGCAGAAACACAATACATTTGAAACACCCCCTCGTTCATTTGTATGACTCAGGAGTAAATGACAAGAGCATGAGAATGATTCATCAAAACTGACACCGTGGGCAATTTTCGGATCATCAGATACAAAAATAAAGTATGAATTTCCACTTAAAAAATTATTTTCCCTTCTAGAATGAAAAAGCAAAAACTTCAAACGATTTAAATCTTCAAAAATCCATCAGAAAATAGAAACACAATTTATTTAATTACATAATTTTGTCATTATCCTTCCCATTAGTATTATTATTAAAGACTAATCAGTTACTAATATATTGTCTGCCAGCGCTAAACAACAATATTGAAGCGGGCAATCAGAAATGACAATCGTTATCGATGTAGAATATCAGGGATAGTCTCGTATTTACTTATTAGGTTCATAAGTGGAACTCCCGTTTCTATTCAAACAAAATGAAAGGAAAATGCAATATTAACCCGCATTTAATTACCGTTAAAAGTACAGCTGTCACATGCATGCATTTAAATAAGGTCTTATATAGAATGATATAAACTTTGCATCTCCTGACTAAATGTTGATTAAATAGCAATCGAAGTAGTGCTTATGTGGCATATCAACCATACGGAATTCCCAGGCAACTGATTTTTATACATCTAATAAAAATAAATCGTATGTAACAGCTTAATGTGTTTTAAAATGTTTTGATCATGCAAATGAAATTTGCTATTGAATTAAAATATTACTGTTTGCAGTAGTATTTTGTGTTCATAGGCACTCCAACAATTTTAAACACAATTTGCTGGGAATTGTCTTGATTTGCAGATAGTTTCATTTGGCAAAGTAACAATTTGTTTTTTGTTCTTATGATAAAGATTAATTAAGATAGTTGAAAACGAGATATTGTGAGTTATTGTGAGAATATAAAATTCAATTGCCTTCATTCTCTGTATACACGTATGACTTTGTTATAAGGGAACACGGGATATTCAACTCATGTAAATGCATCAGACGAGGTGTGTTAAATCATGGACTTTTGTAATATTTTCAACATTTACTATAACACAAGAATAAAAATTATATTGACATTAATCGTAATATTTCCTCTATGCAATTGTTAAATTTGATATTGTTATTGAATACCGATTAATGGCAATATAATTTTTATTCTTGTGCTAAAGTAAATGTTGAAAATGTTACAAAAGTACATGTACTTCTTGAACACACCACGTACATTATATCAAACACTATTCCTAGAAGAAGCTTTTATTTCCTCGTCATAGACCAGTTGGGGTCGAGACCTCCCTTTTAATCGTAGAAAAAATTCATATATTTTTATGCATTAGTCATAAATGACTGTTATGCAACGTTATAACTTAATAACACGAACACAAATATCACAAACACGTATTTAGTGTTCAACGGTGAGTGAATCGGGTAAATATTTATTATAACCACATATTCAAAACCTGTTCTTACATGCCGTATATATGTTTGGCATGTTTATGCTATATTTTAAACTATTATAATTATAATGATATTATTATTGTTATGTATATATATTTCTGATATCAATGTCTTTAAACGATACGTTGTTGAAGTTTTAATCAAATTAAAGTGTAGTCGTAATACTTCAAATCATTCTGTGTATCTTATGATGTGACTACGGGCATGGAGCGAGGTTAGACGCTCATGTTCACAAGGATTAAATATCCCAGTGGTGATCCCTGTTGTCGCGTCTTCAGTAGGTCCAATGTAGATGTACTCATTATAATCAGTATGTATATCGATTGGTTTAATGCTACGTTGGTGACTCTGTCCTTTGGTGACTCTGTCATTTGGTGACTAATTCCTTTGGTGACACTGCCTTTGGTGACTAAGTCCTTTGGTGACTCTGCCTTTGTGACTCTGTCCTTTGGTGACTCTTCCTTTGGTGACCATGTCATTTTGTGACTCTAAACTTTGTTGACTCTGTCATTTGGTGACTCTGTCCTTTGATGACTCTGTCCTTTGATAACTATGTCCTTTGGTGACTGTCCTATGATGACTTTGTCATTTGGTGACTCTGACTTTGGTGACTCTGTTCTTTGGTGCCTCTGTGCTTTGATGATTCTGTTTTTGGTTACTTTGTCCTTTGATGACTCTTCCCTTTGGTGACTCTGTCCTTTTGGTGAATATGTCCTTTTATGACTCTGTCCTTTGAAGGATATGTCTTTGGGTGACTTTTCTATGGTGACTCTGTCCTTTGGCGACTATGTCCTTTGATGACTATGTCCTTTGATAACGTTGTCCTTTGATGATTATGTCCTCTTGTGACTCTGTCCTTTGACGACTCTGTCTTCTGGTGATTTTCTCCTTTGATGACTATGTCTTTTGGTGACTGTCCTTTGGTGACTCTGTCATTTGATGACGCTGTTCTTTGATGAATCTGTCCTCTTGTGACTCTGTCCTTTGATGACACTGTCCTTTGATGACTATATCCTTTGGTGACTGTGTCTTTTGATGACGCTGTCCTTTGGTCGCTGTCTTCTGGTGACTCTGTCCTTTGATGACTATGTCCTTTGGTGACTGTCCTTTGGTGACTCTGTCCTTTGATGACACTGTCCTTTGATGACTTTGTCCTTTGGTGACTCTGTCTTTTGATGACGCTGTCCTTTGGTGGTTGTCTTCTGGTGACTCTGTCCTTTGATGACGCTGTCCTTTGATGAATATGTCTTCTGGTGAATCTGTCCTTAAATCACTATGTCTTCGGGTGACTGTTCTTTGGTGACGTTGTCCTTTGATGAATCGGTCCTTTGTTGACTCTGTCCTTGTTTACTGTCCTTTGGTGACTCTGTCCAATGGTGACTAAGTCCTTTGTGACTCTGCCTTTGGTGACTCTGTCCTTTTGTGACTCTGTCCTTTGGTGACTCTGTCATTTGGTGATTCTGTCCTTTGGTGACTCTGTCCTTTTGTGGCTGTGTTCTTTGATGACTCTGTCCTTTGATTACCATGTCCTTTGGTGACTGTCCTATGATGACTTTGTCATTTGGTGACTCTGACTTTGGTGACTCTATTCTTTGGTGCCTCTGTGCTTTGATGACTCTGGTTTTGGTAACTATGTCCTTTGATGACTTTTTCCTTTGGTGACTCTGTCCTTTTGGTGAATATGACCTTTAATGACTCTGTCTTTTGAAGGATATGTCATTTGGTGACTGTCATATGGTGACTCTGACCTTTGGTGACTATGTCCTTTGATGGCGCTGTCCTTTGTTGACTCTGTCCTTTGATGACGCTGTCCTTTGATGAATATGTCCTCTGGTGACTCTATCCTTTGATGACTTTGTCCTCTGGTGACTTTCTCCTTTGTCTATGTCCTTTGGTGGCTGTCCTTTGGTGACTCTGTCCTTTGATGACGCTGTTCTTTGATGAATTTGTCCTCTTGTGACTCTGTCCTTTGATGACACTGTCCTTTGATGACTTTATCCTTTGATGACACTGTCCTTTGATGACTTTATCCTTTGGTGACTGTGTCCTTTGATGACGCTGTCCTTTGGTCGCTGTCTTCTGGTGACGCTGTCCTTTGATGACGCTGTCCTATGATAAATAAGTCCTCTGGTTTCTGTCCTTTAATCACTATGTCTTCGGGTGACTGTTCTTTGGTGACGTTGTCTTTTGATGAATCTGTCCTTTGTTGACTATGTCCTTTGTTTACTGTCCTATGGTGACTCTGTCCTTTGATGACTATGTCCTTCGATGAATATGTCCTCTGGTGACTCTGTCCTCTGGTGACTATGTCTTTTGAATGCCACATCTCATGTTGATCATTTATTTTTTTCTTATTTTTATAAATATATCAATATAGTGAAAATAGTATTAGTTTGACTATTCGTTTATGCATATGTGCTTAATAGTATAGTTTTAATTAGTATGTAGTACCTATCCTGGTATACAATAACTTTCAATAACAGTACAAATAATGTAAATGGTACTGTTCTTCACATACCAAACACAAAGCGTATATAGCCATTACAACCGTATATATGTTTATATATATTGTGTTTTTTCAGGATGAACCGCACCAAGTTCTCAACATTATAGTCTGGTTTAGACTGGTATGTAGTCACATTCATTTAATTTGTATATATTATATACTATAGACTTATCACAGAATAATATTTTTGATCATTTCTCTGATAAAAACAGTTATAAATGTTTTCAATAATACAAGCTAGAAGTACATGAACGGTCCTTAAATATTCCAAAGACATGGGCGAGTAATATGCTTTAGTCTATTCAAGTCATGACTAAATGCTAACGGATGTATGCTAAATATTATCATATGTATACATAAAATAGGAGAGTACTTAAAACCAAAGATTTGTGATTTGAACAATAAACGAATGACAATAAAAGTAAGGATTGTAACAAATTAAAGACTGACTACTACGTTAGCTGTAATATAAGAAGAGGCCATCGTCATGTCCTAGCTAAACAACAAAGCCGCAATCTCAATCTTACTTTTTTGATTTAGAGTGGAGTTTTCTTTTAAAATAAAGTGACTCTTTATTTAATCGAGTTAGTTGAAATCTAATCTAAATGGGGTTATTTATTGGTATTTTATTTGTATAGTTTTATTGCACTATATAAATGTGTAAATAATGTATATTTTTAACAAAACATATAAGTTTTTATTTGCATAAAACATTGGAATTTATTTATCTTGATTATATAATTTATTATGTGTGTAAACTATGTGCATGTGTGAATGAATAAAATATGTACATGTATATATTCGCACGTTTCACATTGTGACCAAAATTCGTTTTAAACGTCTTATTCAAGGTCATAATTACATCTGGTTATGAACGTTTGATTGTATTTTATATATTACTGTTATTGTAAAAAAAGAGTCTATAAATGTATAAATAACATTAAATAGAAAAGTGGTATTTATTTTTCAATTATGCTTGTAGCGTTGGTACGACTGTCGGTTAAGTTGGAATGCATCCGAGTATGGAGGTATTGACAGTTTTGTAGTGAATCAAAAAAGAGTCTGGGTTCCTGATCTTACACTATATGACACGTAAGTATACATTGTGGAAATGTGGCAACCCATAGTGTAACAAAAACCCTTAGTGTAACAAATGTTTAATGTTACACTAAGCGTTGACACCGCAAATACTTTGTTACATTAAGGGGCGATTTGTCACAATTGTTACACTTAGGATTTTTGTTACACTAAGGGTTGCCACAAAGCTCAGTGGGAGTCACGGCTAGTATATTGTAACGCAAAAAGATTTTCTGTTATGCAAATAAACCGCTGAGCCAACAGACGTTAAATATCTCTTTTCTCAAATAGATTGCGAAATTCTGTCAATAGTATAGGCAATTGAACATTGGTGTATTTATCCTTTTTGGACGTATGTTCGCTAACCAGCGACACAACGGCACTTGAAAACATATGCCTCAACTTGAAGCATATGATTTCAAGGTCAGGCGAGTTAAACACGTCTGATTAACTGAATAGACATGCAGATATATCTCATGCAAAATAAAGCCGCAAGTTGGGTAGTTTTTAATGAGTGTTGACATTCTTTGCACAAAATAGCGTTCCAACAGAAGTGGCATTGAATGAAACTATACAAGAATCGATAAAGGACATTGGTCTACAAAAAGTCATAAACGTGAAACATGGAGTAAATAATACACTTGCAAAACATTACAGACATTCTCACGATGTAAAAGTTAGTTTACCGTAGTTTCTCTTGAAAATGGCGAAGTTTTGTTACATGGTAAAAAGCTAGTGATACTGAAGGCTCTGCATGGCCAAGTAAAATCAATAGCAAATGAACGATAGCAAGGTATTATTCGTACAATTTATCTAATAAAAAAGTGTTATTTCCAGAAATAGACCAATAATTTACCTTTTATTAACTTATGTATTTATTTCGATTGTTAAAAAAAATATATTAACGTATACAGATCACGCTTGAAGACTTCTTTCCTTTTTGCGAGCTACACCACTTTCGACGACAAAACAAATCATACCCGGCTAACTGTTAATTCAAAACAAAATGAACACAATGTTATCAACCACCATTTATACTTACCATTATAAACATGAAGCAAAGGGGATACACGCACAATCTAAAAAGGATGTTAAGTGAGGTAAAATCACGATGGAAACATATGCAGACAATCACAAACATTCAAAGTTCCCAAAACTAAAAATCAGTGACATAGAATAGCGATGTGTTTCCAATTCAGTTTCATCTTAGACCCTTAAAATTGTAAATGGCTGTAAAGTGTTACAGCAAGAGAGATCAAACAAATAAAATAGAAATTATTCTCATTGCACAAGAGACGGATAACAATGAGAAATCAATATCGATAATAAGCGGCAAAATGCCAATGCAATAATAACACATCAGGCTTCTGGTATTACCAAACTAGGCACGGCTGAACGCATTCGAAACCCACCGGACATGTGCAACTAACAAATTAAACAAAAATGTGCATAACGGGTTGTTATAAACGGCGTAACAATACATCATTCAGATGTGCATATTCGATTGTGCTAACCTTAAACGTTCAACAGTATGGATCTGTAACGTCGCATTAAACTATACACATGTATATTATATGATCGTTTTACTCTGATGTATTAATATAATTGTATTTAGTGTTTGGCTTATAGTTTGCTGGTTCTGCTGTAATATATTTCACTTAACTGTTGTCGGATTTATTTTTATAATGTGACCTGAGCCAGTCTACAATATCAAGGTTGGCAACATTATTAATACATTATGACCATCATTGTTTTAATTTCATTAATGAAAGGCCGTTATTCGCTATGTTGTACTGATGACCAGTTTAACTATCGGCAAATGGGACAATTGCTGGTAATTAGGACTCTATCAGCAAACTATTAATCCCATGGGATACAACTGACAGAAAATATGAGAAACTGAGATACTGATAAACATGTTTACTTTTGCGATCATTTGTGCTGTTTCTTTGTAATAGAAAGTTTGAAATGGAAATTTAGATCGCACGTGGAAGATTAAAGCTAACTTGAATGGAGCTGTAGTGTAGTGTAATCCATTGTTATAACACCGCCTCCATAGTATATTGACAAGGCTTTCTCTAATAGCAGATAAATAATCATGAGAGTTAGTTTTCATAGTGTATACTCCCATACTAAGCACTACAATATTACAAGTGTTACAATTCTGTCTCCAATATTTTTGGTAAAAATTTCAATACTCTACTATTTCCTCATTTCGTCTGAGTTTGGGGCCGGTCAGCTCAGTCGGTAGAGCGTCTGACTGACAGTTCAGGATTGCTGAGTTTCAGTCTCTGTGATAATTGGCCAAGAATGTATGGTGAAGTAGTCAGTGATTTACACAGATAAGGTGGATCTGATTGGTTTACTGCCTAGCAGATCCCTGGACAAAAAATATACCGCCAAATCCAAAATGACGACAAAATCATACACACAAAAGTCATCTACGTTGTAGCACTGCCATGCATAAACGACACAAAGGCGGATATACGAGGGGCGTTTTGAAAAAGTCCGTGTTATGGTGCGGTATAGCAAAATGAAAATTACATTGATAAAACTGACTATTTTATACCCTCCAAGTATCCCCCTGCATATCTACATACTTTTTGAAAACGTTTAATCCAACTAAAATGCCATTCTATAGTCCTCTTTTGGTATACTACTGATACAGTGAAAAACCGTTAATCCGACTTCCTAACGGGACACGAACCGGCGGTCTTTCAGGCACGGAGGATGTGACTAAGTTTCAATTCCATTCCTAACCAGATAGTCAATAATCCTCGCAGACTTGTGGGTCGGTGCGTTATATCGTGTAGTAGTTTTAATCTGCGCACTCCGGTACGTAGGCGTGTTTTGTTGTAGTGACTAGTAACGACAGGGGAAATTTTGTGAGGAAAACCTATAATAGTTTGTTCAGGTAAACATAAGGCATAAACTACACGTGTCACACTCTTACTCCCCTTTCTATTTGTGGCTTTTCCCCATTTTCACATATCCAGACTTATTGTTTTCCTTTTCTTTCGGTTAAATAACGATAGCCATGCTTCATCATTAGTACACACCCGTTCAGTTGTCTTGGTCACAATCATCATACATATCTTAAAGTTTTTGGGTCATTCTAACCCGCACCACCTTTAACTGCGAAATCAAAGGATGTCATATTCACCCCATGTAATACTAAAACGAGACAGAGGGACATAAGTGGTCCTGATTTTTTTCTCTTTGTGACACGTATAAGTATTTCAAAACCTTACTAAATGCAGAAAAAATATCTTGGTAAAGTTATTCCCTTTTTGTATAAAATATCTCTTGCCCGTTTTCGATGTTCACAAGCTGGTCGCCACGAAAATATTGAAAGGGAAAACCGACAGTTTACATATTGTTATAATCTTGTAAATATAAACAATCTAGAAAATGAATATCATGTATTCTTGTTGTTTCCGAGATACGCGGACCTGAGACTATAATTCTTACAGTCTTGGTATTCTGCTAAACATAACTTAGAATATTTTTTATCAGCTACTACAACTAAATGATACCTTTAAACTTAGGAAACTAGCTGGATATGTCAATTTTATTTTGGTACGAAATGAATCACAATTATAATAAAAAGATTATTGTACAATATTCCCACATATTTCATTTTATATTTTGACACTAATAAGTGTTTGTTAATAATGCTAGGTATGTTTAGCCGGGGGCCTCTATTTCCAAAATAAAGGATTTGTATTGTAATTGTATTTGTTACCGTTTCAAACACGAGTTTGTCAAGACAGAGAAACACTCTTACTGAAATAAATATTTTCAACGCAAAATATACATCGAGTGAACGATTAAAAATGTATTGATAGGACTGGTTCTCATTTTAACACATTGGACGTTATATACGGACTAAACATAGTGTTGGCAATGTAGGATGATTCTGTAGAATGTATTGAAGTAAACCATTGTCATTTGTATATAACTGACTGGTAAATATATACAGATACAAGTACAAAAGTAATAGTTTGTCAGCATGTTGTCAAATACAAAATAATTAACGGACATATGTAAATGTTTTGTTTCATTGGCAATGCCTAAATATTTGAATATCAAATAATCGAAAACTAGATCAGATTATTAAGTTGCAATTAATTCAGTTTGATTTATTTCTTCTGTGTAATTTTCCAATATACAGCATTATTTATGGCTGACATGTCATACTTAGGTCAGACAGTATTCTTGTTTCAGCAGCGCATCCGGAAAGCTATCCGGTATAGATGATTACAACCTGCAGATCAACAGTGACGGTAGCATCAGCTACCAGTTTCCCTCCATCATCAAGTAAGTTTTCTTTTTTTTTCAAAATAACAAACTCACCAGGCAAAGTATGTTGGAATTACACCGTCAGTTATATGATAAAAACGAAATATGTACGTAGCAAATTTACAATCAATTAAGTGCTCAAAATACCAGATGTAGTCATAAGACAATAAAATAGATACACAAAATAATCAGATTAAGGTAAAAAATAACATACTAGTTGTTAGTATTTATTTTATCTAAGCAATGTTCAGAATGATACCTCCATCTTAAATGAACAACACATCGATGTATTGTTATCGTGGTTGTAACCATTTGTGCATGTTAATGTTTATTTACAAACAATTTATGTATACATCAGAAGAGCAATACGCTTATACAACTCTAAAAATAATCTATGTGTACACCAGAAGAGCAATACGCTTATACAACTTTACACATAATCTATGTATACACCAGAAGAGCAAAACGCTTACACAACTCTACAAATAATCTATGTATACACCAGAAGAGCAATACGGGTATACAACTCAGCAATTAATATATGTATACACCAGAAGAACCATACGCTTATACACCTCTACAAATAATCTATGTATACACCAGAAGAGTAATACGCTTATACCACTAAAGAAATAATCTATGTAAACATCAGAAGAGCAATACGCTTACACAACTCAACACATAATCTATGTATGCATCAGGAGAGCAATACGCTTACACAACTCAACACATAATCTATGTATGCATCAGAATAACAATACGTTTACACAACTCAACACGTAATCTTTGTATACATCAGAAGAGCAATACGCTTACACAGCTCAACACATAATCTATGTAAACATCAGAAGAACAATACTCTTACATAACTCAACACATGATCTATGTAAACATCAGAAGAACAATGCTCTTACATAACTCAACACATAATCTATGTAAACATCAGAAGAACAATACTCTTACATAACTTAACACATAATCTATGTAAACATCAGAAGAGCAATACTCAACAAATCCGCTTTATATAAATAAATTAAACACGCTTTTGTCAATTTTGCGTATATTTATTTTACATTGATTGCAAAACTGTTGGTATATATAAAATAATATGTATCTGCTGATTAAGTGTCTTGCAAAATGATACATCATATAGGATATGGGTCGACACTCCGACCATGTTGATAAAACTATAACATAAAACATGGTATTCCAAACTAGTTATGCTATGACATTTCATTGTCTAAATATAAAATTTGATAAAATATTCAGTCACAAATTCCTCAAAAGAATTAAAGTAGCAAATATAACAACACGGTTGGTAGTCGAACTATGGTACATTATTTCATCGTCATCATCCCGGCCAAGATACAATGGTCTACAACTTGGTACCATTTGTTATTCTAATATTCATATGTTTGTAATGACTGTAGCAACAAAAAATTTGAGAACCTGCAATGATGTACATTGATTTTGCATTGAGATATATTTAAAGCCAAACATAAAATGTATTCTCGTTGCCAAGTAATACATCAAATCAAACCATGAGTATGTCGGTGTCTTTATTTAGTCCGATAACATCTACAAATCGTTAGTTTAAGCTCTCGTAGTCTTGATCATCTTCGGCGATTGCTTTTCTAAAATCTAACATCTTGACAGTTTCTTTGAAAAATACTGTAATGGAATTCTGATAACGTTTCTGATTGCTTAATTGAAGCGACCTACTGGTTCATTTTTTTTTTGCACAAAGTGTTTATACATTTATTTGTCTTTAAGAAAAGCAAACGTCAACGTTGATCAAGACTAAAGCTTCCACTACCTTATTGAGTGTTCTATATTGCTTTGTCTTTGTGTAAACACTTACAATACATGGCACCGTTTTTTTTTATTGGTCGATAGCGATCACATGTATTAGAACAAGAGACGTGTAATTATATATGTTATAACAGGTTCTTAGTGTTTTGCAAGCCACATTTCAATTGGCTAATTGATGGCAATGTTTGCAGTCTGGCGTAATATTTATTTTTCTTTCAAAAATTCAATAGCACATGTTTTACAACATTACAGTGTGTACTAGAATATTACATGTATTACAATGCGAAGGGGCGTAGTCATTAGTGCTGATGATTATATGACAGCTGTTGCTGTTATTGTTGATTTGGTGATGAATGAAAAAAAAACAACAGACAAATAAAGTTGTTAAGTATGAAATGAAATCTTATTAAAGATTAGACTTGAATATTTTAAAAATATCAGAGATTCGATTGGATTAAACTTAAATGTATCAGCTATCAATAATTCGAATTACATTATTGTAAATCGCAGTGGCGGTCTAGAGATAGAGCGTCCGTCTCGTGTACGGAAGATAGCCAGTTCGATCCAGCTCGGGTCATACCAAATACCTTAAATACACTTAAAACTAGAAAAAGAATGCACTAGAATCTTCTCTGCTTGGCGCTCAGCACTTAAAGAATAGTTCAAGGTCTGGTCAGCCTCACGTGTCTGCGACTTGATGCTTTATAGACGATAACCATTAAATTAAATTTATAAAGCATAATTGGTGTTTGATATAACCAATTTGCAGTCAAGTATAATTGAGAAAGCCAAGATTTTTGTAAATATTAGGGTAACACTTTTATTGACTTTGATAAAATGACCGGAACAACTTTTGTATAAAATTATGAAATATTTGTACTGGTGAGTGTTCAGTAATAACTGCTAAAATAATTGTATTGAGTGTCCTCTTATGTTTTATTTACAACTCATGAATAAGTCTCTGACATAATCAATATCGGAAGGAATAAATAAACTCTACCTTGATTTGTTGACCAATAAATTATTTGCCACTCATCGTTGCAAGCAGATGGCCACTATTGGCACTTCTTCCGTATGCTTGTATTGTACTTATGGTGATAATGACATAATAATATTAATATCGTTTGTGTTTGCACACTCAGATAATAAAATACATACATCTTATAGTGTGCGAAAAAGCATAATATAATTTGATATTTCGTATGCGTTTTTCAGTATGTATAAATAATCCTCCTTGTCTACTTGTTTTCAATAATGAAAAACATGTGCATAACAAGTATTAAACTAATACAACCTCAACTTGACAACAGTAATCAATAAGATTTTAGTACAGCTGTTATCAATTTGTTTCCAGAGATGACGTCAGTAGTTTTGTTTGAATGTGTGCTTAGACACACCAACAAGATAATTGTGGTTATTTATAATAGGGCGGAGTGGTTGGAAGCCATGAACCTTTTCAATAGAAAATTAATATGCTCATAAATTGTCTCAGATTTCACATCTCTTTGAAATAAATGTTAATAAATTTTACCAGATGTTTTGAATGAAATTTATATCAATATGTCTAAATAGTAAATAGGTTTTTTAGCAAACATAAAATTACAAGAAATATTGCTGATCATGACACGTTTTCTAAAAGAGATTGTATGAGGCGCCAAACGTGACTATATTAAGTGACATAAATATATATGCTGTTTGTAATTATAAATACGTTTATGTAAAAATTATACACCTTCGACAAACCAAATGGTAAACGGACTAATATATATATATATATATATATATATATATATATATATATATATATATATATATATATGCAAAATGATATCTGTCCTGTAACACAACCGACAAATCAGCGTGCCCGTGTGTTTCTGTCTTGTAACACAACCGACCAATCAGCGTCCCCGTATGTAACTATTCTGTAACACAACCGATCAATCAGCGTGCCCGTATGTTACATCAGCGTGCCCATATGTTACATCAGCGTGCCCGTGTGTTACTGTTCTGTAACACAACCAATTAATCAGCATGCCCGTATGTTTCTATCCTCAGTGTAACACGCAGGAACGTTATTGTAGGAACTGAAATCATATAAAATAACATAATTATTTTGTGTATCTGTGCTTAACACTTGTACAGTTATAGTTTATTCATTACAATGCATGCAAGTTCTACCGAATGAAGTAAATAAAAATATTTGATAAAGACTAGGCCATTTAAGTTTTATTCCGACCCGTGTATGGTATGGGCATTTCCCTATCCCGCACCAGGTTTCTGTTTAACCAACAGGTTTTAGTATATACTTATATACTTAAATATCTTATGCAAAAACTGCATCTATATGATTATGAGTTTAGACTGTTTGCTGTGAAAATACATCTGGTTTCTTTGATATTGATTATATAATTAAAAAATAACCAGTCACAATAGTACTTTAGTTAAATATGGATTTTAAATTCATCATGAAGTATTAATCTTCCAAGACTATTTAGAATCAAGGTACTTAAAGTACTGACAGCCGCGTTTTACAAATATTCATACGCCGTCCTGATTTGATATATATCATTAAGGCATTTGGTTTATTTTATGCAACATTTGTTATTGTTTTTTTTTAATGACATAACGTTTGCGATATAATTTTATTGTTTGATTTAATTTTACTTGCTTATATTGAATACATAGCAAAATGAAACTCGAGAAATAAAAATGATATTTGTTGACCAGGTAGTGTTCAACACTGCAACGCGTGATCACGACAATATATGCAGGGCTATGCCTCGCCGAAAAAAACGTCTAAAAATGGTGCAAATTTCATATATGAGAGGCACTGAGCATTTAAAGTATGTATACTCTAAGGCACGTGGTGAAATATTTGGAACAGCAAACATACACACGTCAGCCTTTATTACATAAGAATACGCGTATTGCAAATACTTTATTCCGCTGTTTACAGTACAAATCCCATTATCTACATAGTATATTACTAACTCATAATAAATTGACTATTGTTATGTTTTACGTTGGCCACGTGCAATTTTGTTGTTTCAACCTTTAGACAATATATATGCTGCCAGCAGTCAAAATATAGAACATCGGCTAGAAAAGCAACGATAAGACGGTTAATATATCAAACCAAATAATAAAAAAGTAGACACAACGTCCGTGCATATTACATAACTCTCACAGCGTTTCAATATTAAAGGGACACACGCCGAATTTCCAGTAAATTTTAAATTATCCTTGTTTCTATAGATTACATCATATATGATAAAATAAGTACGTGTGTAGTTCCTTGGTATTTCGTTTCTTTTCATTCTGAAAATAAGTAACTCCTGTAACTGGTTAAAAATATTATATCGCATACTCACGTTAGTGTATTAAAGTAACATACAAAGCAAATACAATATTTTAATTAGCATAAACTTTCATGATTGAAACAGAAAATTAAACAATTTGTAAATTTCAAGAATTTTTACTCATACTTTTAAAATAAGCCGCTAGTTTAATGTTGATAGTGTTTTAAGATAAGAACTTGATTGTATTTTTGAAACATGAGTGAATGTTGATTACAAAAAATGTCACGAATTATCATTCTAAAGTAAATACGCCGCAATACGCATAATGTGTTTGGTGACAGTGTTTATTCATCTTTCACAGAAAGTTAACTATAGTGACAAAATCAAAGTTACAATTCTCAAGTGAGGTAATCAGTCGCACATATAGTTTACATATTTTAATTTATATGTAAGCCGTGTCCGACTAACTCAGTCGGTAACATGTCTTATCAATTTAGGTGTCGGGAATCCAAATCTGCACCCGGATGATTGGCCAGGAACATTTTCTCTGTAATTGAATAGTCATTCTTCGAATATGTTTGGCTGTAGTCAGTGACTTGTTAGGATAACGTGTTTCTGCTACATTTAACTGTCTAGCGGGTCCCAGGAACGGTATATAGGTACGCCGATCACCGTTATATAACTGAAACAATGTTTAAAATGTGAAAACATGAATAAACTAGCAAAAATTAATGTAACTTTCTTCGTTTAAATAACATGCGCTACTTTTAAGGAGCCTGTGTGCAGTTGATGTATCACACTTCCCATTCGACTACCAGGCATGCAAACTCACATTTGGTTCATGGGCTTACAACGGTAGACAAGTTGACCTGTACAATAAATCACACGCAGCGGATATGACATCATATGTACAAAACACCGAATGGAGCGTTCCGGGGGTACCTGCCATACGAAAGACGCCTATATTTGATGACAATCCATATCCAATTGTATCTTATATCATTCGTTTAGAGGTAATATGATGTTTTTTATACCGAATGTTAATATATATATTCATGTAGTATGTCGTCTGGAATTTCGATTTTCGATTTATTATATTTCATCACATATGTATTGCGGTAAGAAATTCGATGATTTATGAGTTCTATGAGGAAATAGATAGACGGACATTTTAAACAATCAAGTTTCTCAATAGCGAAATACGCTAAAAGTCATTGATTTCTGTGTTGATTTGTTTTTTGTATATATTGACTCGGTAGGCCTATAATATATAATTTTGAAACCATGTGTACACAGGTGTATCTCGTTTATAAAAGGCCTGAACACTTAATCACAAATATAGCTCAAGTTCCCCATAATGGTGTTTTTGACAAGGTATCGAAGCCATTGCATGCATATAAGTCACAATGCAAGTGTTGTGTCCCTTTTTGTCACGGTACCATTGTTGTTGCACCTAAAAATGTCCTAGGTCTATGTAAGTTGGTTTGGAATATTTTCAAGATGGTGCATAGGGCCTGTCATTACTTGCTGCAGATGAGTAAAGCAACAACTGCGATCTACTGCAATAAGACATCACTGGTGTAAAAGGTGACTGTATAGGATTATAACAGATGCATGTATTTATGCGTATTTGAGAAGTACTTTAAGTACTTCACTGTCTTTCCTGCTTAGTATGTAATTATATTTTAGAATAAGTGTTTATTGAAAATTTTGGACCTTATGTTATACAGAACAAACAAAGAATACAACCGTGTAGAAATACCTATATTCGTTTTTGTTTGAATCTCTGTTTTATATCGATGAAAAATTATCAAGATTAGATAAACAACTACTTTAATCCATAATTATGTAATCGGACATCATACCTTAAATGACAATATTTGTTTGATTTCAATTATTTCAGAGGCGACCTTTGTTCTATGCGCTTAATCTCCTATTTCCCTGTTTCCTCATTTCGTCGGTAGCAATACTTGGATTTCTGCTCCCTCCGGCCTCTGGTGAGAAAGTTAACTTGGAAATCACAGTGATGTTGTCTTTGGCAGTGTTCCAACTTATTGTGTTGGAGCTGATGCCGCCAACCGGAGATACGTTACCTTTTATAGGTATAGTATACACCTGATCCACCTTACTATTCATTTTCAAACTTATTTATTTCAATAATTTTGTTTTATTGGTGCAAACAAAACTAATTATAATATTACCTGGCAAATACGTCAAAATTATCAACAATTGTACGTAAGCTAAAAAGGTATTTGGATATAGTTTCGTTAATTGTTTTTCGTATATGCAAATACAGATTATAATCAACTACAATAATAAAACAAGCCATATGTTACTCTTTGACGAGTTGCAAGAGACTGAGAAATATCTTTCTCTCTTAAAACCATACTTATATTTAAACATTTTATACAATAACATTGGAAGCATGTACATGTGTTTCCAGAAACTAATTTACATACTATATACATTTATATATAGTCTGAGCAAGATGTATTTACGTACATTGTAATACAGTGGACCTGTATAAATAATTGAATCTTCACAGTAATATTCGATACCAGGTTTTGACACATATTCTTATCAATTTAGAATTATTTAATAGAAAAATCTGACTTCCGTTGGTCAGTCTAATCAATCAATTTCCATTAATAAAGGAGCATTATCAATTAATTGCGGTCTTATGTCAATATATAGTGGGCACTTAAGGATAACACGAATCTTACAATCTACATCGTTACTACAAAATGGGCATACTCACACAACCTGTCATATCGACCTGTTTATAAGCGAATTGGTACAATGCCACAACATAGTTTAGACAGAGCAGATCTGTGACTGCGTGGTAGAATCATTATAGTCAATGTTTTTCCATTTCAAACTTTATTTTATACAATTTATATGTCTGTAATGTATTGCCTATTGTACTTTTTCAACTATTTGTTAAGTTGCCAGTATGAATCGTTAATTTTTGTACTTATTAATGCATGCAGTTTTAACACTATTAAGCATAGTTTGCTTCATTAAAATCACTAAATTATTAATAAATTTTTATAGAAAAGACCTATAATGATAAACAGTTTGTCGTATAACTTAACATAATGCAACGTATGCGTGTCTTTATCCTTGTAATATATTTTCTTATTTTTGTTTTGTAACCAGGTATATACTTCATCAGCTCCATGGTGCTGGTTGGACTGTCGTGTCTCGCAACCGTCATTGTGCTCAATATACATTTCAAAGGCAACGAAGGAACATCCTTACCGCCGTGGGTGCTACGTTATGTCTATTATCCACTATCAAAGTTGACATGTACCAAAAGGGAAATACAAAAACTGAGACATAACTCGTTTTCAAAGGTAAGAAAGTCATGTTTTTTTGTTTCTGTTAATATTCTGATGTTTGTTCTTCATCGAACAAATATTGTATCATCCATTTTCATTTTGTATTATGCATTCCAAGGGATCTTTTTATCATATAGCATTGACTTATACAGCAGCAACCGTAAAAACCGATCCCGTACATTGACTCAGTGTTGTTTGTATATCTCTTTCTATAGGAATGACTTGACACGGGAACAAATTTTTCACTCCGCCCTCTTGCCATTTGGCATAGTTTGTCTAATAAAATACAATGTTGTCTTAGGAAAATAGCGGCGTGGCAACCAATATCGATGACAGCTCGCATCAGGTCAATTATGGAGCCCATCCAGTGTTTGTCAAAATTATAATACCTTTCAAGACGATGCCAGGGATGGGGGTGCTTTGTATTTGATAACCCATCATAAGCATACACAGCAATACAAGAACTGCTATTTTTCTTCATACTTGCGTTCCGTACATCACAATATTATTTTACAAGATAGTATTAACTATAGCAACAACAGAAATTCGTTACCCATAGAAATTCCCGTGTATGTATGTTTTAATATGTGCATAATCATTTACGCTATATTCTGGGATATCTGTTAGGATCAGTTTGTACGTTTTGTCTGAGTCGGTATTTCAGTATATTGCGCATATTTAACGAATTATTACCTATAACAATCTATTGTATGGCATGTTTTGTTCATTTATTTTGTTTATTATGGTATATATGTAATACAATCATGTATGTTGCTCTCCAATACTGGAAGAAATAAATAATATATATAGATATAACATATTGGCTGCATCTTTGAACTCACGAAGTACATTCAGCCTTGTAACGAATACCTATTTAGTCGGTGCTTGTGCGAGCTGCGTGAAGGTAGTTGCATTGTTCATTGTTTCTCGTGAACTGTCTCAGTTAAATTGAATTAACGATCATATAGTAGGTAAACATTTATCTTAGTTCGTCTATAACGATGTAAATTATTAAAATATTGATTAAAACTATTGTCATTATTCTTGCTGCCACTTAATTAATCCATTATGTGTGATGTTCTTGAGCAAGACACTATATCCGAATATTTAGTACTGGTTCTGTCCAGGAAGACATTGTGCGTGATTTTGCTAAGTTGAAATAACTTTCGTTTCTAGAGTTATATAAAAGAAGAAGATATTATATTTAAATCTATGGGATATAGGAAATACTATTTCGGCTGTAACGTGTTAATTAAAATAATTCGAACATAATATTGATATAAATACCGTTTCAGCTGAGCAAATCGGATCAGAGGATGCCTTTAACGCACTTGTCCCAACCAAAAACTTACATTGAATGTGTTTTTTTTTAGTTTACTCATGCGGGATTATGATTTATTACACGCACATACCCTATCACGAAACTTGCTTTGGAAAATACCAAAAACTACTCGCGGTATAATAAGATCTTATCATGATTAAAATTATAATTGCAGGTTGATGGACATTTAAATCTGAAACGTGACGACACTGCCGATATACCAGACGCAGTGCCTATGAATCAAACAGACTCTAACGACTGCATTAAGACAATAAACTATGCCAAAAATGACATTGCTTCAATTTCATACAGTGGTGCCAAAAACACATGTGCAAACAAAAGTAATATCATAAGCTCGTTATATGAGGCCAACACCTTATTGAAATCTATAGATCAACATCTGCAAGAGAGCACGGACAATATTCACGTTGGTGAAGACTGGAGAACGCTGGCCTTGATGCTGGACAGATTGTTTATGGCCGTATACGTCACACTGCTACTGACCTGTGGAGTGACGTTATCAGTAATTTATATTTCTTCCAGGGATAGACCCGACGTGTGGGGTACTTTCGAGTAGATGTTATAAACGGAAAAGAAAGGAAAATGCACGTTTTTAAACGTTTCTTTATATTATGATTTTTTTATGTAAGCAGTATAATATTTGGAAAAGTTCTGAACTAAACTAATCATATAGATTATATGTGAAACGGACACAGAAAAACTCCTTAGAAGCTTGTTTCCATAACAGTTATTTAACATTTAATATTGACTTTATCATATTGTTCCGCAATAATTTCAATTTGGTCAAATATGCAATAACTAATAAAAGAAAGTATATCGGTTTATACAGAATAAGTATAGATGTGTCACGTAACCTTAAGACCTAATTAACTAATTACGGCATAATCACCATGACATCAGAGTATGTTTGCTTTATGTCTCATTTTTCGCCAAAAAATGTTTGTAATTTTGTGATAAGTGAGACAATCTTGTATATAATAATTATGTATCAGACATCCATGTATTTTTGAACTTGTTATCTGTCCCTGAAATATAATTTTTTACTACAACGTGAGTGTCTGTTAAGATATATTGCGTTAGTTACGTTTGCTGCGACAAACGACGAAGGATAATAGTGTGATATTTTATCCCAGACTTAGATTGCGATTGGTAAAATGATCGTCATTACCAAAACTATCCTAGTTACCCGTTGGCACAGTAAGCAACTATTTGTTTGATATCACAGATCCCCTCACTAGTTATACATCCACCAATATACAACATGAACTTACACGTTGGCTCAGTAAGCAAATATTTGTTTGATATCACAGATCCCTTCACTAGTTATACATCCATCAATAGACAACATGAACTTACTCGTTGGTACAGTAAGCAAATATTTGTTTGACATCACAGATCCCCTCACTAGTTATACATCTTCCACCAATAGACAACATGAACTTACACGTTGGCACAGTAAGCAAATATTTGTTTGACATCACAGATCCCCTCACTAGTTATACATCCACCAATAGACAACATGAACGTACACGTTGGCACAGTAAGCAAATATGTGTTTGACATCACAGATCCCCTCACTAGTTATACATCCACCAATAGACAACATGAACTTACACGTTGGCACAGTAAGCAAATATTTGTTTGACATCACAGATCCCTTCACTAGTTATACATCCACCAATAGACAACATGAACTTACACATTGTGCTTTACTTTCTTTATTCATATTCTACAACAGTAATAAATTAAATTACAAAACAGTGTTTCTTCGATAATTGGAAGAAACTTCTAAATTGTCAAAACAGTAAATCAGATTACACTAACGACATCGTGAAATATTTGTTTAAATATAAACATCCTATATATATGTTTTAACAAAACAATTAGACACACGTTCACGTGAAATGAAATATATATATTAGATGCACTACGAGTTTATTCACCAATATATGAAATGTTCTGCGTGATTTCAAAATGTTATATAATATTTCATTTAGTTAAACTCATGAAAATATTCATGTTTGTTATAAAATGATATCTTATTGACATATAAACACATGTTGCTATATTCCTAAGTAAAACAACACGACGTCTGTAGTTGATTTACATGTTTATAATTGTTTTTAATTGTGTTGTCATTGATACGAGTACTCTCCATAAAAATCAATTAAATCATCCGGAGAATTTGCCCCCAAAATAGTGTCTGGATGCGTTTTAGAACTCGTAACACTTATAAAACTTGAATGTTATCTTTATCTGACGCAGTAAATCAAAATATATGAAATAATTTGATATTGTCTACATATCGAAATTTAACATATTGCCGGCCGAATTGAATCACTTGCCGCAGGTGAGACGTTATAAATCCCCTGTATCTTCACATCATGTCGCCGCAGAGGTCAGTATTCATATTAAGACATGTAGAATATTTTGTTGACCAAACAATTGCTGCTATTATCACAGAAATGAAACATATTTATTCGTGTGCATGGTAATTTACATTTCACACAGGACTAACTTCAACAAATGATTGTAAATGGCGATTAGTTTGACGTTTTTGACTTGAATCAAATACAATAATATTCACTGGAAACATATTAAAATATGATACACATGTAGCAAATCCTTCTGGATGTAAAGTCTACAAATATCCGACCATATCACCTAATGTGGCTGCCATTCCAACGACTGTATGCATTCAATCAATTAAATACACGTACAAAATATATAATAAAAAGTATTGGTGAACGACAGACTGAGATGGATAGTGATTTGTAAAATCGAATATAATAAAGCGTTGATATAAAATACAAATGCCTTAGTGTAACATTATTTATAAGTAATCAATATACTGTAATTGACTATAGAACTACATCAATTAATTAACCAAACTGAAGATATGTCTTAAGTTAATGTCGGGTCTCGAAACTTGACGTGTATGTCTCCAAGCGATATTAACAACAACTGGCCGAATAGTTTACTTTATTGTACTCAGATATTTCAAATGCAATATCTGACATCTTATATTTCGTATATATAATTTCTTTAAACTATAAACGCTTAATGGCAATTTGAGGTCATTATGCTATACTGGGATACGTAGACGTTTTATTTCCAATGACAGACAGGCAAGTTAACGTCGCGTGAAATTGCAACATCGTTAATGGAATGGAGCTTAACACGTTAGCTATTGACGTTTTGCTTGTTGATACTAATATGTAAACAAGAGTCAGTATATATATTACATCTATGTGTAACAATCCATATTATAAAGATTTCTAATGTGTATGGAAATTTAGCATTTTTGTCATAATTTATGTCATAATCATATACAGTTGTATCAGTATATACTGTATAGACTTACAACGTACGCACCCATTTTAGCAGCTTATAACATAGTTGATAAAAGTAGCCAGTCGTACCAGTGTATATCGTATATATCTTCAATGTGCATAGCCATTTTGGCATTGTTTTGCATAAGATATGCCATGACCATTTCCAGATTTTATCGGTTTGTATCATAAATTATGTATAAAACTAGATTAAGTATTCTAGATTATATAGATTCCCCATTGATATAGACAGTTTTAATGTTATATTTAGAGGTTAGTGTATGGTAGAGGTGTGTCTGTTGGTCATATTGGCCCTGGTGTTCCATATTGGCCCGAGTGCTTTAGTATTTCCTAACAAGTCCTTCTTTTTTTTGTATTGATCTCGTCATCTGTAAATGCGTCGGCCTTAGGCCTTTCGTTTCCAAGTCCGATTTGTTTCAGTGACTTTCTTTTAGAGGAAAATCTCTTGAATGCTAAAAACAAATAGTCCTTCACAATATTCCATTGGTAATCGTGATCTTGTAGGTACCGATGTATACTCGACTGGTATGACTTGATTGTATCTGGCTTATATTTTTAATCGCCATTTTTCTTAGATAAAATCGGACAAAGGCCATATTCAAGACAACTGATATCATTTCTTCAAAATAAACGGCAAAGTCTTCGCTGCGTAGCCAGTTTTGAAATTTTGCCATGTCGCTCCTTATTTTAAGTTTATTGATAATGTTTTTCATTATTTCCATAACTCTGCAGAGTCCTCCTCGGTTATCTGTTTTATTTATTTATTATTGTTTGCTGGAAATCGAGGTAATTTTACACGAAAGAGCATGTACGCAGTCTGTTTAACACCAGGGCCAATATAGATTCGTACCGGGGTCGAACATCCATATTTTCAATATTTGCCACGGTATTGATCCCGAGGCTACAATACCGGCGCGTGATTGTAAATATATTTTGTTTAAAACGTTCTATTTTTTTAACTATATTGAGGTTTAAATGTAATAAATTATTATGCTATATATTTGCCATGCTAATAGCCTATTTTAAAGCATATGCATTTGCCATGTGTATAACAATAGTACCAGTTCATATCACATATATATTTAACATAGCCAGATGTAAGATTTTAGATCTAATAGAGTTGCCATGTGCATGGCCAGCCTAAGTATTCTATATCATTAACATGCGTCCTGTGTACATAGTAAAATCAGTTTTTAGTATACTACATTTAATAGATTCAGCATAAACATGTGTCCTGTGTACATAGTTTAATCAGTTTTTAGTATTTTACATTAAATAGATTCAGGATATCAATACCTAGTTTTAACATCCTATAGCATATTAAAGCTGTGGAAAATGACAATTCAATCAGCTGTACGTTTTACTACACTTATCACAGTACATCTTATTTTACACACGAATCTACAAATACATTTCGAATAATACATATATTCGATTCACCCCATAATGTTCATACATGACAATGATTTTGTTGTTCGAGTTAACCGTTCTTACGATAAAGAGATTATTAAACATTTTATGCTTATCAGTCAGTATCTTATGTCCTTTGACAAAACAATTAAATAGTGTTTGGCACATAATTTGACATTCAAATTGCTAAATTTCATGACTAATGATATCAACGGAGACAACAGGGGAAACTGGTGTGTAAAGAAGGCGAGCCGACTTCAGGATTTGTCTCTGTTTCCATGATGGAAGTCTATAAAATTCCTGTCGGCTCAATTTCAGATTTTCCCTGAACTGTTTTTCCGTAAGATGGTACTGAAACAACAATGAATATCACTTAATTCTAAATTATCTCATAAAGCATTTAACAAACCTTACATGTAACTTGTAAGTTTATGATTACATTGGCATTTTGTTAATGAAACATATAAACGGTGGAATTGTATAATGTTATTATCAAGCTTTATTCAAAGAAACACACAATAATGCTGAAAATAATGTTAATAAATCAAATCAAGGTTTAAACCTGTATACTGATATATGATTTAAATTTGTAGTTTTATGTTTAATGTTCCATTTATTAATGTATTCAATTTCTTTTTAAACAACTATAATTCAAAATAGTTTTATGTTATATGTTTAATTATTAATATATTCAGTTACTTTTTAAACAACTATAATAGTATAGTACGACTTTAACAATGTTTAAATCTTTCACAAAAATTAACACTCCTGACTTTTTGTTGGCCATTTAAAATACAACTTGAACGTCATAAAAGTATCATTATTGCATTGTGTCGTTCAATATACGTCAATAACCAAACAAGTAAAGTAGCTGATGCAAATCACGATCTATGCTACATCATTGCGATATTAATTAAGGTAAGAACGTGGCTACCTGACTTCAATATAAATGTATGTCACGTTGAGCAGTTTCATATTTTAAAACTTATTGGTACTATTAAGTGATACTAAATAAAGATTGCTCGTATTTTTTATTTTTAATCATCATTCCTATGAGTTCAGTTATATATTTATTGGTCGTATTTATATAATCCTGACAAATTAAGTTTAATAAATGTTTATTCTATTTAGAAACAAACACTGTACTGCATAGGTATTATACTGAACGGAACAGCTTACCCGTCACACGACATTGTATGTATCTGACATTGTATGTATTTTCTCAAAGTTATCAAAGCAATTTCTTTAAAATTTAGACTTGAATAATAAAGAACATTTAGACCATTTCAAATCAATACATAATTATCTGGTAGTGGCATATGCAAGTTTTGATAACGCTGCTAAATATTTTGACGAAGATATTCGAAATACAAAAGTGGCGGATAAGATGGTCCATTTAGTATTTAGCAAAAGTATTTTTTACCTGACATGTGTCATATATAAATAGCATCGTTTTGTATTGGTATCCAGAGAAATAAATAAAAATATATTCTTATAAATGTTATATTTTGTTCTTATTTTCAATGCGTTATTTCAATTTGTAATAGACATTTTATTGTAACATAACACCTCCAGGTCCTTCGTAAGTCTTAAAAATTCGTACAAACACATTGAGGCATCTGCGCAATAGTCTTGCAAATTTTAGAAAGAATACTTTTTATAAGGTTTACAAAAGATCGTACAATAAGTAAATGACACACTAAATGAATCCCCCGACGTTTTATCTACAACTTTAAAATTTACACTAAGAAGTTCGTAAACTTACGAACATTAGTAAAACGTGTCCCTTATTATTTTTTCTTCTCGTGATACTTTGCATTTCAGTGCTCCAGTGTGTAGTTTGTCATTGTTGAGAATTTGGGGTAAATGGAGCATTTGAAGCACTTATATTTTGATAACAATACTCATGCTTTATATCAAATTGTTGAGAAATAACTTAAGGATTGAGCAACGATGTATTTGCAGTTGGTCCAGTGTTTGTGCTACAAACATTATTCAACTGTGTGATATAATACATATATCGGCCAACACTCACATGTTTGTTTGTATCGTCCACGTCGTTGGGAAGCTCCCTCTTGAGCAATGCTTTGTATGCATACTTGGGTTGGTTGAGAAATCCCGTGTCAATCATCTGGTGAATACAGCAGTTATTACATGTTACAACTTAAATCTCGCTATTAATGAATATTGTATTCAATTAAGTAAGGCATTTAAATGATAAAACGATACACCCAACTGAATATGTAGCAGTCAAATGATTCAACTTCCACGTGTCCATATAAACATAATCAATATAAAAATAAGCATTTAAGGTATAATATACACATACACGTATATATGACAAGAGAGGTCCTCCGTGACCGATTGGTTTAAGGTGCTGTCTCAAGATCACTAACCTCTCACAGCTAAATTCGTAGGTTGGAGTCCCGCTCGTTCGAGAAAAAATACAAGTTACTTACGGAGGGACGGTGGTTCTACTCAGATTCATTCTGATGTATTTATCCATCAATATAACTGGACATGCCAAAACAGTATATAAACTGAAATGTTTTGGAAATGGCGCTAAACCCCTTTTAAAAAAAACAAAATTAAATGGACAATATCACATTGACTCCACCAAATGCGTACCCGTGTTAGTTTACTGAACAAATTTGATAAACTTAAAATATATATAATAAATATACATAAATTATAGATATAAACAATTAAATTAATTTCTGAAGTCCAGAATATGAATTATAAATATGTTCACCGTATCCCTCTAAAATCATACAATAAACATGAATGCAACAACGCAATAAAGCATTAGAAATAAAGAACTCACATAATGCAATTTTAATAACTACAAAAGAAATAATTGATCAATTACGAGGTCAAATATATTTCTCCATAAGTATCATAGTTAAATGCACAAAAATAATGATTTAATAATTCTGGCTTATATTTTGAAATGGATAAATACTTACACTTTCATTTACGTCTATTTTAGCATTTTCTTGTCGTATTCGCTTTCGCAGGACCTCGTATGAACGGCGATCCTGTAATATAAATAGATACACTTAGGTGATGTGTTACATAAGTAAATGGTTGTTATCAATGTGAACATTTGGTGCTTTTTATTAACAGCATAAGCATTTTTCACCTAAAGGTATATGAACTTTTATCGAACTGTTAGACTATTAGAACAAAATATAAGAGTATCAGAACAAACTTAATAAAATCTATGCCCCATGCAGGAAAGCTGCCATTCAAATGCCATACCCGTCAACACAACTTACTATTAATCTACACAAAGTACATACAGCAGTCATTATACCTACAACATATATGTTACAAAAGAAGTGACAATATGGTCACCATACGATTTTGGAACAGTCAGTGGCAAACCCGTCAGTAGAGAAATTAAACCTGGTTTAAATCAATTTCGCTCTTTCCCGGTCATTAAATAATAAAACAAAACTGTGTAGATTTGATTGGCATTTTACAGAGGTGGCAGTTTGCGCATGTATAGAGTGTGGTCAAACAGTGTTTTATCGTGTTACTTTAATATAAAACAAACGAATAAATTCAAACTTACGTTCGATAACATACCATCATAATTACACATATTAAACTAAGTTACAAACATGAAGTACAGCTATTAACTTAGCAAGCAAACGAAATATGATTGGACATCTCAAGATTAAAACGTTATCTCAAGTAGCATGGTACGTCAAGTTTCATATACAAGCATGGGTTATTTCGGAAAGCTTTTCTACATTCGTATATATTCGCTTCGCTTATTTCGTATTACCGAATATCCTAATCCAGTCCAGGTTTGGAAATGCTTTGTGAACGGCATTGGCTCACTTTTCTGGGACACAAACCAGATTGCAATGTCGTCAAAACAACGCCCAGCAGAATCAAAGCGTGTGTAACTCTGTTTAAAAATAGAAAAACAAATATAACATAATACATATTATAATTCTTGAAAGCGCAGAGCACCCACAAGAACGAAAAAACGAAACTCACTTTTATTTAGTCTGTATAGTTTATATTAATAAATTTAAGTTCGACTGCGAATAAATCTCAGATCTTTCATGGACCGTTCTCGAGTCCGCTTCCTGTGTAGAACCAGTACTCAGTGTTGTTAGGGATCGAAACCGCAACCTCTGGCGGTGAACTGTCAACGCTCTATCAATTACACTACCGCATCGCTTATTATTTATTGAGTGGTAATGAAATATATCAAACCTCTCACGCCCTCAGCACTGGCTGAAGCGATATTCTATTTGTTACGGCCACCACACAGCACGTTATAATCAATTATATCTTGATAAAGGTATCACAAACAATATATATCCACAAACACCTTAAGGAGACTCAGTTTTTATTGCGATTATTATCATGAATGCATGGAACTTTTAAAACATGTTTTCATAAGCCAAAGGAAATGAACGAGTTCACTCTCTTTGTACAAAGAAGACTAGACATTTATGGTCATCATTAAACATCATTGTTATATATTTAATATATACCGCTATATTAAAAGTTTGTTAGATTTCTTAATCCTATCAAAATCTATTTAAAAACGGGCTTTCGAATTCTTTTTCAACAAAACATTCTGAGTTTTTGTTTGAAATTATTTTGTTTATTTCGTTTATCACTATTTAACATAAGATCACAGAAAACTCCCAGGAACGAACCACTTGTAATCATATTCAGAAATAGTACATTGCGCAAGGACAAAACAAAAATTCTTAGTTAGAGATCAAATTTATTTTCTTGGGTCCAATGTTTTACCTATACAATGAACATTGCATAGTTTGATATACTGTATATAATGTATACAACTTACAACTAATGACAATGTTGAAACTTCAGATTTTTAAAATCCATATTAAGTTACTACAATCTTTCTTTAATAAAATCTATTAAAACGTGTGCTCTTATCTACAAACGTACCTTGACTGTTTCAAATAAACATTTACGTCTTCTTTTGTTTATTCTTTCTCCACACCAAACGAACACCTTAAACAAGCAAGTGAATAAGTGAATAGCTACACTTTGTACTAACAATGTAAACTGTACAATAAAATATACTCAATGTATACAAGTAGTCATTTCAATGTTCACATAATAAAGTACACTCGAAAGTTTGCTCTGTCTGCAGCGAGAACTGAAGTTGCAATTTGTAAGTGAAACACGTATATAGAATGGTACTGAATTTGTCGTTTATATTTAAAAGAAAATGACTCAAATTGCAAATATCCAGTTTTCTAAACTAAACATTATACAGCTATTTTATCAAGCATTCTTGATATCAACTTATGACAAACTGTTAACATATGTAGGTTACATTATCATAGCACCTCCTATGTGTTTGACAGAATAAAGATAAAACCGAATCTATACTTTGATAACAGTTTATATTGATAAAACCAAATCTATATATGATACGCGTTCTTCCATCCGCTTTTGATATATATAATGAATACAATTATTTAAAATAATCTGGCAAAAGTCAACTTATAGTAAATGTTCAGAAATAGAATAGGTCCTATTACTTATAATTTATTAAATGTGATTTTATCTCATATTGCTTATTAAATAAACTTGCTTTCATTAATTATTATTTGATTGATTCTTTAATTGATTTGTTGAAAGATTGATTATTTGAATATTTAACGTGTTACCTGATCGTATAGATCCAGTATCATAATGTCGTCTTCTGAAATGTCCTGCAACAAAATAGATATCCATGTGGAAGTCAAAATAAACAAGTCAAATATCAACTTTCAACAAATTTCGAAGAAATTAAAAAATCATTATTGTGAAAATAATATAGTACGTATTGGTCAAAGTCACATCATCTTGATAGAGTTTAGTGAAATGGTTATTGGTTTAATTATTTCTTTAGCAAAAAAATACCTACAAATCAATAATAAATGTATCTAAAGATTTACGATGCAGGAGTGTAATAAACACATGTCATGTGTTTTTATATTAACGTATCACTGCCGATTCATCATGTATGTACAAATCTGTCACCAGATGATATTGATGTTTTATTTTACCTCTTGTGCAAAGTCGTCAATATCATTAAACCATTTATCAGCCTCCTGACACTGGATCAGGCATGGTGGTCGCCTCACCAGTACCTAGTCAAATAGAAACATTAGTAATTAAATAATTGATTAACAGGACGTGTGGTGAAATATTGTTTAAGTTGCGCGTTTCAGCCAAAGGCCATTCGGAGTGTGCAACCACAATTCATATAGTAAACACATAAATTATGATTTTGCAAAAATACAATTCATTAAGTTAATTCATTTTGGTGTATGATAAGGTTAAAAACGTTAATTATTATGTGAGAATATCCTTTATTAAGAAATTCTACACTTGTTTTTTTTTTACTTTTGCTATTTTTGGTGGTTTCATTACACATAGTTTGTCCGTTCAAATTCATTTTTGTTGTAGACTTTGTTTTACTTAACATGTGAGACAGATAAATAGAACAAACAACAATAATATGTAAATAAAGAAATTAATTGACGGGTATCAAACGTGCTTAAACAAAACAATGGTCGTGTTTTAAATGCATGACGTTTACATCGAATACCACCTTGACAATTACGTCAAATGCCATATAATAAACAATGCTTTACGTGTCCAATACCATAAAAAATATACCAATTTCATGGAAATAACGATCAATAAAACGAACATTTATAATATTTATGAGCGACAAGATGACATTGTAAAGGCTTGTCTTGTGTATGCAATACATGCTACTAATTAATATGTAAACAGCATATGATATATGTTCTTTTGGATGTCCAATTACTTGCAACAGCTGTATTTGCCTGTTTTCTAAACAAAGCATTGTTATTTCGTTAAGTACACATGTAAATAGAAATAGATTTGTTAATATATGCTCTTGCAATTGTTCATTGTGCATTTGGTATGGTATAAAACATGAATAAACTAGCTGTCACAATTGGGTCCGTTAAACAGCAGTTAATTTGAGCACGCTGATAGGTCAGTTGCTTCGGGGAAAGTTTGAATGACGTCATAGGTTAACTATTAAATATCAATGAAATTTGATTGCCTAGAAAGTTAGGCTGAGCATATACGATTCAATAACATAATCGTCACCGAGAGGACACGACAATAACATGTGGATAAATGAAATGCTAACCCATTCAAATGGGTGTGCGTACACATAAAATACATGCTTTAAGCGAAATGTCATTATTTCAAGTTAAAATAGTTGTATCACTCTAAGTTTTGTTACCTTTTCTTTGTATTCGACAGCATACTCTTGTCTGTCACCAAGGAGTTTACACAGTGCAGAAGGTTCTTTCCCATCCGTTATAATCTCGTATGAAAACATTCTGGTAAAACAGTGGTATTTGGATAGGCCAAAGTTTACATGTAATATGTTTAATAGCAAAATGTTATGTAACCATTATGTATATACATGTATATAACTAACTTTGTTTATCATTATTATGGTGAACTTTTCAAGTGAACATTTCAGGAGGGGCAGTCAACTTGATAACTTTTAAATATAACTGACTATTAGTACAGCAGTATTGACCTGACTCGAAAGCGTCTTTCGCTCCGCCCCATGGTCTATATCGCTCCGCCCCCTAGTCTATATTGTAGACCATTGTAGTTTCGTACAGTATTGTGTTGTGAATTATGCGAATATTCAATAATAGTTATGTGCATTACACAACTTTAGATATTTACTTTCAGGGTGAGATAAAAGCAGGTGCATGGCTTATAATTTATTTAACATTTTATTAGACGTATTTATAAACATATACTACAAAAGAACACTTACTTGGAAGAACACAAAACACCTAACAAATCTTTTGCAGATTCTCTTTCCGTGCTGCCAGATAGCTGGAATAAAAAATATCAGTGTGTCTAGTGGAAAGCATGAACTAAATAGGGTAGTGAGAATATCAAAGTTTGTTCGTAAAATATGAGAAATCTGAGATGTCCGACAACAGACGCAGAATTTGAAAAACCGAAAAACCGCAGTTAACCCACTATCACGTACACATACAAATCAGTTGAATACAACAGCTATACAGAAGATGTGTTTCAACAATTTAAACAATTAATCTTGTTTGAAAAACCTGCACCTTTAATTTTGTTACATTTGTTCTTTCATCCTTCTTCATGACTTATCTTTACTTTAATTAACCATTATTATATAATCCGCTGATTTAACTCTTCATTTAATGAAATTAATGATATTATATCTAAATGCAATATATATTACGGTAACCTCCGCGTTGTAATCAAATCTATAGATGTGTTTCTTATTATATAAAAGTAAATATTTTTTAATCTAAATGCTAGTATTTATTACGTATATGATTTTGTTAAGAAACTTAAGGACGAGCGTGGTGGATGTGACATATTCCATAACCCCTTGTAACGTCCTAGTTTGGCTGAGTCTCAGTGGTGTGATTATTGCTGGTTGCTTGGAGTTATGAAGATCATTCAATGTTATTCAAATAAGGTCACTGTTATGATGCATGAGGTACCATTAAATTTTATTTCATAGTTGTGTTTGAAACTTCCTAGGAACCCATTTATCAGATATGATTAACCAGATTTTCCTTAATTTTCTCACACTTTCATTTACTCATCTGTCCCATCAATAGTGATTCATTAAACGTTTCGTAATTTGTTAAATATGAAACAAGTATCCGTTTCCCTGCGCTTACCTTTCCATACCACAGGTATGACATGGAAGATGTCAGCACTACGAATGATGCAGATGAGTTTAAGTTTGGCCACACAGGCGCCACCTGTTGGGATAAAACCAAAATGGTATTATGGATATAGGTGAACGAGCACGAGAAAAAAAAACTCATTTTTTTCAAATATTGTATTTTTGCATAGAAAGATTGCGTACAATGGATCCATTTTTTAACTAGTTTATTTTTATATAAAAAAATATCGCCTAACAAATTTATCATTTGAGTAATATTTCATTTTGACATAAAATAATATCGCACAATAAATTCAATATTTTTGTTAACATTACATATTTACATAGAATTGTTTCGCACAATAAATCCATAGATAATATTAATATGACAGAGCATTGCATGAACTTGAGTCCCCTAGACGCACTGTGTGTGCTTCTTTCAATTGACTCTTTTATCAGATATATCAAAACAGCACTTTTACGTGCTTTATAGAAGCTGTAATAAGTTTTTTTGGCAAAGTGTTCATATTATTTTGGATTCCCTGGAACTCTGAACCTCATTCAATGTTCGAAAACAGAATGCCGCTAATTCCTGTGCTACGGACGGGAATGTTACATAGTCCACAGCCCTCATAACACTAGGCTCAATAAAATAGGTTCATCGATAATTTTCATGGTTCCGTGTTGTGCTTCAAATAGATCATTTTATCACATAATATATTCAACAGAGCTATATTTTATGTAGTTGATATGCCGTATGTACGTGTTGTATTCGGATGCATCACATAATATATTCAACAGAGCTATGTTTTATGTAGTTGATATGCCGTATTTACGTGTTGTATTCGGATGCATCACATAATATATTCAATAGAGCTGTTTTATGTATGTAGTTGATATGCCGTAATTACCTGTTGTATTCGGATGCTGCTGTCGCAAAGCTCTCTGACACAGAACATTTGTAAATCTTTCTTTTCCCTTGCATTTTCGTCTTTGTCATACTACATTTTAATTAAAAGTAGGAACATATATATCAAACAGGTGACATGTGATTGTATGAAATAAGTTACTTGTTGTTGGGAACCGATTGTAATGATGAATAACTTGTGTTCAAAGCTTTGATATTCCATGTATATCTATACAAAAAAGCAATAAAATACTATAGTATGTTTAAGATAAGTACAGACAGTGGACGTGGTATTTAAATGACACAGTCACCACACCAGCATTAACAGTGTCAATATATAAAATAAGCATAAATAACGTGCATCCATACAGAGGTGACAACACGGGTGACTACCTTGCATTCGCGACCACCGTAAACAGTCAGTAGCCTAGCCATCACTGGAGAGCTCAAACCAAACAAATAGCTTTAATAATTATAAAAGAACTGTTAATTTTTTAACAAGTAGTTGCGTTTATCTGGAGCTAGTCAACCTCATTCCTAACCATCTATATGGTCTCAATCCTGTGATCATATAATTATTTGGAATAAACTACCTATGTTAAATTATACAACGTCAGTATGTCTGGATATGTCGTTATAAATGTCTCAAACAATGAAGTTAAGTTTTTGAATATAAATATAAAGTTTCAACATTGCAATTAGTAAACTAAAATGCTGATGATTTGGATTTCAAACATGCGAAAGCCAAAATCACCATGTTAATTTATTGTATATTCACCACTAGCATCCAGTTATGCATGGCCATCATAAAATGTTGGGGTTCCTTTCCATCAAGCACTCTCACCTGGAAGGAAGAAGGTAAACCGATTTTGAAACCAACAAAAAATATTAAATTTAACGCCACACTTTATTCCGTAAAAAACAACACAATGTTAATTGTGACAGAAATAACATCTCTAGATAAGCATGGAAAGTTGTTATTTAGTCGAGTAAATTGTAGTCTGTAGGCTGTAATCTGACTAGTTCCAAGTTCTATTAACGATCAAAGGCACTTTTTCTTTAGATTTAGAAGTGGGTAGGGCATGTAATCATTTTTAAACAAATCTACTAAACGCAAAACGGAAAATAAGCCAAATGATTCATTTTCTAACTGTTTTTTTTTATTGATAAATGAAGGTCAAATTTCGATCTCGGAACTGCTTCAAACTTTCTGACAGAACACTTCTCGAATACCAGATATGGACATTTACAATACAACCGGTGTGAGTTACTTTTGTCCCATCCAAGAAATAGGAATAATCACTCGCTGATCAAACATATACACAAGTATGGCATCATGCAACACTTAATGGTAATCCCGAAGTAGCAATACCATCTTGAAATATCACTGTTTTATTTGAACCTCGATTACGATAAGTTCATTGATACTTCGAGCACATCATATTCTTTGACATATTTTTATACTATTGGATATAAGGGAATTGCATTATACATAATTTGAAAATTAAACCATATTTCGTATTAATCAAAAGCCTAGATATTATGCAATGCTATACGTCACACTACACTGTTGAATTGTGTTCTATGTTCTATTTATAACAACGTCTAGGATTTAAATGGCAAAAGAAATTCACACAGAAAACTGTTCAAAGTAGTTTTCCATAGTTTGAATGTATTAGCTTAGAATTGTACACTAACTGGTGTGTAGGCCAGCTTTATTTATTTAAACACAGAGCAGTAACACCTCTAATTTGTTTTATAAAAAGATGTCCAAAAATGATATAATATAATTCCAACTGTAGAAATCCAATAAACGTCCTTTTTTCAAAACAATGAAGTCTCATTGCATTATATGCTATGTCAGTATCTGTGCTACTCATTTGCAGCAAGAAATCAGTCTTTATGATCCATTTTAAGAAAATTAAAAACCAAATTACATAGGACTTATTTGGTGTATATGCTACAGTCACTAAAATGAGATCCAACTCAATAGTGAAACGATATACTTTACAATTCTGTACAGGATCACAGAAATTTCAATCTTGCTATGAATACCATTTATTTTATTTTTTTTCGTCAATAAAGACGTTGGCAAGTGTCTTCTTTCTCACTTCGCTACAGACATAATAAAAATATTCAAATATTCAAATATATTCAGTATATATTACCAAAACAGTTTTGTTATTTAATTCATCGTCCTTTTCTAATGATAATTGTACAATCTTTTCTGTATCTTCAGAAGCACTTTTGTTTCCCTGAAACAATAAAATACTGTTGATTAAATGTAAATGAAAACATTTTAGAAGAAAATATTTCATATTTATGCATGTACATTGCGTTAACAAAAATGATTTAGGATCACAGAAAAATTTAGATTAAATAGTTTCGAAAATATTTTATAAAAACAGTTTTGTGATATAGTCAAATTCACCAAAACGAACAGAAATTTACAAGAAACAAATTCAATATTTAAACAAACGAAAACAATAATATAATGATAACTGACTCAATATACTTGTATGATATGTTATCCCAAATAATGTTATGAAAGTGTATTAACTAGACAAAGACATGTGGGATGGGGATGTGAAATACTCTCGACCTATTACTTTAAAAATGCATAGAGTACTTACAATCCAGTAATATAACACTTGTTGGGGTTGACTGGCGTCCGATGTTGTGTAGAGAATTATGTAGCACTTGTTGTTAGTAAACAGTCCATTGTGGTCCCAATTTTCCAATTTACCTTCATTCATCACCCAAACCTAAAAGAAAGAAAAATATGTGACAAACAACAAGATGTCAACGCTTTGAAACGGTACGTAACAAACATTTGAACTTAAATCTGGTTTATGGATGCCCCAAATAATATTTATGATATGTGTTACTTTATAAGTAAATAATATGATTTGAATGTAACAATAACTTTCATGTTTTATGGGCTTTAATATTTTAATATTAATATTGTTTTAAAAAATTAAGCCGTTTTATATGTGAAATAAATCAATGAATGTAAACTTTGAACAGGATCAATAATCTTAATCCAGATATAAAAATGCATCAAATATTATTTGGTAAGAAGTTAACGTTCACGTTTATTCCTTTTGAATCTTATATTTATTTAGATAGGTCCCTGAATAGAAGAAGATGCTTAGACCGTCTTCAACCTTTTTCCTAATTGGTTCCAGAGACTCTTTTAAAATCCAGCTTTATCAAGTTTAACTTTGTATAGAGGCTACTAACGTTTCGATTATACTCTTGCATTTATTCCTGTATAACAACTTCTAAATAGACTCATTCTTTTAAATAAACTGAAACTTAACAAAAAATTGCAAAGTAAAATTCGAACGATATAAAAACTATTTAGGTAAAATTCTCACTTTATATTGCAATATCTTTATTTAGGTAACCATAGCAACGACGAACCAATTGCCATAATTAACTTACTTGCGTAGTCCCTATGTATTCCCCAACCGTATCTTCTGACCAGCACTCTTTCACGGTGGCGACTGTCCGTCTGTCTGTCTGAGAAAACAATGCCCTACCTGTAATGTATAATTTCAGTGTGAACGTACAAATTCACATTGAAAATATAGATATCATTTTTAATAAATGCACAACACATTGGCCCTAAAGCCACTAAAGTGGGTTCTCATATACAGTGTTTCAGGTTTTTTTTATTTTATATACTACAGTGTCTGATTGACAAAAGGAAGGAATGAAGAAAGGAAGCTCTTAAAAATACAATTTACCTATATTTCCCACACTATAACGTTTGGTAAGTGACATCTCCTTGGACAATCGATCTCTCCAGTCACAAAAACATTTTTTAAACTCGGTAGGTTCATGATGCTCACGTATTCGACAAAGTGGAATATTGTCTGGGTAACCATTCTGAATGGCAAATGCCTGGAATAAAATATAATACAAAAGTTTGTCGAAATATATGATTTATTTATTTTGCACATAGAAAAAATAAACTAGTATGTATCTGGAAGCGATTGGTTTAGACATGATTTATTCTTTTAAATAAGAAGCCAATGTGCCAATACTTCTAGCAACATTAGTTATGGCCTTCCACTTCAATTTTTAAATAACACAAGAACTAAAATGACAACTGCATATATAGCGTATATAATGAAATATGGTACACAACTCACGTCCCTACAATGGCTTTATCGGTATTTAATTGTTCGGGCACCATCATTGCAAAGGAATAAAGAAACTGAATTGAGGCAAAGTACGGAACGAGTTCATACGGCCGCCATACAGTACGCAGGTTTGCCGTCGTGAAGTTTAATACAATTTGAAGTCGACCAAACATATGTTAAAATATCAGCATCACTGCTAAGTAAACCTTCGCTCTTGATATGGAACGATTGACTTCGTCTTCCATGGCACAAGCACCGATCCACATATACATAGTTTTATTCGGTCCCCTGTCCAATAAATAACTGTCATTTGTGACGAGGTAACAATGATGTAGAGGGCGCTTATCAGCTTCCGGCATATCGTACAGAACGCGGTCGCCTGACACTCTGTAAAATAAATGATTATTATTTTATATATAAGCAGTTAAAATGCAATGAATCATCTCTGACATAAACTTCATTATTACATCAAAGCAAAAGTAAACATAATTATAAAACATTGAACTTAAATGAATAATCTGTGACATTAGTTGATAAGGGACGACAATACACGGACTGGTATCACGTGCTAGGGATATTCAATTGTTATTTAGGGTTTATTAACTGCAGAATGAAGAATTGTAACTCTTACGACTTCGTGTTAAACATCTGGTGAAATATCGTAAGAGTGACTTCCCTCAGACATCTGCATCCCGAAAACAATACCATAGAGCGAGATTGATTGATTAATGCCTAATATGTATTGTAATACGAGGTATGTCCAAAAAGTAATAGGACGACCCTGTCATTTTTGTATTTAGGGTGTTACATGCAAACAAATGGTGTCAATGGATAGATCGACATATCTTCTATTGTCATAAAACACCAAATCAACTTTCAGTCATCGTTAAGTTCATGCAAAAGACACCATAGTAACGCGAGTTTGGATGTACGGGGGACTTTGAAATTAGACGCCATTTAAAAAACAATATTGCCTTGGAAAGTGGACAACTTCCTCATTATTGTGCCAAATATTATGAAATAACAGTGGACTTAATTTCAGATCATGTGCGAATGCCATATAAAAATTTGACGTTATCGATAAACATATGAAAAGTGTGCGCTATTTTAAAATAACAAGTGTGAATTTGAATAGTAAAAAAATTTGACAACGTCACGCCTAGAGTGGAAATTTGGAGCGTGGTAAAATTTTGTGTTGGGTGTAATATGACCCCACATGATACTCTAAAGTTTATTTCACACAATTCATTAACAGAAGGCATATCCCGGAGTCTTATCTATTGGTGGTACAAACGGGTTTCCAATGGTTAGACAAAAGTAACTGACCATCAGCAATCTGGACGACCGAAATCATGTGTGGTTTTCCTGGGATTCAAGACAGATCTTCGTGAAAAGCGCTTTTCAGTACCTCCGGGCCATGTGCGGAGTGTACATTCTGTGGTTAGGATCTACGAGTCATCATAGTATCGTGACATGTATCAGAAGTGGGTGCAGTACCACCAAAAATATGTTTTGCACAGCGGTTCATACTTCGAAAAAAGAATGACCTTCATTTGTATGTCAATTTCACTTGCACAAATAACGTCAATCTCCCCCATACTTTGTAACATACACATTTTGACTTGACAAAATCAATGTTAAATGGTGGTGTACGATATTGATATTTTGCATGCTTAAAGTTTAGATATTGAAAATAATCGATGCCAAGTTTTGTTTGGATCGAAACACTAAAAGGCATATTTCTAAATGCGTCCTATTACTTTTGAGACATACCTCGTATGTGTTTATATGGCAATACAATATTCTTATACAAATGATATGTCTGATTTTAATGTTTAATCGAAATGAATGATAGTTCCATATATACCTATTGTGTAATTAGGTACAAACCATCACAACTGTACGTAATACTAGCTAACCTATGTAAGACTAAATGAACTTCTGTATCTTTGTCAGTGGAAAGTTCGGTCTCAACGCCACTGTTGATTTCTTCAGTTTTTGCAGGAGATGGAAACGCTGGTCCGTCAAACTTCCTTTTGAATGTATCGTTTAAATGAACGTCGTTCTCATCTACAATAACAGGAAATTGCTTTTAAGTTATAGAAGTGTATGTATATCAGAAAAATGAATCCTCAGGCACGGTCATGTGTAGTGTCCTTAGGCAAAATACTTAATCTGCGCATGTTTAGTATGGTTCTATTGGGGAATATTTCGATAGTGATTAGTTTCACAATGGATGTAAAATGAATAGAAATATAGAAAACAAAACAAAATGAAGTGAAAACAGGAGACATCGTCATCAAACGCACTGTAGCACAGTCGCCAATTAACCAAAGTATTTCCAATACTAATAGCCGGGCTTTACTAAATTTTAATTCGACTTCCTAACTTGGTTAATATTTATGGTAGTATTGTGTTTATTTTAAGCAACATTTTGACAAGCAGTGTCAACATTATATTGCTATTGTTCGATTTATAAAATTGAGAAAAATTAAATAACGTTGAATAAAAAGTAGTCCCTGTCGCGTATGATCATTTTGGCGGTGATCAAAACTGCAAAGTTTGGATACGCCGAAATAAGCAGGGTCATGCCTATAGCATAAAGACTGGCTTTAAATGAAACGTCACCATCGGTCTCATTGGACATGGTAATCAATATGTCCATGTGTTGTTTACACAGATAGCGAGGAAACTGTCCGCGGATAGGGGGCGTATAGAAACGTCTAGGTACAGCAGTATAGTTTAATGTTTGCCTATATACGAGATGTTGCAAACATCTTTGATTTCATTATGTTTTGCCAATTTACAACTTCAAATGAACAATAAAAGTGTGTTTACGAAAAAGGTACAATTTATTAATTCAAAATAACCTGATGTTGTTCTGTTATTTTATATTCCGTAAATTTACAAATATCAAGCACATTTGAAAAAAATATAATAAGCATTAACGTATTTTTGTTCATTCTTAATCAGTTGATGGAAATAAGATTATTTGTTTATATCATCAACAGTGTTATTTATCTTCATCAGTGTTTATATAATCAACAGTGTTTATATCATCAACAGTGTTATGTATAAGCTATTGTTGTTTTATGCATACCTATTACAACCACGTGGCATCTACTTTTCCGTTGCATATGTTGTATTCTTCTAGCCAATTTGATTGCCTGGGAATAATGGAATACTTGATTATGTTAAACAAGCAATATTGCAACATTGTGTAATTAATCATTTATTATAAAACTACAGCATTTTAAATAATAAAATATGAATGGCTTTAGACTTATTTGATATCTATTTAAATTTAATTGTTTAAAAGAAATATATTTAAAAAAAAAAAAAAACATCATTCCTGATGAGAAACGTAAAATTAACGAACACGTTGGATGTACAAATTGATTATACCTTTCTGCATAGCATTAAACAAGAACTGTTTTTCATGGAACTGATTGGCCATAACAAAGGAAATATGTAGAATGTATATATTTATACCTAGAAAATGAACTTATCAAAAATGTGTTGTAAAACTGAAGCTTATATAACTTTCACATTTCTATTGACAATGTCAATCATTGATGTTGTTCTTATGAAAGGTTCCTATACCTGATTACAGAATAAACTTATACTCTCTAGCCTCCCCATTAACGTTAAAATAGTATTACACGTTGGAAACCATAAATAGGCTCATAATATACATCATTTAGGAGACAAATCGTGCAGAGGACACAATCACAAAACAACATAATGTGGTTTTAAAAATTTAAGTTTTATGATAAGAACGATGAATCTCAAATGATAATGATATTAATAATATTATTATTTTGGATAATATTTTTTATAGAAGGTAAACAAATAATGACCTAATGCTAATAAATAAAAAATCACGGTACAGATCATATTTTCAATGTTGTTTCCTACAACATTTACACATTTCAATATAATATTTAGAAATTCAAATATGCAAGTGTAGCTCTAATTGACCTACGACTATCGGTCCGCCCACTGGCCATGTGACATTGTTTGTCCAAGTCTAAGTAAATATAATGCATTGTTTACTTCAACACCTTTTGCTTGTCTAAGGAAAAGTCAGGGTATTAACCAATATCAATCGATGATTGGATTATCAACTTGTTTTAATGGCTGTCTGCATTAGGTCAATTACGACAAATAAATTAGTAATAAATGCTTTTTATCATTTATATAAATGTATATTTAAACTGGTTTATACAAATAACAACAAATATCATTGAATAGGTGATTCGAGGAGGTATTTTTATATATCGAAATATAAACGAATGAGAACTTGAAGGCTGTCTGATAGATATTGATATAACATTTCAGATAAGTGTGTCACGTCTGTGAACAACAACATTGATTGCACGTGCAAGGCAATTACGTATAGCCGCCACACACAACGTGTAAAATTAAATACCTTGTTTCGTTGAACATATCCACTTTTCTGTCCTAACCAAACGTACATCCGGGGAAACCCATCCAATATCAAAATGTTCTCAGGCTTCAGGTGCTCTTGCTTTGGAATAACCTAAGTATAACCACAAACATTACTTTCTTGTAAATCTCTAAAGGCACACATTTTAACTATAAAAGACTTTTATGCAAATAATATGAATGAAATATTGTATACCGCAATTCGCCTGTGTTCGAAAAATTTATTTTATAAATACATTTATCCAGCAAACATCTTCCCCTAACAGTCGTCCGAATGATAAACTGTATAAAAGCATGAAATATCACAAATATGAAAATATATTTATTAAACTGTTTTAATATAGTACTATGATTCAAAATTGTATTTCTATATGAGTAGTCTCTAAAAACAAAATATATTTGGTTCTAGCAATCCAAGTGAGACTTATGTAATGTTTATGCATACTTTCTGTTCATGCTCTATGTCTGCATGTGTGCCCGAGTGAAATATAATATATGGTTTTACCTGGCACTCGCGAATATTCCGTGTATATCCGTAAATTACTTTTCGGTGTCCGGACGTAAATATTGACATTACTGTTGCTTAAAAGATACCAATAACATATCAAATCGGCATCATATCGCACTCACGAGAAGGCTTTTAAACGCCCAGAAATATTGACGAAGATTAATAAGTATCAATTATAACGTTACAGACACTATAATGCAACATTTAAGATTATATTTAATATTGTTATTGATATTTTGTTAGTGTAATGCTACTTACACAAGACGCACGGGGGTATTTCCGCCCAGTCAGTACATACATTCTTTTCTCGTATGTCGACGCCCTCGATACGCTGGTTTTATGTTTCCCTTCAACATATCTACAAAATAAGTTGCATCGCCTTGTTAACAAGTACTTAAACGTGATCTGTGATTTGGTGATTTTGTTACATTGACTGTTTTGAAATATACGAATAAAGGACTATCGTATGTAACGAGGAAACAGCATCTTATTCGATATGGGACGGATTTGGTGATATATATTAACAAAAGATAAGTAATCATTTACTTACACTATGCCATCTGGAAATAAACGAAGGAAAACTGACGATTCGGAGTTCTGGACCTAAGTATGAAACAATAACTATTAGTATGTTACAGGAAACCACAAGCATGTCTTTTAATATTTACCATATTGCATGTAATTGTATGATATTATTATGCTAATATGTTAAACACCGATATTCTAAAAAGAGTTTTCATGTATATAAACGTCTGTTTATTCTACATGTTCTACATATTTTAAGCTATTGATTGTCCTCCGTAGCCGATGGTCTAAGGCGCCGTCTTGGATAATTTTCCTTTCACTGCTAAGGTTCAAATCCCGCTAGCTGCAAAATATTTATGTGCGAAAGTTTGCCATTTACTTGCGAAAGGATGGTGGTTTTATCAGATGTCTACCTGTCAACACTGATTATTGCAACAGGCATCACCGACTTACTTTTTTTAAATATTCTTATTCTTATATAAATACATTGTTATATATATTTGACGTACCTCCCGTGAGAATGCATGTGCATTCGATATGATTTTGTCCAGTTCATGAGCTTTTTCTTCAACAAGTTTACTATCAATCTGCAGAGAAAACAAGTTTAATTAAACGTATATATATTGCCCAGAGCACATGTTTCTCTCAAGGGCTTGTCGGCTTTTATACATACTATAGTGGCATATATCATATCAGTCAGGCTCCTGTTTGCAAAACATTTCTTGCGTTTTACTTAAATACTAAAGCATTTAAATGAAATTTGACTGGTTACCTATTCTTTAGTTTATCAAGTATTGTTTTCTCCAGAGTCAGTCTAAATTCTTAGATGATTTTCTTTGATTTTATAAAACATTGAATGGGAACTGAGAACTATAAAAGATACAGTGCACTCCAGGACATAGACAATTTGAGAAAGATAATAAGATATAAATATATACTACCACGGACTTATCTTTAGATTTTTTTTACAAATACGTAACTGATAACTGTTATTGATTGATAAAAAATATTTTACAATAAATGTAGATGGATTGTATTTAAGGTGTAAGAAATTAGATATATGTATGGAATATACAAAAGAAATGCATAATTGAATGTCAGTTGCATTACACCTTTATTTATGTATGTATGGTCAACTATTTAACAAACTTGTGTTCTCCATCCAAACTCATTTCAAATAATGGTATAGATAAAAAGATATACTCAGACATAATTCATTGGAACGGTTAAAATAACATGGTATTGCAATATTTTATTTATATACTGCCCAGGATAAAACATTTTTTGTTCCATTTTAACAAACTTTTTGGACAAAAATCTATAGAAGAGTGTATGGATATTTGACTGATTAAAACCGTACATATGACAATTTTCCATGCATATGAGATATGGCTTAAACTTCTCTCCAACAAACAACATTGCTAATCCGCTATGTATAATGTCACCAGTAACATATTTCAGTCCGTCACGGATAGTATCAAATGCAAAAGTTCAAGTCCTTCACAGGTAATTGCAATTGTATTGTAATTGTTATTGCTTTGGTGAAAACATTAAATAAATAGTACAATAAACGTGTTTTATTGTTAAAATTATGTAAACATGAAATAGCTTTACCTCCGAACATTGGTTCCCCGACCAGTAATGTAACGACCTGTCATTTACCGAGTTGATCTAGAATACAAAAGTGTTAAACTGTTATTTAACGGTGATAATCTCCATGCCAAAACGCATATTTTATCACACTGTTCTATTCACGAACCTATCATAATTGATTATTATGTAGCGTGACAACATGGCTCTGTTCTACCACGTATACGGTGACATGGCTCTTTTCTACCACGTATACGAAAACACGGCTCTATTCTACCATGCATACGACAACGCGCCTCTATTCTACCACGTATACGACAACACGGCTCTATTCTATCACGTATACGACAACACGGCTCTATTCTACCACATGGCTCTATTCTACCACGTATACGACAACACGGCTCAATTCTACCACGTATACGACAACAGGACTCTGTTCTACCACGTATACGACAACATGGCTCTGTTCTACCACGCTTACGACAATACGGCTCTGTTCTACCACGCATACGACAACAAGGCTCTGTTCTACCACGTATACGACAACACGGCTCTGTTATACCACGCATATGACAACACGGCTCTGTTCTACCACGTGTACGACAACACGGCTCTGTTCTACCACGCATACGACAACAAGGCTCTGTTCTACCACGTATATGACAACACGGCTCTGTTATACCACGCATATGACAACACGGCTCTGTTGTACCACGCATACGACAACACGGCTCGATTCCATTATGTATACGACAACAGGGCTCTATTCCATTACGCATACGACATCACGGCTCTGTTCTACCACGCATACGACAACACGGCTCTGTTTTATAACGTATACGACAACACGGCTCTGTTCTACCACGCATTAGACAACACGGCTCTGTTCTACCACGCATACGACAACACGGCTCTGTTTTATAACGTATACGACAACACGGCTCTGTTCTACCACGTATACGACAACACGGCTCTGTTCTACCACGCATACGACAACACGGCTCTGTTCTATCACGTATACGACAACACGGCTCTGTTCTACCAAGTATAGTATGCAACACGGCTCTGTTCTACTACGTATATGACAAGACGACTCTATTCTACCACGCATACGACAACACGGCTCTATTCTACCACGCATACGACAACACGGCTCTGTTCTACCACGTATACGACAACACGGCTCTATTCTACCACGTATACGACAACACGGCTCTATTCTACCACGTATACGACAACACGGCTCTATTCTACCACGCATACGACAATACGACAACACAGATCTATTCTACCACTTATACGACAACACGGCTCTATTCTACCACGTATAGTATGCAACACGGCTCTATTCTACTACGTATACGACAACACGGCTCTATTCTACCACGTATACGACAACACGACTCTATTCTACCACGTATACGACAACACGGCTCTATTCTACCACGCATACGACAACACGGTTCTATTCTACCACGTATACGAGACAACACGGCTCTGTTCTACCATGTACTAGGCTCTGTTCTACCACGTATACGACAACACGGCTCTGTTCTACCACGTACAAGGCTCTGTTCTACCACGCATACGACAACACGGCTCTATTCTGACGTACTAGGCTCTGTTCTATCACGTATACGACAACAGGACTCTACTCTACCACGTATATGACAAAACGACTCTATTCTACAACGTATGCGATAAAACGACTCTATTCTACCACGTATACAACAACACGACTCTGTTTGTACCACGTATACGATAACACGGCTCTGTTCTACCACGCATACGACAACACGGCTCTGTTCTACCACGTATACGACAAGACGACTTTGTTCTACCACGTATACGACAAGACGACTCTATTCTACCACGCATACGACAACACAGCTCTATTCTACCACGCATACGACAACACGGCTCTGTTCTACCACGTATACGACAAGACGACTCTATTCTATCACGTATACGACAAAACGAATCTATTCTACCACGTATACGACAACACGGCTCTGTTCTACCACACATACGACAACATGGCTCTATTCTACCGCGTATACGACAACAGGGCTCTGTTCTACCACACATACGAAAACATGGCTCTGTTCTACCACGCATACGACAACACTAATCTATTCTACCACGCATACGACAACACGGCTTTGTTCTACCACACAACACGGCTCTATTTTACCACGCATACGACGACACGGCTCTGTTCTACCACGTATACATCTTAAGGATGGGGACGTCCCTTAATGTGAACTTTTGATAAATCAGATATCGGCATTGCATTTTCACTGTGAATCATAAACATTCATCATTCTGATTGTGTTATATATTGAATGAATAGATGGAATTTTATATCGTGTAAACATTCGTATTGTGCATATATTTCAACTACATGACGTTTTAGATCATGCCGAATAAACATTGACCAGCTGCAAAATAAACATGTTGGGGCGATCGTTTAAAAATTTAACCACGTGTTTTACAGACTGAGTATTACGGACATAAAACAGTTTTCAACTAAAGTGTACGAACTCATGTTTTGAATAGAACTTTCAGATATACCGTATGGTATAACAAATGTTTCTAATATTCAAAACATGAAAACGTTCGTGTATTCTTCTTGGACAACCTCCACGAAAGAGATTATTTTGGGAACAGTAAATCTTTGTATGAGATACCTGCTATGCTTGCACTAATAGTTCGGTAGAGTGACTAACTGAGCAGTGATCGGATCAAGTGATTTTTATTAACAGAGTTATTCGTGTGACAAGTATTGACCTTTATTTCTGCAGTTCAAAATTTGCCGGATCGTCTACCTCCTGATGCGCAAACCACTTTCTTGGTGTTTACGGCTGGCTATTTATGAATATGTACTTTTGGGATTGTTTAACTGTCAGTATGTTATAACTATGTATAAAGACAGATAAAAACCAGGGTCATAACAATTGATTTCATATTCAATGAAATATGGAACTATACAGCTTATATACATATAAGGTATTGAACAATACTAATTATAATATGTTAGAGAAATCTCGTTAGCAGCATGTCAGTCCTCCGTTATCATGTGATTACATGTCCAAAGCGGTACATTTGTCTTATAGAAAAACACGTATACATATCTAAATGTAATAAGACGAATTTTTAATTGAAAATCGCATTACAGACGGATTTCCGTTTTTTTCCAGTCTGCCAGTAAACCCACAGTACCTGCATGTAACATAGGCATGTGTATATTATGTAATGAAACAAAATAAAACATGTAGATTTTATGTATAACTGTGTTTGATTGTTTCATCAAGTGCCTTCATACATTGTATGTACAACTGTGTCATTATTCCATCGAGTGCCTTCCTACATTGTATGAGCACACAGACGCCGTTAACTACATCCTGACAAATGTAGAGATGACGGAAACCGCGCCACTCTGTACTAAAGAGAAGCCTGCAGATGCAGGTACACTACACATTAGAAATCAGTGTTGTGTTGAAACAGATAATTAATAAATAGAATCTAAGGTTCATATTTAAATCTATGTTTAGCAACATCCCCTACCTAGAATCACTTTCTTGAATTTAAGTTAGACTAATCGATATTTCTTTAATATTATGTCCCAAGTTTAAACTAGTAGACAGCTTTAGATTCGGTCATCCAAATGTATTTCCTATACAAAAAAAACTTTGTCGGAAGTATTGATAATTATATAATCTTGAATCTAAAACTGAATTTAAATGAAGTCGTACATACAATATATCATATTAATAAATATTAGTGTTTAACCTCATTTGCAGACCAATGGAATCGCTTCAATTGTCAACATTGTGTCGCTCATATTTGTTAAAACAGACTACACAATAATCTAATTATTAAGTTCGTTCTTAATTATTAAAAAGTTTGTCATCACTGCACACACGTAAATGACATTGCGCTGATTCCGCCCTTATTCATTTCCGAACGAGTCGTGTACAAAATACAAAGCCGCGGGAGCTATGCTTAGTAACGGCCTTAGCAATCATCAACTTTCAAACGTCAAATGATGTCAAACTGTCAGTCAAATGACGTTTAACACTAAGCCAGTTAATGTTCATTAAGTAAAAATTTAACTCCCAGCGGTCGCTCCTTTTTGGGTTTATTAATTGTTAAATTTTACTTAATGAACACTAACTATTTCTTTGAATTATGTTTCCTGTGTATTTGAAATGTATGGTATAGCATTGAACTCAGTCCTGTAAAATAATAGCGTGTCTTTAATATTGCCAATGTGCGTCTTGATATTCCAATAATTGTTATTTCACATTGATATTATTGTTATACTATAGTACCATGGCGTACACAGAAGTCAATATACTGGATATTTGGATAGTCGAGTTTAACTACATATTATTGTATGTCTGATGTTTGCAATTAGTTAAAAGTACAATGTAACTGTTCTGTTTAAAACTGTTATATTCAAATATAATATACTTACCCGCAAGATAAGATATGCATTGCCTTCGTGAAAGAAGCCAATTTCCTGTTCTTCTACAACTGTTAGCTTTAGTGCCTATACGAAAACAAATAATACATGTATGAAATTGTGTTCATTATATGTCTGTTGGTTTATAACCCATTACTATGATCACAAGGCGTATGTGCGTGTAGATATATTGGGGTGACCCATAATTATGACCGCAAGGCGTATGTACGTGTAGATATATTGGAGTAACCCATAATTATGACCGCAAGGCGTATGTACGTGTAGATATATTGGGGTGACCCATAATTATGACCACAAGGCGTATGTACGTGTAGATATATTGGGGTGACCCATAATTATGACCACAAGGCGTATGTACGTGTAGATATATTGGAGTAACCCATGATTATGACCGCAAGGCGTATGTACGTGTAGATATATTGGGGTGACCCATAATTATGACCACAAGGCGTATGTACGTGTAGATATATTGGAGTGACCCATAATTATGACCGCAAGGCGTATGTACGTGTAGATATATTGGGGTGACCCATAATTATGACCACAAGGCGTATGTACGTGTAGATATATTGGAGTGACCCATAATTATGACCACAAGGCGTATATACGTGTAGATATATTGGGGTAACCCATAATTATGACCACAAGGCGTATGCTGCAGCAAATCACGCGCATTACCACAAGACGCAATTTCTTGATATATAATGTAGTAACTCTAAATTACCTTCATACGTCGCATACACCTTTTTGTATAATCTGGGAACTGGAAACTATTGCAATTAGGCCCATGAAAGAGCTAACCAAAGTCATGACAATAAAACGTGTGGACTTGATCATAGATATTGAGCAACTCGAATTGCTGAGCGCGGGATCCAGTTAAAGAAATTCAATAATAAATGTGCGTGTAAGATTATAATTATTTATCACAATACTCGATAAAATGGTACATTTGCAATTAGTATAAAATATCACCTCTATCAGGAACGGACATAAATCGGCCATATTAGTTTCCGTCAGTCATGTCTAAACGTCTCAAAATAATGTCAGTTTACTATGACAAATCAACGTTATTTTTATATTACGATAAATCGGACAGTAATTCGGCATTTTAAGTATGAGAACCGAGTTATACGGAAAATACCGAGCGATGAATCGGAAGTGACATTACACTAAGATAATATCAAAAATACTTCATGGGTTTATTACACTACTGCAACGTGAATAATGTGATAAGTTTGTGTATAAACTCTACAGCACGAAGTTGTCTCCTTCTGCCTTTAGCATTCCAATATTTTATTAACAGTATTGGCGTGGTGTCAGCTGTATAATGGACATTCAAGACACTGGCTGCATCATTATGGACATATAAGTAGATCAGATAATCATTGTAAGTTTGATATCGAATTCAGATTAACATGTCTTATAGAATATAGTGAACATATCTAATTATCTAATCTGGCGTTCCGTCAATCAAGTAAAATGTGCGGAGGCATAGAATGAGGAGATACCCGGTAATGGTTAAGTACCTCGACTTTGTGGTATACTTGACATTCCTTTGTATGAATTAAGTTATCGTTCATGGACTTACGAATTGGATTGGTTGGTCTTTTATAAAGGGGCTTAATGCCATGTTCAACACAGTACATGTCATGTATCACATCCGGCCGTATTGGTGGAAGAATACCACAGAATGGATGTGAGTAGAATTACTGTCCATCTGCACCGCAAGTAACTGACAAACTTTCTCATATAAAGTATTTTGACGGGTCTAAGCTTGTTAAAAGAAGTAGGATATTTTAGATGAAGTGGAACATAATTTGAAAACTTTATAAATATCACCATTGTACCTGGACACGCCAGACCGTCAATCCAGTTCTGTAAAGTTGCACGTCCAGAAATGCCGGCTCCATATTCTTCAGGGCGTTAGGTGTCGGACTACGGGCTCCTTCTCTAATAGAACTGACGTGTGTGCTCCGGCTTAGAGCACTTGTTAAACCATCCCTGAATGGGTATAAACATATATTAAAACACGATAATTGAATAAATAAAAAAAGAAAACACTTATTAATAAGGTTTGTCACATAGTTACATATACTTTGCGCAGACAACGGTCAAACGAAAATGAATAAAGAACTGTTTTATTAACGACAATGAAAACACTCAAATAAAACAGATATAATAAACGTATCAATTATATACCAAACCAATTAATTTTAAACAGCTTTAAAGTGGCTAAAATAACTCTTAAACAATTGAATATTGATTGATTGATTGATAGATTAATTTGTTGATTGATTGATTGATTGATTGTTTGTTTGATTGATTGATTGATTGATTGATTGATTGAACATTTAGCGTCATTTTATGCCCTTGAGAGCTAACAGACGATCAGTTAACCTAATTCCTGGGATCATAAAAGGTTAACCCGTACTCGAGCACACCCCATCTCCGAAACTAACAAACAACTTTCCCACTTGAATCAGCGGTGAGAGATGAATGATAATGAGACACAATGTCGTATATCGATCATCACAAAGACTGTTGACGGGCGGGGATTCGAGCTCACGACCCCCGCATTGATAGCCAGGCGCGTAACCGACTAAGCTAATCGAGCTTATAAACAAATCTATTCGTAACTAGAGTACGTATAACAAGACGAGTTTTTTTACCATGTCATTATCTTTCTTCTTTATGCTTTCAAAACATGATAAAATTAAGGATAAAATATTAACTAACGAAGCAAATGATAATAATTATAGTCCACTTTAACCAGCTGACGATGTGACTGACGATGTATCAAGTAACCATATAAACAAACTGAATATAGGTTAAATACAAAAACGTCAATTAATATACAAAACTTTCAAATATTTAAATATTATCAGTAAAGGTAAATCTTAAATAATACTCCACATATCTGAAAATTTCAAGAGCTGTGTCAATTCATCAAACTTTAATGTTATCTATCGTTTTATAACCGTGTGTTTAATTTTCCTCAATGTTTATTCAAATTTAACGGTAATTACGACTCAAAACATCTTTGAATGACTTTATGAACTAAAATTTAGTTAATTAACATACTGTAAAGATACTGGAATAAATTTGCTTAATCCGAAGTAATTAAATAGTTTATCTGAATAATCGATGTCTAGTGTAACACATTATACATTAACTTGGGAATATAAAACCTTACAATATATAGGAGTACAGTAAAATACAAACAAAAATGTACTTTATGCATGATACAATTACATACGATCGGTTCTTTTGAACATGCATTTGATTATTTAAAAAAAAAACTAACGTGCAATATTCTAAGAGGTAAAAACAGACAATATGTAGCTTATACGATAAGAAAATATAAAATATTTAATATTGAAGTTAAAATATAAAATGATATTCCAAAAACTGAAACTTTTAACAGTAAATTTTAAAATCCAAAAATATATTCCAAAACAGACAATAAGTAACCCTGACAAGAAACGTTAAACATATATATGTCATACAGTAAAATGTATATTTAAAGGTCCACAGTATTGTAAAGCTATCTAAAACTGAGAATAAACGATTAAAAGATACTCCAAATACGTGTACGTTATTGAACCTTTAGAAAACTTTTGGTACATTTGTCAACTGGACCATTTTTTATTATTTTAGGAAAAAATCCGAAGAATTCGTTTCACAAAATGAATACTAAGCTTGAAAAGTGCAAATATATAATAAAATATCCATCGTAAGGTGAACAATTTAAACAAAAAAAAACGATAAAGATATACTCCAAATATCTGTAACTGTACATTTAGAAAACATATGACACGTGTAGCAATTGACACATAGTTTAAATATAAAAGGATAAAATCCGTGTAATCCGTATCACAAAATGTATTATTAAAACTTGAAACTTGAAAATTTAGTGAATGACTATAATTATAACTTCAAATGCCATGTTGAATATTAGTCCATGCCCATGAATAATCAGTTATACCTAAAAGAGTCAATCTATACCATGATCAGCAAATGATGAATAGTATGTGCGGATCGAATGTATTCAAATAATGTAACACAACTATCAAACTTGTCAATTTAAATATTTTACACGCATTGAATAAGTGTTGTTCTCCCATACGTGTTGATACATTTTTGATGAACGACTCCGTTATTTAGCATGCTACATGGCCATTCAATTATATTGATGTTTCTTTTTCGCACGGAATAGTTCAAATGGCTTTAAAATTCAATGCAATCTATTTGTAATAAAACCCTCACAGTTCCGGTACAGGAGAATAAAAAAGGTTATTAAACGTGCACAATGGAAATATCGACGGTAAATAACTCAGTATCATAGATTGAGCTTTTTAATAAAGATGCAAAGAGTTTATGTTCTTAGAAAGACTATCCGCTAACAAAATAAAGATTATCAGCTAAATAAATTGAATACTGTTTTTGTCTCATAAACACAACATCTAGTTTATCAATAATGAAGTTTTATGAAAAGGCACAAATGCTCATTTTAATAAATGTCAATAAACGTAAATAAAAAAAAGGTGGGATCATCATTCCAAAATACCGGGATAGGTACCGGGAAGTTTAACTGACACATATGTAACACCCGGCTTTATGTCCACATGCGTGTGGCAAATACCACTAACACTGGAGAATAATTGGCAATGTTTAATTAACAAATGGATTGGAGACGAATCATGACTTAGGAATGGCATTTAATATATATATTTCATTAGTACCGTTAATTGGAATTAAATGAGTTAAACGCCAGCACGATAAGTAATGTTCAACGATTCAGCAGTATCATTCATCAGATTTGAGTGCCTTAAGGAAGATTGGCTTTGTCAATTCAGTAACCCTATATAAATTAAAAACTCACTCGCTCACTTACTCACTTAAATACTTACTTCTTTATATATATATACATATGAATGTGTTCTGATTAAGAATAATTAAGAATATTACTTTCAGTTACTTGCAGAAAACCGGTTTGTCTACTTACATTCGTGTATAAGTTCTAATGGTCCTCCTCCTCCAACAATACAAATGGATGTCCTACATGCTTTCAAATGTTTTGATTGAAAGTCGTGTTAAAATTAACAAATGTTAACCAACAGAAAACGCAGCTTTCAAAGAACACAGTCACCAAGCATCATTAATCACATAATCAAGTTTTCTTTATCTCTACTGAAAAATGTCTAATCATATTTTAACGTATTTATGTTGTTTAGCTATTACGTGTCGAGTGTATTTGTTTTGTATTTGATAAGCTTAAGTGGTCGAGATGAGTAGTTGAAAAGGAATAATAATTCGTTCTTTGTATTGTTTGATCGTTATTACAATACAAACATTTCAATCTGTAGTAGCGTTATATGTGAATGTCATTCAAGTGAGATATTTGCCGTTGGTAAGGCGATTTTAAACAAAGGTGTAAAACATTTTTCAATTTTAAAAACAACAAATTTGCTCTCCTTGTATGGAGGAATAAAAGATTAAATAAAAAATATAAAATTGCTGTCTCAGAATATGATGAAACTATATGCATACAATGATCTTGAAGACGTGACGGTATGAGACGGCGAGGCGAAGGAGAGTAGTAATTTATTAGAGTTTGACAAATAATATCATCATCTGGTCCTTTAATATGAAGGAGTACTGAATCAAGCCATAGAGAAAGTTAACAAGATATTCAGCAGAATCAGAGCTCAAACAAACAATTTAAGTGATGTTACTGTGCATTTAAATGTATACCAGTCAGCACAATTCAGTCTGTTCATAAAATGGATATTCACCGAGAAACTGTCAGACGCCCTAAGTATCAAATGCTTTACATCAAGAAAAAATATAAAACAGATAGATGTGGGGCTGAAATTTTACTGCACAGTTACACCCCTCTTCTCAGCCCAAGATGAAAATGATCTTAGGAGAAGGAGAAGGTGAACATTTTCATAAAGACAATGATACAAACTTACCTCGATAGTATAGTCTCTGGTAATCTAGTCCTTGAGACTCGTCGACTCAATGGTCTGTAACCTTGTGTTGCTAAGGACAGTGCTGGGGTAATTCGACCGTCACCAAACTGGAAGTTTAGACTTTTTCCCGATTTTGGTCTTCCGGAAGGACTTACGGATCGTGCATCTTGTCCACAGAGAACACTTTTTGGCCGAAGTGCTGAAAAATACAATAAAGACATTAATGACAATGCATTTGTGATTATATAAAAACAGATCCGTCGAAAGTTGCTGAAATATCACGAGAGCATTCAGACTTCTCTGTAAACCGTTACGAACTTAGTATAGCCATATAGTAAGAATTTTAGTTAATAAATATTATTTAAAATACATACACGTGTGCCTTGGTTTATGCAATATATGGTTATGAGATATGCAGAGGTGATTAGACGACGTGTTGCATATTTAAGGATAAGCATAAAGCTTTAATCTTTGAGCAGTCAAAACAGTTGGTTAAACTTCAATTTTGACGTCAATATCAATGGCAAATAATGGTTAAACTTTTAAGTCGTTTATATATCCAGTACTTCCCAAAACAGTTTGTGTGATGTGACCTTTTGACAGCAATGAACTGCAGTAACGACAAGTTTAATCCATCGAAACATAATATGATCCGTTTATTCCATAAGAAATCATTATCGTATTTATTAAAATAAGTGCCTTTCAATCTCATTACATAAACTGATACAGTGTGTGTGTGTTTTGTTGTATGTATTCATCCAGTTAGAAAGAAAATGATACAAAAGTATCAAAGATATGCTGTACCAGTAAATGAAGTAGTGCTACATACTGCAATATAGCATTTGTATATATGCGTGATGGGTCATTTAATCAGTTGGTGATACATACTGCAACATAGCATATGTATATATAGGTGGTGGGCCAGTTGATCAGGTGGTGATACATACTGCAACAAAGCATATGTTTATATGCGTGGTGGGCCAGTTAGTAAGGTGGTGATACATACTGCAACAAAGCATATGTATATATTGATGGTCGGCCAATTAATCAGATGGTGATACATACTGCAACATAGCATTTATATATATTACTGGTGAGTCGGTTAATTAGGTGGTGATACGTACTGCAACAAAGCATATGTATATATTACTGGTGAGCCAGTTAATTAGGTAGTGATACATACTGCAACATACCATGTGTATATATATGCGTGGTGGACCAGTAAGTAAGGTGGTGATACATACTGCAACATAGCATATGTATATATTACTGGAGGGCAAGTTAATTAGGTGGTGATACATACTGCAACATAGCATATGTATATATTACTGGTGGGCCAGCTAATTAGGTGGTAATACATACTTCAACATAGCATATGTATATATTACTGGTGGGCCAGCTAATTAGGTGGTAATACATACTACAACATAGCATATGTATATATTACTGGTGGGCCAGTTAATCAGGTGGTGATACATACTGCAACATACCATATGTATATATGCCTGGTGGGCCAGTTAATCAGGTGGTGATGCATATTGCAACATGCCATATGTATATATGCATGGTGGGCCAGTTAGTAAAGTGACGATACATACTGCAATATGCCATATGTATATATGCGTGGTGGGCCAGTTAATCAGGTGGTGATACATACTGCAACATACCATGTGTATATATATGCGTGGTGGACCAGTTAGTAATGTGGTGATACATACTGCAACATAGCATATGTATATGTGCGTGGTGGGCCAGATAATCAGGTGGTGATACATACTACAACATAGCATATGCATATATGCGTGGTGGGCCAGTTAATCAGGTGTTGATACATACTGCAACATACCATATGTATATATGCCTGGTGGGCCAGTTAATCAGGTGGTGATACATATTGCAACATGCCATTTGTATATATACGTGGTGGGCCAGTTAGTAAGGTGACGATACATACTGCAATATGCCATATGTATATATGCGTGGTGGGCCATTTAATCAGGTGGTGATACATACTGCAACATAGCATTTGTATATGTGCGTGGTGGGCCAGTTAATCAGGTAGTGATACATAGGCGTGGTGGGCCAGTTAATCAGGTGGTGATACATACTACAACATAGCATATGTATATATGCGTGGCCGGCCAGTTAATCAGGTGGTGATACATACTGCAACATAGCATTTGTATATGTGCGTGGTGGGCCAGTTTATCAGGTAGTGATACATACTACAACATAGCATATGTATATATGCGTGGCCGGCCAGTTAATCAGGTAGTGATTCATACTGTGGTGATACATATGTACATACGATATGTTATGCCAATCAGTAAGAAGGGTGGTACCTGTGTATATACGACATTTGTGCCAAATGGTAAGGTGGTGATACATATGTACATACGGTATGTTGTGCCAATCAGTAAGAACGGGTGGTACCTGTGTATATACGACATTTGTGCCAACTGGTAAGGTAGTGATACATATGTACATACGATTTGTTGTGCCAACTGGTAAGGCGGTGATATATATGTACATACGACATTTGTGCCAACTGGTAAGGTGGTGATACATATGTATGAAATGTTAGAAAGGCAGTGATATAAAGGAATAAAATAGCAAATTTATTTTGTAATATTTAAAAGCATAATTGCTGTGATATATATGTATAAACGACATGATATTGTTCTGTGATAAACACGTCATACCAGTTACAGATACGAATGTGAATATGACAAATAATCATGTAATGATGTAACATAATAATATATAGCACAGGGAAACACATAATCAGTTGTGTTTGTTCCTCAGTAAAAGCATGAGATCACAGAATTAAATGAGGCTATCATTTTAGTTTGCATCCATATAGCACCAACAAACACATAGAGTTAGGACAAACAAAATGTTGATTATATATCAACATGAACTCGCTTATAAATATAAACACATGTATGATATGAACAGCTAAAAAAATATATCTGGATACTACCAATTCATTTCCCGTTTCGAAACGGTAACCATGGGGTTATGATTATTAAATACATTGCTTGTATTTGTGTTGTTGTGATGGCTGCGTCTTTCCTATTCTATGACGTATGTTTTATTATGTGTGTAGAATATTGCTCTAAAGTGTTCTGTGCAATGTTTCTACGTTGGCATTAAATAAGTGTGCTGTTACTTAAAGTCCCATCTGTCATAATAAAAACTGTACGATTGCACTGGGGCAGGTTTTATTTAATTTCAAAATTTCACAATCATCAAAGTATTGTTTTTGTAATCATTTTGCATGCAACTAGATTATTGTAAATACATTTAATTGGCAGATAGCCTAGTGTAGCGTTGTAATTTGATATTCACCTCTAACAAATATTTACTACCCTGGCGGTAAAGGTTGGGGGGTTTAAGTCCGTTCGGATTCATTATATACGTATGTTCTGAGTAATGACAATTATGAAAAAATATATGTTCAGTACGAGACACGACCTTCGCCGTGCACGAGCACATCAACAAGTAAAACAATACATATCATTATAACATTGCTCAAAGAAAAACAATCAAATGCTACGAAAACACGTAAATAATTTACTTAATGTGTTCCTCAGTGCCTATGTTTGATATCGTATTGAATGATTACCACATCACTGCAACGTATTAATCTTTTCAGACTCGTAATATTTTGTTAAGATAAGGTACTTAATGCAATTGTCATGTCTATATTACGTGTATAAACTACAATAACACCATGATAATAGCAATTAATTGTATATTACAGCATCAGAGAATATTTTAACACTTTATGTCATACAACACCTTCAAACTTATATTTGTTTTAATTAAACAATGTCCATAACTCTGACAGTGGTTAACGTATCAGGAATCTTCTGATATAAACTTGCTCCCTCCGTTGAAAAACGATAGTTATACTGTATTCACAACCCTACAATTAACGATAGACTGTTGATGGACGCAGGTTGGTCGCACTCGCTAACTTTGAGTCACAGTATAGCCAAAAACATTCGTATCAAAATGTATTGCAATATAAAACATCTACTGTGAAGACGTTATGTCAGATAATTATTAGAAGTTAAATCAAATAGATCAAAATAAATAGTAGTTGTCTTAACTATGACAAGATTAACGTAGTGATGTATAAATCCACAAATCTTAATAAACTTTATTTCCCATTAACGCAATAAACTTCAAAGCTGTATTGATAATGCTAACATTGGTCGTATAGTTAGGTCTTTATTGGATTTGATAAATGTGTTATGCATTGACACTTAGAGGATTCTAACAGCTGACATAATAAATGTTTGTTCAATATCGCCGTGTAAATATTTAGTTGTTATGTAGTGACGATTGGGCGGGGAGATGCGATGTTGGGCGCACTCTTCCGCTGGACTTTCGAAAGCAGTTACCTCTGTTGTCACGGCGTCTACATTTCCTGTTGAACATTGTTTCCTTGATTGTGAAACTAATGTTGACAGTACCAAATTATAAATGACCTGTCGCTTTCACATTTTTGTCATCTTTTTTTACTTGGAGTGGCTTCTTTCTTTTGTGATTCAATGTCCGGCGTACCTATATACAATTACTGTTTACAGACGTTTTGTGAAATCGTATTAACCTAACGTGTTAATCTGAGTGCACAATGTTTTTTTATCATGTACATAGTTGATTTGTGTGTCAGTTAATTGTACATTGCCTTGCGAAGCCGCCATCAGCACGTGATTAATCTCCCAGTGCGGTAAAATGTTGTTCAGCTATATATTTGATATTAAATTCTTCTCCTTGTTTCCTTTTATTCTTCTTCTTCGCTGTCGTTTTCGATGTCACAGATGCTTTCTTTCTTTATTTATTTCTTTCTTTCTTTCTTTTCTTTTCCTTCTTTCTTTCTTTCTTTCTTTCTTTCTGTCGTCTTCTTATTCTTCTCCTTCTTCTTCTTTTCTGATTCTCCTTCTTCTACTTCTTTTGTTTTTTTCTACCAATAATGTCATTGATTTCATTGGAACGTCGTCGCTCATAAATGAATAAGTATATGTGCAAAAGAATGTTTATCATTGTAGACTTTTCGAAAATAGATTTCAAAAGAATATTGTTATCATTTAGATAATGGAAACGCTGCTCCGAATATTAAGGACTTCCTGAGAAGGCGCTTGAACCAACTCTCGTGTAAGACTGTCCCAATTAGTTTTTGCCAGAAATGAAAAAAAATTTTTTATATCTATTTCATTTTTGTTTTTGTTGGCTTATTTGGGTTAAACCTCAGAACACTTTTAAATGGAAATAAATGGAAATAAATGGTGTCAAGTGCATATCTTCAAAATTCCTTGCCAACTACTAGTACTTACATGACTTCCGGTTGGTGGTGTTAGAAAGCATGCTGGTCTCAGAATAATCAATAATTACGTAGAAAAAAACGATGAATCCATGCATATAGCTTTTCACTTTTCTAAATTGTAATCCTATAAGACACACATGTTCCCATATAGAGCCTTGTACCAGGCATTAAGTGTTCCTTAACAATGACGCATTGCAAGGTTTTCTTTGAGAAACCATAAAGGCAACAAAACTAAATAAACTATTACCATGATAAGGAGGAAATTAAAAATCGTGTTTACATGCGCACCTCACAGTGATATTATACAAATACTATTAAAAATTGAATAAAGTATTATGACTATCAAAATATTGAAACAGATCAAATATTATAAATATCCCATGGCGTTATATCATGATAAATCTCGATACCCGTATTAAATCCCCTCACTATGTGTACGCTCCCCGCTATTTCCCCGTTATTTTTTATCTTAAAAGCTGAAACGTGGCCAACAAAAGCAGTTGTATCAAAAACAAAGACTATCCAAAAAACTATCAAGCGATAAGCATGAATATTTATCGGTTCAGTAGATATTTGTTTCAAACGTTTAAACGATGGTATCGATCACATATCGCCAGTGTCGCTCAGATAGTGTGTTATCAGTGACACAAATGGTCGTTTTTATGAAGGCCATTGGGTTAAACAGATAATTAAAACTAGCAGTGTAATATAATTAAGACATACAGGGTGTATTAAAATATCAATATTTGTTTTGATATCCGGTATATACATACATATGAACAGTTGAGTAGATAAAATTAAGCTAAAACTATAGCTTAGATATATGGCTTGGTTTTGCTAGTCGTCTGAAACGGCATTTATTAAAGGTTTAGTTCACAATACCAGATCGACCTACACATATGGTTCCATTTACATCAAATGGATGCCTGAAAACCATTTAATTAAAACGTGTTGTCTCTTATTTTGACATGATGTTGTTATTATTTTTATTCCAAGCTATCATGGAGCCCATCCAGTGATAATAGAATACTGCGTAATCCGGTCCTTAGAGCTCGTTTGGGTTTTTGTATCAAATATCACACCTCATGAATAAACTCAATAAGAGTCAATAAGAGTCTGCTTTATCTCTTCTTCTGGCTGCCATGTTGTCATGTGGATCTTTTTGTCATATATTAGTATTTTTTTCAAACTGCGAAGATCTCATTTAAAAATAGTCTGATTCTTGCTGGCACCTTCACAATATTAACTCTGTCGTCAATTTAAACTCTTTGAATTGACCTTTCCTGGTGGTCTCGCATGTAACATCAATAAAAGTATTTTATATGGTTTAAGATATGATACTCATTTCCAAAACGTGGGATTTGTATTAGTTATATCACTCCTTTATCGAAAGTATAAATATCATTTTGCTGTTCATTTCCCATGTACGTATACCTGTAAATAAACATTCGGGCATAATCTTGGATAAAATTTTGTAGAGATTTGCTATGATGTTGGCATACATAATGTCTTAATTGTAACGTTTTTTAATGTAATGTAGCAAAATATACCGCATATATTGGCGTTACCTGTATCAATTTTAGCGTAATGGTTTCATTGTGATTAATCATTGTAGTTTGCTGGATTAATACAAAAACGAGGTATGGGATGGTATTCGCCAACCATGCTAAACCATATTCTTAGACCTAAACTCAAGAATGAATTTTGAAAATCCACACTTAGAAAATATTTTTATAAACCTTAATTTGCAAGCATATAGGGACACCTAATACATAGTAAAAAAACACTCGTACTATTATTCTGTCGTTCATGGTGAACTATCTAAGGTTTAAATTTGAATTCTCTAAGACTATTTTCAGGAATGGTTGGTGGATACTACACGAGCTGTTGTCAATCGAGTGTGATAATAATACAAATATAAGAAATTAAGTATTCAACATTCATGAAATATGGATTCACTTTGATACAATTCACTTACTTTGCACGATGCATGTCACATTACATGAACATTCAACACATTAAATGCCTTCATTAAATATCTACAAACAAAAGCATTATGTGAAACACCGTAACACTGTTGGCATTATGTCATTAAAACTTCAATCGTTACTAAGGCGAAATGACATCACATGTTGGTACGTCATTTTAAATATACAAACAACATGATAAAGTTCTCGTTGATAATAACAGCATCTCGATATCAAATATAGCGAAACACAAATGCAATTAGTATATAGGTGGGTTTAGAACCAGTTGATATTACACACGACTTGTCAGTCAAACATAAGGACAAAAACACCAATCAAAATTTGTATTATGCATTAACATTTAAAATGTTAACAAACCAAATAAATAATATATCTTGTGGCCAGTTGTTGTGGTCAATGTGAATTTATCAATGGTGGACTGAGTTAAGTCATCATAGGAGGCGTTATGTTAAATATACTATATAATATCATTTTTATGACTAAATCTAGTTGATCTAAAGTACGTATGTTAAAACACTTACATTGTTGATCTTTGTAAAGAAAAAATATCCAGTTTTAATTTCTTCGATTTTAAAAAGACTGTTAAACACATACACAGCTGATTCTTGTAGTAAAAAACAGTATCAATTGTGGTATTTTCTTCCTTTTTACTTTTTTCAGAAAAGGTCAAACACTTAGTAATGCATAGTTGATCCTTACAAAATAATTAGATATCCAGTTTTATTTATTTTTAGACACTAACGTTCAATTAAAAATGGTGAAAAAGCAGCCGGCAGAGCAGTAAATACCATTAAACTGACATTAACGAAGCTTGGTGGTGTGGTTTTATCCACGTCGTCTAGACCGGGTGTGAACTTAAGGGATAATAAAATATGTTAGGAGATGAATCCATCAGGTTTAGTGTCCACTTATGGTCTATAGGTATATTTACACGGATCGAACATCAAACAATTCCAGGGCTGTGTATCCACTCGTTAATGATGCTTAAGTCATGACCAATTTAGAAGAATAGTCTCATGTATTCTTTAATTCGAATATATGACATTGTAAAATATTAAGATAATTTATAGCATACTATGTTTATAGAAAGAGAGATGGTACTTGAAATATATTCCGAGTCTCTGTATGGACTAGGTTCTGATAGTGATTTATTTTGTTTGCGTGTCACTAAATCATATCTAAGTACTGAAGATGTTTACCATTAACACGTCTTTCAACTTACAAAATTTGTTATTTGGTCGTATAACATCACTAAAGAAAGAGTCATCCATTTATTTTTCTATTTTTCTTCAGTAATTCCTACGGGATCCTATTTCAGATAGAATTGACTTTCAAACCAATAATCTTACTACGGTGAGCCAGCCGTGAAAAGTCGCCACAAACTGTTATCTTTTGTTCCCTTGCATCTAAAGTGACCCACAACTGGAATTCTGGTTACGGCAGTGCAATGAGTTGGAAGGACATTGCATTTGGCATTACGCATCATGGCTGGACTCAATAACAATGAGTCTGCTAAATGTTTTCTGTGCTCCGGTGGCATCCCGTTATTAGATATTGTTACATTTCTTTATTTATTGGTATGACTAACGTGTTGTTATATGGAAATTTAACGTACATGGTTTTATTTTGCTTTACAGCTTACATGTTGATATTTCGCGGTACAGCTTACATGTTACTATTTGTTGTTATTTTTTGGCATTAAAGAATATGTGCTTTGCATCGTAATTAATAACAAGAGTGAAATAAAAAATGTGCTTCGTCCAGCTATAATGAAATAATTTTGAATACCAATTACAACAAAGCACGCGTAACATGTCCCTAACATTCTGTACACAACACAATGACAGCGTTTCATGAACATATAATAAAAAAAAGGAAAATATGTACAACAATAAACGCAACGCGCAAAGACTGCACACACCAAAACAATACAAACACAAATCAATGCATAGAGTAATCATAAAAAAGTACAATACGCACAATACAGGTATGATAAACACAGACTATCACAACAACAGGAGAATCTTATAACATATACTCGTGTTATAAACACTGACTATCATAACAGCAGGAGGATCTTACAACAAAAACTTGTGTTATACACACTGACTATCATAACAGCAGGAGGATCTTACAACAATAACTTGTGTTATAAACACTTACTATCAAAACAGCAGGAGAATCTTATGACATATACTAGTGTTATAAACACTGACTATCTCAACAGCAGGAGAATCTTACAACATATACTCGTGTTATAAACACAGACAATCACAACAGCAGGAGAATCTTACAACATAAACTAGTGTTATAAACACAGACAAGCACATCAGCAGAAGATTCTTGCACAACATTTATTAGTGATATAAACACTGACTATCACATCAGCAGGAGATTCGTACCGAACATATACTAGTGTTATAACCACTGACTATCACAACAGCAGGAGAATCTTACAACATATACTAGTGTTATAAACACTGACTATCACATCAGCAGAAGATTTTTACACAACATATACAAGTGTTATAGACACTGACAATCACAACAGCAGGAGAAGCTTACAACATATACTAGTGTTATAAACACTGAATATCACAACAGCAGGAGAATCTTACAACATATACTAGTGTTATAAACACTGACTATCACATCAGCAGAAGATTTTTACACAACATATACAAGTGTTATAGACACTGACAATCACAACAGCAGGAGAAGCTTACAACATATACTAGCGTTATAAACACTGACTATCACAACAGCAGGAGCATCTTACAACATATACTAGTGTTATAAACACTGACTATCACATCAGCAGAAGATTTTTACACAACATATACAAGTGTTATAGACACTGACAATCACAACAGCAGGAGAAGCTTACAACATATACTAGTGTTATAAACACTGACTATCACATCAGCAGAAGATTTTTACACAACATATACAAGTGTTATAGACACTGACAATCACAACAGCAGGAGAAGCTTACAACATATACTAGCGTTATAAACACTGAATATCACAACAGCAGGAGCATCTTACAACATATACTAGTGTTATAAACACTGACTATCACATCAGCAGAAGATTTTTACACAACATATACTAGTGTTATAGACACTGACAATCACAACAGCAGGAGAAGCTTACAACATATACTAGCGTTATAGACACTGACTATCACAACAGCAGGAGAATCTTACAACATATACTAGTGTTATAAACACTGACTATCACATCAGCAGAAGATTTTTACACAACATATACAAGTGTTATAGACACTGACAATCACAACAGCAGGAGAAGCTTACAACATATACTAGTGTTATAAACACTGACTTTCACAACAGCAGGAGCATCTTACAACATATACTAGTGTTATAAACACTGACTATCACATAAGCAGAAGATTTTTACACAACATATACAAGTGTTATAGACACTGACAATCACAACAGCAGGAGAAGCTTACAACATATACTAGTGTTATAAACACTGACTATCACATCAGCAGAAGATTTTTACACAACATATACAAGTGTTATAGACACTGACAATCACAACAGCAGGAGAAGCTTACAACATATACTAGCGTTATAAACACTGAATATCACAACAGCAGGAGAATCGTACAACATACGCTAGTGTTATACACACTGACTATCACATCAGCAGAAGATTTTTACACAACATATACAAGTGTTATAGACACTGACTATCACAACAGCAGGAGAATCTTACAACATATACTAGCGTTATAAACACTGAATATCACAACAGCAGGAGCATCTTACAACATATACTAGTGTTATAAACACTGACTATCACATCAGCAGAAGATTTTTACACAACATATACAAGTGTTATAGACACTGACTATCACAACAGCAGGAGAATCTTACAACATATACTAGTGTTATAAACACTGACTATCACATCAGCAGAAGATTTTTACACAACATATACAAGTGTTATAGACACTGACAATCACAACAGCAGGAGAGGCTTACAACATATACTAGCGTTATAAACACTGAATATCACAACAGCAGGAGCATCTTACAACATATACTTGCGTTATAGACACTGACTATCACAACAGCAGGAGACTCTTACAACATATATTAGTGTTATAAACATTGTCTATTACAACAGCAGAAGAATCTTACAACATATACTAGTGTTATAAATACTTACTATCACAGGAGCAGGATAATCTTACAACATAAACTAGTGTTATAAACACTTACTATCACAGGAGCAGGAGAATCTTACAACATATACTCGTGTTATAAACACTGATTACTAACACAGTAGGAGAATCTTACAATATATACTAGTGTTATAGACACTGACTATCACAACAACAGGTGAATCTTATATTATATACTAGTGTTATAAACACTGACTATCACAACAGCAGGAGAATCTTACAACATATACTAGTGTTATAAACACTGACTATCACAACAGCAGGAGAATCTTAAAACATATACTTGTGTTATAAACACTGACTATCATAACAGTAGGAGAATCGTACAACATACGCTAGTGTTATACACACAGACTATCACAACAGCAGGATAATCTTGAAAAAAATACTAGTGTTATAAACACTGACTATCAACACAGCAGGAGAATCTTACAACATAAACTAGTGTTATAAACACTGACAATCAAATCAGCAGGAGAATCTTACAACAAATACTAGTGATATAAACACTGACTATCACATCAGCAGGAGATTCGTACACAACATATACTAGTGTTATAACCACTGTCTATCGCAACAGCAGGAGAATCTTAAAACATATACTATTGTTATAACCATTGATTACAAACACAGCAGGAGAATCTTACAACAAATACTAGTGTAATAGACACAGACTATCGCAATAGCAGAAGAATCTTACAACATATATTAGTGTTATAACCACTGACTACCAACACAGCAGGAGTATCTTACAACATATGCTAGTGTTATAGACACTGACTATCACAACAGCAGGAGAATCTTACAACATAATACTAGTGTTATAAAGACAGACAATCACAACAGAAGGAGAAACTTACAATATAATACTAGTGTTATAAACACTGACTATCACAACAGCAGGGGAATCTTACAATATATAGTATTGTTATAATCACTGACAATCACAACAGCAGGAGAATCTTACAACATATACTAGTGTTATAAACACTGACTATCACAACAGAAGGAGAATCTTATAACATATACTAGTGTTATAAAGACAGACAATCACAACAGAAGGAGAAACTTACAATATAATACTAGTGTTATAAACACTGACTATCACAACAGCAGGAGAATCTTACAACATAATACTAGTGTTATAAACACTGACTATAACAACAGCAGGAGAATCTTATAACATAATACTAGTGTTATAAAAACTGACAATCACAACAGCAGGAGAATCTTACAACATAATACTAGTGTTATAAAAACTGACAATCACAACAGCAGGAGAATCATATAACATATACTAGTGTTATAAACACTGACAATCACAACAGCAGGAGAATCTTACAACATATACTAGTGTTATAAACACTGACTATCACAACAGCAGGAGAATCTTACAACATATACTCGTGTTATAAACACAGACAATCACAACAGAAGGAGAAACTTACAATATAATACTAGTGTTATAAACACTGACTATCACAACAACAGGATAATCTTACAACATATACTAGTGTTATAAACACTGACTATCACAACAGCAGGAGAATCTTACATCATATACTATTGTTATAAACACTGACTATCACAACAGCAGGAGAATCTTACAACATATACTAGTGTTACAAAAACTGACAATCACAACAGCAGGAGAATCTGACCTTTATATAATAGTGTTATAAACACTGACTATCACAACAGTAGGAGAATCTTTCAACATATACTAGTGTTATAAACACTGACTATCACAAAAGCAGGAGAATATAACAGCATATACTAGTGTTATAAACAATGAATATCACAACAGCAGGAGAATCTTACAACATATACTAGTGTTACAAAAACTGACAATCACAACAGCTGGAGAATCTTACAACATATACTAGTGTTACAAAAACTGACAATCACAACAGCAGGAGAATCTTACAACATATACTAGTGTTATAAAAACTGACAATTACAACAGCAGGAGAATCTTATAACATATACTAGTGTTATAAACACTGACAATCACAACAGCAAGGGAACCTTACAACATAATACTAGTGTTATAAAAACTGACAATCACAACAGCAGGAGAATCTTATAACATATACTAGTGTTATAAACACTGACTATCATAACAGCAGGAGAATCTTACAACATAATACTAGTGTTATAAACACTGACAATCACAACAGCAGGAGAATCTTACAACATATACTAGTGTTATAAACACTGACTATCACAACAGCAGGAGAATCTTACAACATATACTAGTGTTATGAACACTGACTATCACAACAACAGGAGAATCTTACAACATATACTAGTGTTATAAACACTGCCAATCACAACAACAGGATAATCTTACAACATATACTTGTGTGATGAACACTGATAATCACAACAGTAGGAGAATCTTGCAACATATACTAATGTTATAAACATTTAGTATAACAACAGCAGGATGTTCTTACAACGTATACTAGTGTTATAAACACTCACTATTACAACAGCAGGAGAATCTTACAACATATTCTTGTGTCATGAATACTGACTATTACAACAGCAGGAGAATCTTGCAAAATATATTAGTGTTATAGACACTGACTATCACAACAGCAGAAGACTCTTATAACATACACCTGTGTTATAAACACTGACTATCACAACAGCAGCATTGTTTGCCGAGTGACTTTGACTCTTTATTTTACTATATATATGTTCATTTTGCAACACTGACGTTCATTCATTCAATGTTGCTGGAAGAATGAATATTGGCTAGCCTGAAGAAAAATGGCTTGAGGGTCGTGGCATATTCCATTACCACTCATTAACAGATTCAATCATGAAAGCAGGTCTGATAGTTTGTATCTGCGATCCGTGTTTCCAACGAAGAGAGTCAATAGTAAGTGAGACGATACGTGTGATGTGGCTAATAATGATATAAGAGCAGCAAACGGCGTTTAGGAGACACTGGCCAAGGAGGACCCAAAACGGAACGTAAAGAGTGATATGCAATTTAAAGAACGAAATGGATTCATAAAATCTCCAATAGTATTTATGTATAACATGACGAGGTAGATAATCATATGTCGACATTTTTATACAATCTGATTAAAATTATAATACAAAGTGTGTCTTCTACGTTATTTAGACGACATCTTTTTTTCATATTAGCCTATCAAATAGCGTAATAGATAAATAATAAAGCCTATATAAATAGTTAATGCTATTAAATACTGAGCATGTTTTGGCGGGTATGTAATAATTACGTTTACGGGTTCTGCATTTAATAAACATTCAATTGAACATAAGACACGCATAGATTTTTTTTCTTTCCGTAACGTTAAAATTAAACGCTTAAAGCCAATAGAGGTTTTATGAAGGTACCCAAAATGCACTCTGTTAATAACTTAACTTTTAATTTGATCGTTAATAATCCATAAATCACGCACAATTAATAATTGATTGGTGACACCATAATGTTGACATTCGGATATCTTAAGGGTAAACTATTAAGATATTCAACTATGCGTCGCTTGTGCATATTCAGTACCAATAATGTCACTTGATATATAGATTAAAGGCTGTCACAGCTTTACATATTCTGTAAAGATATGTGATGGTTTTGTTAGGTAGATTTTCAACGGATAATCAAATGAAAACAAGTTTATTGGTATGTAAAAGACGGTACATAATTTAGCGAATCACACTGTAGGTTGTGCATGATCGTCAGTTTTATTTTGAGGGTGTTGGGTAGCGCCATTTTCACCAAACTGCAGGTTATATATATAACCCAAATTAATGGCGGAGTGAGTGTTTTAGTGTTAGTGTTAGTGTTAGTGTTAGTGTTTAGTGTTTTAGACGAAGCTAAGCTAAAACCCAAAACCTCAGGGTTTCTTTAATTCATGAAAAGCCAACAACTGATTGCTATATTAACTGGGTGGTTTTGCCGTGTTTTAAGATAGTGTTGTCAATATTTCTACGGAGCCCATCCAGTGTAACTCTAATTTAGAAATAACATTAATATAGATCCACCCTCTTATTGGATAAAATGTATTTTGTTATTGTACTTTGTTGTTAATATGACCTGACAATAAACATTTGTGATTTGGTTAAATAGACGAGAAACTGTATAGTTTAAATCTGAATAAAAGTGTGCTTTGTTCTGTTCCGTTCTAAACTAGAATATAGCTTTATTCTGAGCTAAGATGTACTGTATTAAAATTCCCCCTTGTGTACAGTGTCTACAAAGCAACCGCTGGTGTTTTCTTGCTTTCTGTTCTTCCATAGGGTACAAATAATTTAGTGATTGTTTCGTAAGATGAGGTTTATTGACATGTTAGGATATATACAAAAGTCCTTAAGTAGGATGAGATTTATTGACATGTTAGGATATATACTAAAGTCCTAAAGTAGGATGAGGTTTATTGACATGTTAATATATATACAAAAGCCCTTAAGTAGGATGAGGTTTATTGACATGTTAGGATATATACTTAAGCCGTATAGTAGGATGAGGATTATTGACATGTAAATATATACTAAAGTCCTAAAGTAGGATGAAGTTTATTGACATGTAATGATATGTACTAAAGACCTAAAGTAGGATGAGATTTATTGACATGTTAGGATATATACCAAAGTCCTAAAGTAGGATGAGATTTATTGACATGTTAGGATATATACTTAAGTCCTAAAGTAGGATGAGGTTTATTGACATGTTAGGATATATACTAAAGTCCTAAAGTAGGATGAGGTTTATTGATATGTTAATATATATACAAAAGTCCTTAAGTATGATGAGGTTTATTGACATGTAAGGATATATACTTAAGCCGTATAGTAGGATGAGGTTTATTGACATGTTAATATATATACAAAAGTCCTTAAGTAGGATGAGGTTTATTGACATGTTAGGATATATACTAAAGTCCTAAAGTAGGATGAGGTTTATTGACATGTTAGGATATATATTAAAGTCCTAAAGTAGGATTGGGTTTATTGACATATAAGGATATATACTTAACAAGTATGGGTATTGTATCAAATCTAGATATTATATGGATGATAAACTTTGTTTTTCAATCTTATTCCAACAATTTTATCACATCAAAATACAAATTTAACAAATTAACTGATTTTGTAACATAGTTTATGGACCTTAATAAATGACAGCAGATCTGCGATAAAAATATATTCAATATTCAACGGCGTTAAGTATATAAATAGTATAGCATCCTATGGAATTAACACCGATTCAACCAGCTATGCATAAAGGACGACAATTTATTACAATGCACGTTCCTGCAATAAAAAATGATTAATTGAAATAAGCCACTTTGAATCATTAACTATACAGACTGCTGTACAAACAATGGATATTGATAGAATTACGCTGGCCCCCACATAAAGAAAGCAATTTTGTCATTGATTGTTAATTACTGTCGTATTGACTTAAGGCATGTTTACCAGCAATATAAATCGAATGTTATATTGGTATTCATTACAAATCAAACATTGCACTAAGTAGAACGATAACGACGAATGTGACCGATCGGATTTTTTTTTTTAGAAAATAGAAAGGTACCGAAAGTGACATAGACTATCTGTGCAAATGGTATCATAATATTATTAGCTCTTTACTTTTGTTTTGTGTATTATCCTTGATATTCGTGTGCATTACATGGCCGTCGTGTGTGCATCGTTATGACAATGTCTATGTCCTTGTTGTTATAATGATGTTCCCAGGCTTTGTAAGTACATATATAACCAATATAAAATCTATGTGCGATCAATACTAACTACATAGTCCTGGTACCTGCATGGCAGAGTCAACGCAAACTACAGTAACTAATTAATTCATAACAATTTATTTAGCTCGTTTACAAAGTAATCTTTACTATATGAGTCGCTCGCGAGTTAGTACCCTGGGAAGAACCGTTACTGAGAGTTGTTTTAGAGGTCATTGGGTCGGGTATGGGTTCGGACTCGCGAACTCTGGTATAATACTGATCATGCAGCGATATTTGTTCTTGTCTATATGTGTAACACTGAACTACGTAGCGGAAAACAACACGGAACGGTTCAGATATAATTATTTGGGCTCTCTCGTCTTGTCACGATGATCCCGATTCATAACTAAACCGATACCTTTGTAGAGATGTGTCAGTACACTCGTGTTAATATGGAGCTATATGTCTAGAGATTTGATGTGTCACACCGCCTTGATGACATTGTAAATGTAGCTACAATAACTGATAATAAAAGGATCTGATCCTTTGCTGATCCTTTGGAATCTCAGCGTTTAGCCTAGCAAGGAAAATAACATACTCGGTTTTAATGAGTCTGTCCATGGTTACAAATATACAACATCCCTCAACGCTTCCCGTGACCCGTCCCCAGTCCCAAACCCCACCTCAGCCATTTAGCACAGACTTATAATGTAGTCTCAAGCAATATTAAATAAGACACTCACTGACGTTTGGAAGTTCGACATTCAACAGTTTGGACTGTATGACAACCAGAATTTTACCTCTTAGACAACGGGTTGGTCATCTTTCGTGCAAAAGTCCGACATTAAATTATTTTGGATTCTTTGACAGCGGGCCCTATTACTCAAATCAGAAAGTTCGGCTTTAAACTATTTTGGATTCTTTGACAGCGGGTCATACCACTAACATGGAAAAGTCCGGCATTAAATTATTTTGGATTCTTTGACAGTGGGCCATAATACTCGCATCGGAAAGTCCAGCATTAAATTGTGTCGGCCTCACTGACAGCAGATGCCCTTACTTTACTAGCGTGCAACAGTCCGACAACAAAAACCAGCCCGAGATTACCGACCATTATCATACCTCTTACTAGCAACCTAAGTCGTATATCTTTATTTAGATAGCCATTTATCTTTCAAGTAGTGGTAAAGATATTATGTTACGACAGTTAAGAGCCACTGTAATATATTTGCTTGGTATGAATGCAAAAGAAATTTAGCATAAAGAGTTGCAGTATATATCTTTATTCGGTTTATAAAAGAAAAGCTATATGTCTAGTAAGATATACGCGTGTTAATAACTTTAAATGAAAATAGCCATATGTCATTTGAAGGTTAGAACGATTTGCATTCAATCTCGTGAAAAGGTCTATTGACAAAATATGTATGTGTTGTTTTTTTTTTCTTTTTGTGGTAATATCAAAGTTCTGGCAGATCATTTCATTATAATGTAGTGTTTATTTTGATAGTTGTGTTGATAGTTGTATTTATAGTCGTATTAAACCGGCCAATTGTTATATCATTGTCAGCGGATTAATTCATATGTATTGTAACTTATTTTGATAGTCGGGCTGGTGCCAAATTATGTCCATCCGATATAAAATATTTTATACATCACTAAATTATCAGTATGGGATCTGAATACGGAATTATCGTGTCGGGGACGTTTCAAATTTAGTTAATAAAATGTTGGCGATGTGTTAAAACAATTAGAAATGTCGATGCCCTGTTATTACAGTTTATGGTTTCGTTCATTGTCATTTAAACTGTTTTTTCGTTTAGGTCTAATTTTGGTTGATATTCCTATATGTTTCACAAATAATCGTTTAAGTTACATGATGGTCACGTGATGCTTGACTGCGTGGTCCGTCAGTTATTCGAGTTCGTGACACTATATTGCAATACGTGGTCTTGCATGAAACTATAATCGTTTTTGCTCAAGAAGAAAAATGTGAATACGAAGAATACGGAGGAGGAGGAGGAAGAGGAAGGAGGAGAGGAAGATGAAGAATACGAAGAAGAAGAAGAAGAAGAAATTTTTTTTATTTTTACCGAGAAGATTCATTTGAAAACATACCAAGAGACCGTCCTAAATGACTTGTTGGTATGTTGACATTTGTGCTGGAATCACTTATGAATAGTCCAACCTAGCTACACACCATGTTTTTAATAAACAGACCAACCACCATTATCAATTAAACGATACTGTACAAACACACCTTACAATTACTTGGCGGTTATCACTGGATACGACATCAATCATTTACATTTGATAATTAAAACAACTTGAAGTAATCTTAAAACCATCATAACACCAATACCAAACATTATTTATTTGGATCATCACAAAACATGATTCAGATTTTGCGTTCTGTTTGGGTTTCAAAACAAATAAATGCTAAAAGGTAGATGTTTACAGCTAAAGGAAATGAAAATTACTTACTAAATGCACTCATTGGTCTTTCGATTATCACACGGTTGGGCCCGGCGGTTTTGGGCCGCTGGAGCAACCTTTCTTCCATTTCCCCCGTCATTACAAAATCACTTAAAGGCAAAGTATGTTTTAAACTCCTACACAATTAATTTAACTGCTTTAATTAAGTAATCCATATCCGAGCCACTAATTGATATAATTCCGATTTGGCACTAAGACAACATAAACGTAATAGATATATTAGTCATTTCCACCTCTGTATACTCCTTAATTAAAAACTTAAAAATTCCAACAACCGTATATGTATCGCTGCATTAAAAAAGGATTTAAACTGTTTTACGTTTACAAAAAACGAAAACCGTCAATACACATTTCTAAAAAGTAATTATATATCATATTTTCACACGGGCTATTCACGGTGTATATTGACTATCATTAACTCTTAACCCTTCAGCTGAGACCGAACGCTTTCAATTGAAAACAATTTAAATACAACGTATTCTATCAATCAATAATCCAAAGTGTAAAAGCATCCTGTTCATTTTGCGCCCCTTCTTGTGAAGTATCAGTACAAAGACATTTCGGTTTGTTTATCATATGTATATTTGAATTTCGACCATTCCAAAATATCCAAGTAGAAATAAACCTATCTGTAGTTTAAACAAAATCGATAAACTCAGGCCACGGTGTGGTAAAAGGTGTTCAACCTGACTGTTGTAGTGACACATTAAGTATCGGATAGCTGGTACAGGGAGTCGTTGCTGATTGAAGAATAAGCCTGTAATGATCGATGACAGGTTCTTCTTTATTATATTAGGCAAATCGGTATGCAAGGTTTTCTAGATTCTATTTCTTTCGGAATTTTAAGCATCTATTTGGATTGTGTCGGATGGATTAAAGCTTCGTTTTCACTAACCGTTTCTATAAGTGATCTTGAGATAGGACTATAACCATATCAAAACTACGGGGCTATATGCGATACATGATCCTATGTAATGTAGGACATGCAACGTCCACAGCCACCACCCCAACATAAACATCAAAGCACTTGAAAGTGCCGATAATCGGGCTATAATAAATATCCATTCGCTTTCCTAACTAGATTGATATTATTGTAGCGGTTGGTTTGTTTTAATTTTTTTTTTAAAAAATGAGAATTTAAAATGTCCACAATATATCTATTTTCTAGTTTGATTTGTTTCTGCTTGCAAATATAAAATATATGAAAAAAATATATGAAATTCGAGGATTATACCAAATAGTCTCTGTCGCGTATGAACATTTTGGCGGTGATAAACACTACAAAACTTGATTGCAGCGACAAAAGCAGGGCTATACCATTGGCATAAAGCCCGACTAATACTCGTAAGCAATATATAGTATAAACATGTTTTCTAGACCGCCCCTCTAATTGTATATCGCTAGTGACATTGTGAACTACATTCATACAAGCTACAGATTGAGAATGGTTTGTCATTTATCAATTATAAACTATTTTATACTATGTACTGTTCTTGAATACCATATTGTGTAAATCAACCTCACCCTTCAAACTGTACTATCAATCGAAAGCTTAGTCTCTCCAAGAACCTGGTATCTTCCCGACCTCACCCTTCAAACTGTACTATCAATCGAAAGCTTAGTCTATCCAAGAACCTGGTACCTTCCCGACCTCACCCTTCAAACTGTACTATCAATCGAAAGCTTAATCTCTCCAAGAACCTGGTATCTTCCCTACCTCACTCTTCAAACTGTACTATCAATCGAATTTTTAGTCTCTCCAAGAACCTGGTATCTCCCCGACCTCACTCTTCAAACTGTACTATCAATCGAATTCTTAGTCTATCCAATTATCTTCCGAATTAGGTCAATTAACCCCCAATGATAAATCAGGAAATTCTATGTCTGTACTACAATTTACAGCCGTTGAACTATTACTAAACGGTGACGTCATTCAAACTTTCAGATGAAGCAACTGACCAATCAACGTGTTTAAATGGGGCTTTCCAAACGTTGCTGGAGAGCATGGTCCGTTCTACAGACTTTTCGAATTCTTGGGTTTCTGTAACTTGCTCAATCGGATATTCACATTTTCAAATATTTCTCGAAGCTAAAGAACTTTACAAACTTACGGAGGAGGTAGGATCAGTTGGGTCAAATCAAAAGCCCACTAACATCTTATATCAAGACATACAGCGTCCTGATCGATTTTTACAAGTACCAGTATCCAATTTAATCAGTTAGAGAAGAGTTTCTTTACCAATACAAATCGGGAAACGATTAAATTAGACTTAACAAAGCACAATTCCAGTGTTATTAAGGTTCGTATATGCCAAGACGTTGTCTCATATATATTCTCTCCCTGATATTTAGGAGTTTCGCATAGATCTATCCAAAACCATGAAGGTCGGCGGTTCCACCCGCTATTTCACTACGTATGCAACTGATATATAACCTTATGTTATGTGCTGGAAATAGCGCTGAATATCGCCAAAAGTATAATATATGGTTTGTGATTATAATATTATTGGCATTGTGGCTGTGTACTTTGCATGCCTGCATAGACAAGAGTTAAGTTATAAAAAAATTGCTTGCAAAAATAACAAATGAATGTGCGATGGTAAATATATATTTTATAAAAGTATAGAAGCAGCAGAGAAGAATTGATAGTGATGTATCGCCTTGGTGGCAACACTTATATCTGATTTATGGATGCAACCAACTTTATATGATATATATACTAAGCAGCTTATAGCTTGAGAATCGTTTTCATACACTATCAAATACTCACACGTGTCCGTGCGCATCATATATGCGGCATCGCTCGGTGATTTCCACCAATGTTCGAAGTATTTGCTATCTCGAGCGCACAATTTTTATTTATATATAAATTCAAAACATAAAAAATGCAAATAAATCAAGTACTAATAAAAAACGAACACTCTGCATCTCATGAAATAAAAAATAAAAACCTTTCGGATGTATCCTGTCCTACATAGTTGTATTCCCTGTCCAATATCACAGCCGTGTGTTTGCAGAGTTCAGCGCTGAGACGCAAATACTTTTTGGCAGGTCATTAGTGAGCAATGGATCGGCATTATTGCTTAATAGTTATTAAAATTAAAAACTACATGTGCGAATGAAAGGCTGGCCAATACCTATTAAATTACACTATAACAAGAGGTCAGATATGCGTAGTCAGGGAGAGATACCAGGCGGTCACTGCCCCAAATGTATGTTTTGAAAACTTATCAATTTTATTATGATTGTAAATCAAGGTGTTGCAACTTGAACCAGTTTAGTTAAAAGCATTTGCGTGTATTACCAATAGATAATGTGTTAAGTAATACATGCTCGTGATGAGATGACCCTACGGTGTCTATCGATCCAGTGTTCTGCATCATGCTATTTGCCTGCGCCTCACAACCAAGATAATATGACGAGGGTGGAATCAATGTATCTTCTATAAATCGTCACCGCGACCCCAAGAATAATTCCTGGCACTGAAAGTGAATATTCACATTGTATGCCGTGATGACAAAGAGAAGAGCGGGACTGGCGAGACCGTAAGCCAGGTTTACTCTCCTACTCAGTAGCGGGTTTGCACTCTTGTCACTTCTCTATGTATGTGTTGTACGGTTTATGAATTATTTTATGATGTATTAATAGATTGATTGGTTTATAAACTGTTGTGGTAGCTGTGAACTTTAGATGATTTATCTCCTGCTGGACATATAGTCTATAATTGTTTTCAGAGAAGATTTACGAAATTGACAACGAATGGTATCACAATGTAAAGATATAAAGATAAAAATTGATGTAGTTGTTATTTAAGTATATAAAAAAGTCAATCCTCCACTTTGTATCAAGATACTATAATCGCGGTGGTAGTGCAGTGGATATAGTGTTTGGTCGCTCACGCTTGAGGTTGCGGGTTCGATTTCAAGCCTTACTCGTTATCCTCTAAAAATAACATTTAGTCCAGTTCCACCTAGGAAACGGACTCAAGTTAGCTTTGAGCTTACTTCACAATCAAACTTAAATAAATAAGTACACACTAAGCTAAATTAGTACAACTAATATGCGTCTCCTTTAGTCCGAAGACGTTACTTGAAAGTTACCCACAAACCCACATTATGTTTAATACTGCACAGTCCACTCCATTTCTTCGCCTACGGAGCATTGGTCTAAGGCATGGGCTAAGGGACTTGGGGGTTCGAGCCCAGCACGGTCTCAGGGTCGATCACCTTTCCGAAGAGGTCTTGGGGTTCGAGCCCAGCACGGTCTCAGGGTCGGTCACCTATCCGAAGAGGTATTGAGGTTCGAGCCAAGCACGGTCTCAGGGTCGATCACCTATCCGCAAAGGTCTTGGGGTTCGAGCCCAGCACGGTCATTACACTTTATACGAGAATATTTACCAGTTACGTGCGAAAGAACAACAGTTATTACTCCTGCATACGCACATGGTGTCCTTTACCACTAGCAAAACGTATTGCCTTATACTAGTTTAGTATTTAATGTGTTGAAAATGGCCTTAGATTCCATTAAAAATAAATTAATGTATAGATAAACTAAACTAAACACCACCTACGGATTTATGGATACGAAAATAAGCCACTGACCAAAATAATCACTCCCCACCCCATTCCCAATCTATTTCTCTAATAACTACGCCCCTGTATTGAAGTTAAAGTATTAACGGATTATGGTGTATTACATATCAGGCATTGCCGATCACTTTTGGTCAAAACCATAAGTGCATATTAAAATACTTGTAAATGCATTTTGGCATTGTCGTGTCCTTTCCTTAATGCCTCTGGCAACTGAACACCTCTGTCTCCAATATCTTATCTTCGATACCTATACCATGTGCTTTGGGCAACTCTATTAGCACAAGTCTGCGAGCAAATATGGACATTATATCAAATACCGTAAATCAAAAAGTCATCTTAACGCACTACTGCATACAGATCTCTTATCCAAAGCATTGAACGTAGAAATGGTGATTTGGCACGTTGGGAAGTCCCTGTTCAAATATACCGATAAATGTGGACAAATATCCCCTCTATATACATAATTGTATGAAGTATACAGTGTTCTGTGTTAGAAGATTAATATATTCCTAATAAAACGGGCTGTTAAGATAAGATTTCGTAGTTAAGTTTGGAGAGTAATTAGTTTGACTACTTCAAGACGTGAACGTTTCAGTTTGAGCTTATCGTATACGGTATTCTGAATTGAAAACTAAATTAAATTAAACGTGGATTTGAGTGGGTATGTTTACATATACATTAGAGTTAGTGTCCTTTTATTCAGTGCAAAATTATATTTATTGAATTTTTAGTCTATGTAATTGAAATACTGTAAATATTAAAGTGGTTGAGATCATTGCTTTGGTATTGACGATTGTAAATGAATCTCAAAGAAAGAAATACAACGTATCGATTATTGGGGAAACAATATACACGATTTTGTAAGCACGATATTGTATTCATGCCTTGAATTCAAGCAGCACCTCAACTTGAGAAGGTATTCAAGCTTCGTTAGAAACCCTTATATGTAATATATATGTTATTAATGTGTCATAAAGACCATGAATAGCGAGTTCAGTACTTCATGTTAGAGGGGCGTGTAGGTTTTCGGCAAATATAACGTGTTGGTTGGGCGTGGTTTGTGAGGAGTGGGTATCAAAGAGAGAATATACACTTTTATTGAGGGTGCGTTATTTATGTTAGGGTGTGGGGTCATATACCGATAATCTGGTGATAGTGCAATGGACGGAGTGTTGGCCGCTAACCCTAATGGGTTAAAGGTCTATTCTCGCTTTGACCCGATGGACTCTCAAAAGCGAGACTCAGTACTGGTTCTATACGTGAAACGGACTCGATGACGCTTTATACTGGCTTACAGACGGACAAAACTAAATCAATATAAATCCCAAGATTAGCCAGTGTCAGTGCCAGTCAACTTTACAATGAGCATCGGTACAGAAACTGCATGGAGATTATGATGTTAATTAGAAAACATATTCATATTAAATTAACGGGATTACACTCAACACCATTTGCGATTTCACAGGAAGACAAGTACACAGAAATAACTCATACCTGGCAGTGTATGAAAGTATATTTCAAAATAGAAATAATTTCATCAGCATGAAACAAAATTCCACAAACAACCATGCAATTTAGTAAGTTTACAGGGAGGTTCACCCTTGACAATTTTACAAATAAACGGTATTAATTCATTGTATTTCACTGATAAATTCATGTTTCGTTTCTGAGTTTTAATTGTTAAATATAAATGTGCATGTGGCATATAATAACGTAACATTGTCTTAAACACAAATATGTGATTTACAACAAGTACCACATAACACCGTGGATGTAATAACGTAACATTGTCTTAAACACAAATATGAGATTTATAACACGTACCACATGACACCGTGGATGTAATAACGTAACATTGTCTTAAACACAAATATGAGATTTATAACACGTACCACATAATACTGTTGATATAATAACGTAACATTGTCTTAAACACAAATATGAGATTTACAACAAGAGATTTACAGCAAGTACCACGTTACACCGTGGATGTAATAACGTAACATTGTCTTAAACACAAATATGAGATTTACAACAAGTACCACATAACACCGTGGATGTAATAACGTAACATTGTCTTAAACACAAATATGTGATTTACAACATAGCATCGTGGATGTAATAACGTAACATTGTCTTAAACACAAATATGCGATTTACAACAAGGGATTTACAACAAGTACCACATGACATCGTGGATGTAATAACGTAACATTGTCTTAAACACAAATATGAGATTTACAACAAGAGATTTACAGCAAGTATCACGTTACACCGTGGATGTAATAACGTAACATTATCTTAAACACAAATATGAGATTTACAACAAGAGATTTACAGCAAGTACCACGTTACACCGTGGATGTAATAACGTAACATTGTCTTAAACACAAATATGAGATTTACAACAAGAGATTTACAGCAAGTACCACGTTACACCGTAGATGTAATAACGTAACATTGTCTTAAACACAAATATGAGATTTACAACAAGTACCACATAACACCGTGGATGTAATAACGTAACATTGTCTTAAACACAAATTTGTGATTTACAACAAGTACCACATGACACCGTGGATGTAATAACGTAACATTGTCTTAAACACAAATATGAGATTTACAACAAGTACCACATAACACCGTGGATGTAATAACGTAACATTGTCTTAAACACAAATATGTGATTTACAACATAGCATCGTGGATGTAATAACGTAACATTGTCTTAAACACAAATATGCGATTTACAACAAGGGATTTACAACAAGTACCACATGACATCGTGGATGTAATAACGTAACATTGTCTTAAACACAAATATGAGATTTACAACAAGAGATTTACAGCAAGTATCACGTTACACCGTGGATGTAATAACGTAACATTGTCTTAAACACAAATATGAGATTTACAACAAGAGATTTACATCAAGTACCACGTTACACCGTGGATGTAATAACGTAACATTGTCTTAAACACAAATATGAGATTTACAACAAGAGATTTACAGCAAGTACCACGTTACACCGTGGATGTTATAACGTAACATTGTCTTAAACACAAATATGAGATTTACAACAAGTACCACATAACACCGTGGATGTAATAACGTAACATTGTCTTAAACACAAATTTGTGATTTACAAGTACCACATGACACCGTGGATGTAATAACGTAACATTGTCTTAAACACAAATATGAGATTTACAACAAGTACCACATAACACCGTGGATGTAATAACGTAACATTGTCTTAAACACAAATATGTGATTTACAACATAGCATCGTGGATGTAATAACGTAACATTGTCTTAAACACAAATATGCGATTTACAACAAGGGATTTACAACAAGTCCACATGACATCGTGGATGTAATAACGTAACATTGTCTTAAACACAAATATGAGATTTACAACAAGAGATTTACAGCAAGTATCACGTTACACCGTGGATGTAATAACGTAACATTGTCTTAAACACAAATATGAGATTTACAACAAGAGATTTACAGCAAGTACCACGTTACACCGTGGATGTAATAACGTAACATTGTCTTAAACACAAATATGAGATTTACAACAAGAGATTTACAGCAAGTACCACGTTACACCGTGGATGTAATAACGTAACATTGTCTTAAACACAAATATGAGATTTACAACAAGAGATTTACAGCAAGTACCACGTTACACCGTGGATGTTATAACGTAACATTGTCTTAAACACAAATATGAGATTTACAACAAGTACCACATAACACCGTGGATGTAATAACGTAACATTGTCTTAAACACAAATTTGTGATTTACAAGTACCACATGACACCGTGGATGTAATAACGTAACATTGTCTTAAACACAAATATGAGATTTACAACAAGTACCACATAACACCGTGGATGTAATAACGTAACATTGTCTTAAACACAAATATGTGATTTACAACATAGCATCGTGGATGTAATAACGTAACATTGTCTTAAACACAAATATGCGATTTACAACAAGGGATTTACAACAAGTCCACATGACATCGTGGATGTAATAACGTAACATTGTCTTAAACACAAATATGAGATTTACAACAAGAGATTTACAGCAAGTATCACGTTACACCGTGGATGTAATAACGTAACATTGTCTTAAACACAAATATGAGATTTACAACAAGAGATTTACAGCAAGTACCACGTTACACCGTGGATGTAATAACGTAACATTGTCTTAAACACAAATATGAGATTTACAACAAGAGATTTACAGCAAGTACCACGTTACACCGTGGATGTAATAACGTAACATTGTCTTAAACACAAATATGAGATTTACAACAAGAGATTTACAGCAAGTACCACGTTACACCGTGGATGTAATAACGTAACATTGTCTTAAACACAAATATGAGATTTACAACAAGAGATTTACAGCAAGTACCACGTTACACCGTGGATGTAATAACGTAACATTGTCTTAAACACAAATATGAGATTTACAACAAGTACCACATAACACCGTGGATGTAATAACGTAACATTGTCTTAAACACAAATATGAGATTTACAACAAGAGATTTACAACAAGTACCACGTTACACCGTGGATGTAATGACGTAACATTGTCTTAAACACAAATATGAGATTTACAACAAGAGATTTACAGCAAGTACCACGTTACACCGTGGATGTAATGACGTAACAATGTCTTTAACACAAATAAGGAACTTACAGTAATAAACATGTACAACTTTACAGCATGGTTAAAGTAACGTTATCTTATTAAATATCTTCAATTACCCGGAGTGCGCATACCAGAGAGAAAAACGACATGGTCGCAATATAGTGCATGATATTTAACAATGCTGTAAGTCGTTGTCTAACGGTAAAGTGCAGGAACTAGTGTGTTCGATCAGATCACAATAAAAGCATTAAATATCGTGTCTAGAATTCATATCGCAACACTTAACGACACCCAGCAATAAGATAGATTTAGAACTAAATTGGACAATACTTTCAGTCAGAGAATTGGTCACGTACCCAAATTATGAAATTTCGGGCAAATGCTAGTATAACATGTTAATTCATTCCAAACCATTTAACAAAATTGTTTATAAATATGTAATAGTGTAAGATATCCGAAATAAAACATGTTTATACCAAATTACTATGTAACTATTTGTAACAGTTGTATACAGTATCTACGAATCATAATTATTATTTTCAATGTATAATATTTACTAATATAAATATTTCAATACACAAAATATCACCAAAAAAATCTTATTGAACAGAAGATGAGAAACATAAAATTAACACACATGAAAAACTCATTTTTCTTGTTACATGTATGCCCGAAATAACATGGTATAAAATCGTAAGAAGCAAATTTTAAAATTGGCAAACAAGCTTAGTTTGTAGCTTATGGTTCGGAGCAACATAGCAAACAAAACTCCTGCATTGGGTGAGGTGGGGTAAATGGTCCAAGATTTAATGGTTTAACGATTGGGAACGTTTGTAAAGTTTTAAGTAATCTATCCCAGAACTTGATATCTCCCGAATCAGGCATATTAACCACAAATGAAAAAGCAGAAAATGCTATGTCTATCCTTTACAATTCTTAGCAGTTGAACGCTTCCTAAACTCATCAATGGATTTAGTGATGAATTTAGTTCCAGGTGTCGGCAAATGTGACTTGGTTATTCGGCAAACCACGCGTAATCGATAGTGGGGCAATATGGTGCAGTGTATTGAGATGAGTGTCACGGTGACTGTTAGAGAAATAACCTCCAATACGTTGGAGTATGGCTCGATTTTCATCAATATTTACATATCAAAAATATGCTTAAATACTTGAGATGTAAATGTTTTATTTAAACAAGCATACATTCATTATCAACATGCTTTAAGTTTTTAAGTATTTATTTAAATTGATTTAACCAAGTTAATGTTGGTGAAACACGACCCCACTGGAAGCCCTTATTCCGTCTTAATGGATTATATAATTTATAATGGAGCCGAAGCAAGTAAACTTCAAAAAGAAATGATTGAACGTAATGGATGAGACTTACGACAATTAGTAGTATATATTAATTAATGCTAATGACAATGAAAATAATCTCGGGGTTGTGGGTTCGATTCCTGGGGCTGATTGACTTAAAATACTAGCAGTCGTGCGGGTGGGACCGAGGGTCCGGGTGACTGCTATATATCGAGCACGCTGCCCTCTATCTGTATCCTGCACTATTGTCCACAAACTTAAAAATACTAACACTCTTCCGGGGGTATTGCCCATATGGGAAACCGGTGGTGGTATAAAATAAGCCTATATACAACAACGACAATGCAAATGGTTCTTTACTAACCTGAAATTGGTCGCGATGCAAATTTCACATTTGCAGCAGATGCACTTCTTTCATCTTTGTCGTCTGCGTCGTGGTCCTTAGACGCGGCGGCAAACGCGTCCATGTTCGCCAGTATGTGTAAAAACATCATGCTTGACGCACCTGTATGTTTTGTAAATATTATGTTTTCTATTTAAAATACCGCTGTCTTTACTTGTCCTGTATGAAATCCGTCTGGGTTGTTTTTCTTCAATCAAAATGTTACATTTTAATTTAATAAAATACCGTTGTGTTTAAACTAATTTGAATTTCACATTAATGTATTTTTATTCAATTGAATTGACATTTACATGTTTACTTATTTTTCATATCATTACATCTTCTCTCAACTCGCACAGTATAGTAGATTGTATATTAAACTAATCTGCATTCCACATCACTTAATTACATCAGTTAAATTAACAGTCACTTTTTTGCATCCTTTTCAAATCAAGCTCCTGTTATGTAATGCCCTATTATAGACGGTGAATTATTTCTCACTACATTAAACCGTAATTAGATTCGATCAATTGAATACAAAAATATCTTTAATTCTTCAAGTGACGTTGTTAAATCATACATAGGTTTGCAGGCTATATTATATTTTAATGCTGCTTTTCGTACATAAAAAAGCGAAGTACGATTTATGAGGTAAATAGCAAATGTCTTATTCGTATGTCCACCTTGTACACTGAGTTGCACAATATCAAATGAATTCTCGCAGAAACACCAACTTTGCTACATGCTTAGAATATGAAACATATGTGTTAATGTCAAACGTAACTTGTTTAGTTTTTTCCATCGTTATCTTCCACAAAACTGGAAATTTGATCAAGGATAATGCGTCAGTAATTATTGCAATGACAATTTTATTTTTCTACATTTAAATACTCCATTGCTTATCACGCGGCCCAGTTGTAAAGTATCGGTCCAAAGATCAGTGTGTCTTGGTTTAATTCTCCGCCGCGGCTATGTGCGGTGTCCTAGCAACAGACATTACATCCGTAAGAACTTGTTTCACAATACATGTAAAATTAAAAAGTGCAAAGCTATCATAATTAATCCGTAAATCAACAAATATAGTATTGATAAACCGAATGAATCCCTGTTAACATATGCGAAAATAAAACTATTTAAATTTCAACAAAAAAAGCAAAAGCACAGTTATATGTCACCCCCGTGACGAGTGTGTTACGTTGGTATTCAACTTGACCAATTGACTTTAATGAAAACCGCGTAACTGCCGAGCTGTCTTGTTTTTCAAATCCCAGTTTAAAGATGGTAGAATATTCCCAAAGCTTAAACAAGATACTTGGTATCCATTTGTAGGCACGAACAAGCCACTTAAACGACTGTTTTTTTTATTATACCAGCTTTATATTTTTAAAGTAACATTTATCACTGTTAAATGAGTGTGGCAATTTCCAAAGAGACGTTATCTAAAACAAACTTTGTATACTTTATTATAAATCCAGCGCTTATCAGGTTAATATATGCGTTCACATTTATATATTGGGCGGACAAATTGAATGCTATGAATTGAATGTATTTCATTGCTTAAAGAAAAGGAAATTTGATAAGAGTTAGGTGTAATTTAAGAAAAGTGAATTCGATATTGTTTGCATTACTTCGTCCTTTCACTATTAGTTGCACTTTGACATAACCTTTTTTAACAACAATACGTTCACATTGAGTGGGTTTAAACAACGAACGTATTTGTTGAATGAAAATAAAGAGTTTTGTAAAATAAAAAGTATATATATTGAATTATTGTTTGGCGGTTTAACAGTTGAAAAATTTATGTCAATAAATATCATATTATATTGATCACATTCTTGCCTTATTATTATATTTTTGTTTTCCGTGTGTAACCTTTTGGTAAAAAAAATAAAGTCGAGCAAGTATATTTCCCTTCCAAGGTCGATTTTAATTATTGTTTGTGTTTATGCAACTTCAATCAAATTATGTTGGATTGTGGGAAAGGTCGGCTTTCATGTGTTTGATTAGTTCTCAGTAACTTGTTTATAGTGGAACTCCTGGTCCAGTGGTAGAGCATCAAAGATTGGGGGTAGTTGGTTCGATCCTTCGCCACGGCTATGTGTGGAGTCCTTGTGCAAGACGCTATATCCAGATATCCCAAGTATTGGTATTACCAAGGAAGACTTCCAGTGAGATTTGCCTAAGTTGTAAGAGCATGTTTCAAAATCGATGTGAAATAGGTTAAAAACAATATTATTAGGTTGTACACGTTTCCGTGTGTAAATAAATGTATAAGTATAACGATGTTGTGTCGACGTGGCCTGTTACGGAGGTGTAAACTTAAAAACCTTAAATAACTGTCTTAAAAACGTTCTTGTTTCATGGTGGGGTTAATCCCTTTGATGGAAGGTGGTAGAACCGAATTCGATGAGCAGGCAATAAAATATGTCTTGCACGGCCATATTTGCACCGATGGTTCAGCTCTAAACAGGGACAGCGTTCGTCTTTGTAACGTGAATATTTATAAAATATTAAGAAAATTATTTGTAAAAATGTTATGTAAAGCGTGCACTTTCGCTTCAATTTGTATACCACTCCATAGCATTAGCTCACGTAGGGAATATTAAGAAAAATTATCTGCAAAACGTGAAGCGGGTACTTTCCCTCCGATTTTTATACCATTCCATATCATTAAATCTTAATTGGTGCAACATAGACTTATTCAAAACATTTATGAGATACTTAACTCATCCTTGAGACTCGATGTTGTGTCCATTACAATGTATATCGAAACTTTCTTGTACTTGGCATGGAACTTGAAAAATATAGTAAATGGTTAGGCTAAACTACAACGAAATTATCTTCGCAATTTGGTAAAATTGAGTGCATTTTATGTGGTTCTAAGAGGAAGTTAGCAAAAGTTGTTAGTTTCAGTATACATTGTAATCGGCACACTTTAAAGTCACAAGGATATGTTAAGTATCTTGGAAGTGTTTTGGATAATGATCGCTCTTTGTCACATCTACTGTTAATAATATTGTTAAAGAGTCAATTTCAGGTTGAAGTTTATGTAAAGACCGGCAAAACCATTGTTTAATATGAACCTGAGAAAATGTATGAAATTCGTTAATACAATGTCATTTGAAATATGTATCATCACCTTGGTAAAATGGCATCTCAATACTGAGAAATACATTAAACATTACTAAAAACAAAGTTCTCCGATTGAATTATTGTGTTATTGTCAGTCACTTCAATTATTAATTATTATATTCTATTTTGTTTGATAATGTAGAACTTGTACCCAAAATAACACTGATATGTAGGGCACGCTATAGATGCAAGCATTTAGATTGAGATTGAAGATACTAATTAGTTTTGAACTTTTGATAGATGACACTGTCAAAGATTCGCATACAGCAGGCTATTTATGGGCATTTAGCGACATCTATGCAGGAAGTATACTGATAAATAATGACGATTAGCGGAAGTAATTCTCAAGAGACAAGTTTTTAAGGGGTGGTCAGTTTACTTTGGGAAGGCCAGGTGGACGGTCATGTAGAATTCCAGTCAGTTTACATTAGGTAGACCAGCTGTTAAGTTGGGTTTTAGATGGTTGAATGTTGTAGATATGCAAGTTGGGTTGCATGGTTGATTATGATAATGATTGGTGTTTAAGTAGGAACTGAAACTTAAAATGGGAACGTACTTTGAATCATATTTTGAACTATATTTTAGAAACTGCACATGTGTTAAATATAATTCATTAAAGTTTAAAATGACAGTTGTAACAATATAAAACATAAATGTATATAGAAAGTCGTGCGTTATGTGTTAATGGTGTGCGATAGTGAAACATTATGATTATGATGGTATACGTTATTTTAAACAGCCCAAGCTTTCACTTACCTCGGTTGGAATGAAACAATTGAGACTTAACTAGGTTCATAAAAAGTTTAATAATAAGTGTCCGTGTCTTACCTACAAGGGAGCACATGGTCCAGTGGTAGAGCACCGAACTCATGATCGGAGGGACGTGGGTTCGATCTTTTGCCACGGCTATGTGTGTTGTTCTTGAACAAGACTCATTTCCGTATATGCTTAGTACTGGTTTTACCCAGGAAACCTCAAGCGTGATTTGTCTAAGTGGTAAGAACTTGTTTCACAATCGAAGTAAATAAATAAGTTTAAACTACCTACAAGGTAATTGTAGTGTACATAGCCTCTACGACACATTCTTATTCTTTTGTCAAGCTATTCGGTACTGGAACAGTCTTCCGAGAAATACAAAAAAAGGTGAAATAGCAACTTATTGAAAGTATGAATAGAAAAATTAACTTCATTTTTTTAATTTCAATATTCAATACTTCTATAAATCATTCCCGGGATGATATATTTGTTCTGTGATATGTATGTCATTATTCATCTTTAAGTTCACATTTTGATTTATCATTCAACATGAATAGTAGGAAATTGAACTCTTAAATGTACTGGAACAGTAACTGGTCAGAGTTGTCTTTCTTTGTTTATAAGTATAGCATTACGTGCATATGACCGCTGCTGCCAATATTTTTTGAGGCCTTCACATTCACTTACCGCTGCGAAGTATTGCATGCTTTTCCAGTAGCTTGTCCGAATAGAGCACTGTAGATGTGCATTTAGGAAACAAACGGACGAAACCCCATCGGTAATCGAACCGGCCACCTATTAATCTCAGGTAAAGCATGCTAACTAGCCAACCGCAACTCCGACATCTTACACATTTTAGGTAAAATGGAATGTCCGTGTCAAATATTAAGAAGACGTTTTGCCACGCCCTCTTGCCTAAATATCGTTTATTCAAAGTAGGCTCATATAGATAGAAGGACTTGTCAATATTTGATAGATACAAGGAATTTTAGAAGAAGTTCTCTCAAATTCCTTGATTGATATAATGGCAATACAATATGTTTGAGCTGTTTAAACCAATGCTTATATGAGTCATTGCTACAACTTAAAAAAAACATAAATACATGTATAGGACATGTGTGATTTTATATTGTTCTAGTGCATATGGTTTCTTCGGTGACTTAAGAACATGCTTATGTCTCTGGTTTCACTGACATTCATAAAAAAAGGAAAACAAGAAAAGTTTGTTTTAAGTATGCGAGTAAAATCTTGAATTAGAGCTTTACAAAGGCAGAGATATTTAACTTTAATAATAGGTCCTGGGTAAAATCAAGAATTTCTCTATATATAAGTTATTGGACGGTAAACCTGTGACATATCCACATGTTATTAAGCCACTGGGAAAACTAAGAAACTACTGCGTGAATGAAACTTTCCACTGCTATTTACGACGGAGAACTAGACTGGTTTATTCAGGGCACTGAAAAAACGCTTTATAAATTGAACCCGACTAGCGCGCCATTTATCTGGTTACCGGGCATATAACTTAACTTCAAACAGATATCGTGGGAAAATAGGAGCCAGCAAATACACACTCTAACCTAATTTGTTTATTTCCGTCAATTGACTGAGTTTCCTCTATAGGGTGAAATATAGGTCAATGGATGTCTTTGATATGTTTTAAAAGCTGCGAAACATGTGAGCGCACAATTCAAAGGATTTAAAATGCAATTTGTTGAACAAATCATGTAAGTAACGATCGTTGTATAGAAACATAATTGCCACTACACTAGTTTTGTCATAGTTTGTGAAAATGCCGAAATGTATACATGCTTTTCCACGATTAGAAACAGTGGCCTATTTTTTTCTGTCACACTCTAAATGCATGAGCGGTAAATTTGATGTTATCGGCGCGTGAGTGAGTGTTTATTATAGTGTTGATGTTCGGCTGTGGTGCATTAAGCAGAAAATACTTGAACTTACTGCGGGGGCAAATGGTCATGATTGCACAGTAGACTTGTAAACTATTACATAACAGTAAACAGTAGGACGAGCAGGCGGAGATGCAGTTATACAGTAGTTATGTAGTATCAGGAGTTATACATGTAGGCAATGTTTTTGCTGTGTTAGTTTTTCGTGAAACTATACTCGTATGTAACAGTGTTTAGAAGTTTATACACAAGGAAGGCAAGGTCACTGACATGTGTGTTGACCACATCTAGCATGCTTCAAATACCACAAGTTTATGAATATTAATCTGACCAGTATCTCAATGAAGTAAAAGGTGCAAAACTCGATCCAGATATTAACAAAACAAACTGGATATTTTTTAACAAAGCATTATTTTTTTTAACACATTCCTGTATGTTCTGGCAAATTATTCTTCAACGTATATGTTAAATTTCTCTTTTGCATGCTTTTTCTAACACTAGAAATTATTCAGCCTTTAATGATGTAAATGCAGTTGCCTCTTTAAATGTTTTTTTGTAACCCAGAGCAGGCAAAGTGTGACGTAAGAATTTCATTCTTATGAACTTTTGAGGCACATAAAATTTATATATAATTAGGTCACTTGTATAAATAAACATCAGCTGTTCAGACAATACCACTCCATGATTTTTAGTTGCAAACCGCCATCCTTAATAATGTGTTTGATGTGCTCCTACAGCTACTGAATCCGAATTTTGTTACTGAATTTCAAAGCATTGAATATTTCGACATGATTTATGTCCATTTTTGTTTAATATGATTTAATGCAAATCAAAATCTGGCAAAAAAAGAATTAAGCTACCTCTCTACCCTTATGAAACATACTAGGTCACAACAAACAAATATATTTCTGAAGATGGCCCAGGTTACAAGATTTTCAGGAAATTCTAAATATGAAGTAGGGAGGATTTCGTCTAATTATCAAGTTATTTTTTTTAATATGAATTGGAAATGTGGTGAGTCACACATGTGAGCAGTGGGTACAGATGAAGGTAAATTGACCATGACCCAAATGGCCCAATATGCAATTCCACCTTTCACCTCTGTATAAATTTCAAATGTGTTGGGTTTTATTCACCCTTTTTAACCCTTTACATCATATAGACGCCTTTGGACACCTCTAATATATACGCCTTTGGACACCTAATATAGAAGGCTTTAAAATTATTGGGTGAATTATGTTTATATTAGCTAACAGAGTGGAAAACAGTGCAGGAAGTGTTCAGATTGCTTGTTACGAGCAATCTGAACTCTTCCTGCACTGTTTTCAAAGGCCATCTGTGATTGGTGCAGGAAAACGCGTATCTATGGAGTAAAGGGTTAAGTAACTGTGATATTGATTTTATCCCAAGTATCCTTTGTATCCATATAAGCTAGTTATTTATATACACAATTCCATTAAAAATATATCACAATCCTAACTAAAATTATTGAATTTATTAGTCCTGCAGTTCTGTTTGTTTTAATTTAAGTAACTGTCTATTTTTGTTTTGGTAATACACATTGCTACAAGGGTACTTTTTTTTAAAATATAAATGTCTTTTTTGTAAATATAAAGCAATTGATGTGTTCCAATTGGCGATAAATTACACTCATCAATACAAAAAGACCGGGAAATATTCCAACCACTCTGATGTTTAGAATGAAATTACAAAGCAGCGCATGTACAAAACGATACCTTATCAAAAAATTGTGGGCAGTTTGTAATTAAAAGTTTCCAAGATACAATGAGTTATTGACAATTGATGAATGCTTTAATGATATTTACAACATCTGAAGTAAAAGAGAAGAAAATACCAGAATAATATTGTACATGACTTCGTAGTTTCACTTTCATTTGGCCAGTTTTAACAGTTGTTCGGCCAGAATCGCATTCATATTTTTACTTAACCCGAATTTCAACTTGCATTGTCTAAAATCAGCTCACAATTTGCGAGTGTGCCAGTGCTTATTCCAAACAAAGCTGATAATGATCAATGACGGCTTTGTATCATCAAATTATGAAAAAGTCATTATCTGATTATAAAATTTAACGAGAAAAAAAAGGTGTTCAGACACGGAAATAAAATCTTTTGAATCATTTTTTTGTGATTCGGTCACGCAACAGGAAACAAACATTTGTTTAAATACAGCTTTATTTTGTATTTTATAATATAATTATATTTGCTGATGACTGGCTGCCTATAATTATAGTGTAAATTGTCATGACAGAAAGACATAAAACATTATTTTTGTTTGGTAATCATTATTGGTAATAATTTTATTGTTGTATATTTTTACTTGTTTAATTGTAAAAAGTGAACACATGACCAGTCACGTGATGCGAATATCAGACTTTCAGAGGGAGTAATTTAAGATCATGGAGATGGAACACTTTACGCCTAGGGTGGGTTTCACCGGGTGGGCCTATAATATTTAGAGTCCATGTTTCTTAAATTATGATACTTTACTACAATGTTTTAGATAAAACCAATGCTTATAATATAAAGTAAGAATTTATATTTCAAGCTGTAAATTTGTATTCACAACGCAATATTAAACATACTGTTATACAAAGCTTTTCTAATACAGGAAACAATTGCCAACAATGTTTGAAAACTATTTACACTTGTTTTGTTACACATCATTGATTACACAGATAGTACCGCTTTGCTTTATCTAGAGCTGTTGGTGACTGGTCTCTTATAGAATTTCGGAAAAGTACTGTCATTAACCCAACCAGCAGTACGGATCACAGTATCTATAGGCACTTTCATAGAAGCTGCGCTTGTAGATGCCCCCCTTGTACTGTGTGCTTGATTCATGAACAGATCTCCAGATAAGATGCGTATCTGCTTATATGATGCATTAAAATTTGTGGATACGCACCAGATTTGTTTTACGTGCTAAAATCAATTTCTATATGCGTAAATAAGTTTACATTCTCTGGAAATCGATCTTCATTGGACTAATTTTTTAACTTATCCGCGTAAATAGATAGCTGAATGGTTTCAATTAAACTCGCTTCTGATGATGATAAATATTACCTGTTATAATGGTAGCCCAGTCTATGGATTTGATAAATAATGTCGCTAAGTTGCTTGATTTTTTCTTGACGGGTCACCAACTTTGGAAAGCTGAGTCTTCGGGCGGGATTATCTGTCATTCCCAGAGCTGTTTCAATGTTTTAGGTATATCGCTGGTTGAAAATCCTATTCAACAACATATTGAGGTTCTTTTTAAATAATATGCGCTCACTCGTCGGGGTAAATCATAAATGACTGTTACACCATGACAATTTTTTTTTTGGAATTTAAAAAAAAACGTATGCTGCAAAAATGGCACTAATATATATATACGGTTTTAGGTTGTTGGTTTATTAAGATGAAATGTGGAAATCATGAAACTTTGTTTAAAAAGTCATGTTATTTTATTGTTTAAAATGTACAGACGATTATACTCGGAGAAACTTTTTATTTTGAATGTCTTATTTTGTTTTGTAAGGTATCGAGACGCGTATGTGTGACTTTCTATGTCAGTTTAAACATTGGCCGGTCTATGTTTCTATGGCGCCCTTTACGGTCTTCTTGGCGCCGTTTATTTTTCTTTAACAGATGTGGAAAAAAGAAATTAATGTTTTGAAATTATGTTTATTTTGAAAGCAAATTATGCTAAAAAAATGATTACATAATTTGAGACAGTTAATTAACAATTGAAAAGTTCATGGTCGTGTGGCCATGTTCATAAAAATATATATCACATACTGCATTAAATGACTTCCATATTGTGCAGTGTGTATGCTAAAACTATATTTTTGTACTTATTCTGATTGCAGTTTGGTCAGTTATGACATACATGCCAAGTACGAATAAGCAGCAGAAAACTTGTTAATTTTGTGTACAAAGATTTAGCAGTAAAATGACCGATATAAGATAATAGGCAAAATGGAAAGTTTGATGTCAATTTGAACAGCTAAACACAAAATATCGTTGCAATTTAACAGGAGTTTGCAATGCCTCTATTACGCAGTCTCTTGTGTTAAGCTGCCAAACATGTTAGTTTTATATTTACAGCCAAACTTGGTCTGTATTCAACAACCACATGCTCTAAGGGCCATTATAGTACATCCTCATAGGCTGCAACTTAACACAGGTTTGGTTACAAGTATATAGTATGCGCATTACTCATTACTATTCTGAAAAACTCAAGAATACTCATCTACTCTGATTTTGATTAGTAATTACTCTTCGGCTTAAAAAATTATCTGGAGCTCTGCATGAAGCTATTGTGCTCTTTGATGCTTGTTTTCTCCATATACTGGTTTAGTGTTTTCACTACACATAGATCTTCGTCAAAAGGAAATGCTTTAATATAGATTTCTGGTAAATGCAAGTTTGGTTTCAATTGTTTTAATAACTCAGTAATTCGTATTTTAATTCAATGGGTTTGATTTGATAAATACCTTTCATAAATCTCTTGATGGGGGGGTTGTTACCCAAATCGCTTTTGTTTGATATATTTAAAAGTGCTGCTAAAGCAGATTTTGCTGAACTAATTGCACTAATTGTCCTTGGTGATGTAAATTTGTTAAAAACTGTAAAATGGTGATTATTTACTACTAGGAGATGAATTAAGTTTATCATTTCGTTTTTCACCACAAAAGTGCATCCATTTTTAGATACATGTCCCATTCCGTTTTTGTGTGGAACTTCTCCAGGACTCATTGATGATTTTTATAGTATGCTGTGATAATCCAGCACTCTGGACATAATACCGGATATCCTGAAAACACCCATCTTCATTGCCGATAACAGGTGCTTCTTCCGTTGATGTGGCAGTGACAACATCAGTTCTGGATTTGACAACACATAGCTCTGACCACTTATGAGCTGTAGCAGTTGTGGAAACCACGGTTGTGTGGTAAATATCGGGTCCACCATTACTGCCTCTGTCTTGTCATCATTTACCTTCTGTTATACTGCTCCTAGCAGACTGAAAGGTGGAAAAATGTAATTAAGCTGATTTGTCCATGTTAATGAGAAAGCATTTATGGCGTATGCTTCAGGTTCAGGAATGTATGAAACATATTTGGGTACTTATGTGATTATTTGCTGAAGTAAATAGGTCAGTATCACACAATCTCATCTTTCTTTGGATATTTTCAAAAACACTTGTACATAAAGCCCATTCCATATCGTCATTTCGAATTCCAAGTGAATCTGAAAATTTTTCTGTATTCCTGACATATAGGTACACTGTAATATTCATCTTTTAAGTCTATTTTTGCAAAATAAACTGCTTTCTTAACCAAGTTTATTGCAGATTTAAGTGTTTCCATTTTAAAGTGAAGTTGCACTACATGATCATTCAATTTACTCAAGTTTAATATTAATCTATAGGAACCATCCACTTTAGGTCTTATGAAGATATTTGATAAAATCTGCCCATTCTCCTCAATCAGCCAGTTCAATTACCCCTTTATCTTGTCATTTTTGTAACAGACTAGACAGAAATGACATCTATCTCTGTTTTGTTAAATTTAATTTTATTCCCTGCACATGAGTTTCATGGTTTTGATTCAAATTATGTCTCATATCCTGACTTATATGGAAGGGTATCACTGTCATAACATAAGTTTGCAATTTGTTCTTTGTGCAATGGGTGGAAATGAAATATTTCACCTTTGTAACTTTGCTATTTGTCTAGATCCTACTATATCCTATCATTGTAAAAATAAAATACTTCCTGTCATAATATAATGAGTTCAGCATAATCACGTGTTTCAAAAGGATTCGAATTGCAAATGTTAAACTATGCATGAAGCATGTTGTACAACGCACTTGGGAATATGTAACAATGCGAAATACACAGTTGGCATTTTCAAGTATGACGACAGGTGTCGCTAGACGTATATGAAAGAATATCGACTGGTCCCTAATGGAATCGGGGTTGCTTTGTTTTCATCGTTGGTCATATGGAACATATTGTCAGCTACCACCATTGAGAGGAGCTCTCTGATCCGCTGAAAAAAGTATAGGGATGTTCAAGGGATATATTTTTATTGTAAGCTTAATTTTGTTTAAACTGACAAATGATCACAATAAGATATACGTTTATTATGTTTGTGTCAATAAATAATCACAATTATGTTTCTGTGACTGACATATATAATTCATTTTATCAAGGAAATTGTGTGGAAAGTAAAATTGGTGAAATTTACTTTTTTCATGCTGAAAGTGGGGGTTCCCAACTTCAGGGGGCAAAAAGTGGTAAAAAGTGATACTTTTGACCCCATTCTGGGGACATTTTAATTTGAGTCTAGGAAAGTACTTTGCTATGATGTAGAACTTTTTGGTGGAGCGCGTAGTCTAGTGGTAGAGCACCGAACCCATGATCGGAGAATCTTGGGTTCAGTCCTCCCCCACGGCTATGTGTCGTGTCCTTGAGCAAGACACTTTTCCGCATGTGCTTAGTACTGGTTCTAACCAGGAAGACTTTAAGCGTGATTCACCTTAGTTGTGATAACTTGTTTCACAATTGAAGTAAAATAAATAAGTTTAAAATAAAATTATACTAGTGAAAATTAAGTCAAATGTTATAATGTAAGTCTATGGAAAACGCAATTGTGGTGGCTGACCTAAAAGAAACCTCTCAACTTTTGAGGTCAGCTACCACCATTAAGAGAAGCTCTGAGACTGATTAGCTGAAAAAAGTATAGGGATGTTCAGGTGATATATTTTTATAGTAAGGTTATTTCTGGTTGGATGAAAATGTCAAACTGGCAAAATTAATGATCACAACAAATTATAAGTTTATTATGTCTGTGTCAATAAAAAATTAAAATTATGCTTCTGTGACTGACTAAATTTGTTTCATTAAGGAAAAATTGGTGAAATTTAGTGGGGTTTTTTTATGCTGAAAGTGGGGGTAACTAACTGTAGGGGGCAAAAAAAGTGGTAAAAAGGTGTACTTTGACCCCATTTTGGGGACATTTTAATTTGAGTCTAGGATAGTACTTTAATATGATGCAGGACTATTTTATCCACGAATGGTAGAAATAGTGATTATACGGTCAAACGTTATAATGTCAGTCTATTGAAAACGCAATGGTGGTAGCTGACCTAAATGTGTAAAGCTGTATTTAGAGTCGCGAATTCTGATGACTGTTTACATCAAATATTTCCATTCGCAACTTCTTGGGTTGTTTACAGGGGACATGTCTGTTAAATTTTGCAGCGCCGCTCAGTGTTATAATGGGAAGTTAGGATTTATTGCAATGATGGCGTTCAGCGGTAGCACAGTCGAAATAGTCTGTTACCCTGTCCAGATACATTCCCTACACTCAAACACATATTGAAACATGCATCAAATTCTAAAAATACATTTTACTCATCAAGTTACAGTAATTTAACTTCCATATATCGAAGTTTAGGGGACCGTCATGAAAAATTCGATATACCGGGACTTCGATATATGTGCATGTCTGGATCACTCGATGGTAATGGTAAAAGTTTGATTGGTAATGAGATCGCAACATGTATATGACTGTAGATCTACCTGTCATACTTTTATTAGTAAATGTAAATTGAAAAAAAAAACATAAATTAAATCGTGTTTATTATTTATTGAATCCCTTGATGTCATTTAAAAATCAATATAACTAAAGCACTACAAACATGTACAAACATAAAAACTTACATGGAGCACTTCCGGTTTACGAAAATAAGCATATACATGTACATGTACATGAATATTCCATCAGCACATCAGTTAGTACAAACACACATGAACAAAACATCAACATACATGTATGTACAATAAATATAAATAAATGTTCATAAATTACACTTGTAAGATAACAAAATACGAAACTAAACTTCATACAATGCGTGCGATTTACACGTACGTTAGAATAACCGTTATCCCGCTCGTAAGGCCTGTAGGGATTTAATACCATTCTTAATTTATGAATGAGTAAATTCTTAAAAGCGTTATCGAAGATTTATCAAGTAGCCTAATGTTTAATTTTAAATTTTAGCCATAATTTGGGTAGTTAACAGCGCTTGTCGGTAATTAGCCGTTTTCGGTAAATTGGTGGTATGTAATCATGACAGAAGCAGCCGCCATGTGTGTGTTCACAAAGTTAATGTGTTTTATCAGTAAATTATCACCATTCTACCTTTAAGTAATCAAATGTTTATTAATGTGTGACTCCTAACAAACATTTATCCGAGCACTCAAAGGGACTTTACGCTATATGATCAATGGGGCCTTTGTTCCTACGATCATCGCACAGGCGCACCGCAGGTGTGAAATACATGTACATCACTTCCGCGAGAAATTTTGAACAGGTAATCGATATTCGATACATAAATGGTTAATGATGTGTAAAAGGACTCTTTGGGGCCGTGAAAAAACTTTGATATACTGAAAAATTCGATTGTATAACTTCAATATATTTGCTGTTTTTCCATATAGATTTAGAAGGAAAAAAGTTGGGACTTGAGAAAAAGTTTGATAAACCGAGAAATTCAATATATTGAAATCATATGGAAGTTATTATGTATGTTTAATCTGACATGAAGAGACAAGACTTATGTAACTTTAACAATGATAGGATATAGTAGGATAGACAAATAAGTTACAAAGGTGAAATGTTTCATTTCCCACAAAAAACTAAGAAGAAAGAAACACTTACACCCATTGCACAAAGAATAACAACAAATTTCAGACTAAGAGTTATGGCGGTGATAACCTTCCATAGATTTAACTATGTTTTAAAGATGTTAATTACATGTAATTTCTAACCATTTACCATAAAATTGTGAACTCCCCCCCCCCCCCCCGCCATAAAGTAAGTTGGCTTATTATTTAAATTGTTGAATAATTCACTTTGAGCTGTATTGTGTAAATCAGCTGGTTTATGGTCCCTCTCATTCACTTTTGGTGTTTTTTGACATATTACTTTTGTTGTCGAGATTGTAGCCTGTGATAAGGGGACATCCTGTCTGAAAAAAGACTGTTGTTGGTAGGTCTGTCTCGAGGTTCCAGCTTTTTGGTATGTGTTTGCTTTTGCGCCATATTTTGCATTCTTGTGGAAGGAGACATTTTTTTACTATTTGCGAACATTTGTTTGTTTTGTTTGTTGTTTGGACACCTCATTTCCCAATCTCCACATTTCATCCATTGTTTTAGCTGTTTCTCCCAAATCATCCTCAAAAAGATTTTCTGTAACTCGTATAATTATTATCCCTACAAAGTTGCTGGTACTTTTCATTTATGGCTGGTGTTGAATGTGTTTTCTTCTGATGTTAGTCAGATCAGATCCCTGTGTGCATAAGCAAACATTTGAAATGCATCCCTGGCTAGCTGAAATGCTTCAGAGTCATCTGATTTTAACAGTTTATCCATTAAATTCACTTATGGTACTAGGCCCTTGTCAACATATTTCTGTGTTGTCTGGTAATTTCTGTCCATGTCCTTGCTGTTCTTTTCAATTGATGACATTACCCATAGTTCTTTGTTGACTTTTGGAACACAGATTGACTCACAGTTTTCAGGTTTTTTGTATGAGCTACACAATGTGCCCACATCATTCCGGTCGATTGGAGATTTTATGCTGTTTACTATAGTTGACAAAGTGTCATCTACCTTTGGTCCATATTTGTCAATTTTTTCAAATTTTTTCCCCGTTTCATATTTTTACTTTCTTTTGGACCATGATCCTGTTTCTTATAAGGTGACTCAGAAAAATCACTTTCTCCGTCAGAAACATCATCATAGAACTCATTTTCTGTTCCATTTGCGCTGTCCTGCACCGAACATTCTGCCTCTGGTGCCATAACACAAGCCAATTTTTCACTTTCACGACTTATTAACGGTGACTAAATTTGTTATCTTATTCACTTTGTCGGATAAACCTTTGACAATTTCTTGCTGTTGTATAATTATTTGTTGATTTTGCAACAACTGTGTCTGAAATTTCTGCATATTGTTGCCAGCATTGTTGTCACAGTCGGCCAAATCACGGACATGTGTCCAATGTTATTGTTTGTGGTGGTGTAGCCTCATTTTGAAAATTTTCGGAGTGCGCAATCCCAGAGTTCTCTGCTATTACTTAAACAACTTTGTTTGAGAACTGGGTGAGGTTCTCCACAGGGGTCTTCGCCAAATTAAACGAATTTAATTTCTGACCCTGGACATCTTGCATACCAGCGATCTGAGATCCAAAAATTCCACACGTGGGGTCAGATTTACATGCAGGGACACAACTCAGCAAAGACCCTTCTAAAGTCTTCTAATTTGGACCCAGAGGGTGAGATTTTTCTAGTGCAATTTAGTCTTTAAGTAGCCATTTGAGGACATCAGATCGGATATCCAAATAATATAAAAGCTGTCCATTCACACCTAATTTAATCAAGCTATTCAACATGGATGCTCATGATGGATTCTTATAGTCTCCCTTTTTAGCTTGCCGAGACAAAGTCCAAGGAGAGCTATTGTAATGTCCCTGGCATCGGCGGCGGCGGCGTCTGCAGACACCCAGGTTAAACTTTTGTGTTTAAGTTTAAGATATCTATGCAACCACTCATTGGATATGAATGGCAACCACTCATTGGTTATGAATGAAACTTTGCATTTGTGTTCACCATCATCACTGGAACACACAGAGACAAGAACCATAACTCTGGATTGTATTTTGGCAGAGAAATGGCCCTTTTTTAATTAATTTTTCAGGTTAAAGTTTTTTATTAGGTAAAATATCTATGCAACTAATGATTGGAAAATGAATAAAACTTCACATTTGTGTTCACCATCATCGATGGAACAAATGGAGACAAGAACCATAACTTGGAGTTGCATTTTGGAAGAGTAATGGCCCTTTTGGACTTAAATTTTAGTCTGTAGACACCCAGGTTTAAACTTTTGCGTTTAGTTGGGTTTTAGTTTTAATGTTTGCCTTCAATCTCAATCTTTGCTTGGGTGGTGAGTTTTATCCCAGCGGTGAGCTTTGTTGTCTTCTGACAACTCAGATGAACTTACAGATAAACTGTTCTTCTGAGTTGCATGTGAATTATTTCTGTAAATAGGAAACATTACGGTTGTCATAAACATAAATATTGTCTGTTCTCATCTTCTTCAACCATAATTCAAGACGTATGTTTCATGAGTGCTTCTTTGCTTTTTAAATTACTTGATCATATCATGTTGTGGAAGGTGAATTAAGTAGTAAGTATATGGGCAGGGGAGGATCCAGGATTTAAGTTTAGAGGGGGCAGACTAAGGGGCGCATGAGCAAGTGCGTAATGCTGGCCCGAGCCTGCACTTTTCCCATAAAAATAAAAAAATCTGATTTAGATGAAATTCCAATAAGTAATTGGTGTGTTTTAGGGAGAATTGTCCGTTTCAATTTAAAAAAAAGCACCTGAGGGAGGACACCTCAGACCTATAAAATTCTAGGCTTGAACTCTTTTGACCAAGCTACGCCCCTGAAGAGAACTTTAATCCTGTTGATTGTAGATATATATAATTACTTTAAACTCTGCTGTTGAAGACCTCAGGGTCGAAAGTGCTTCAGCAAAAGCAAAAGATTTTATTTATGTGATATATATATATAACTTTCTTGATTCAGCTACTGGTGAAATATTATTATGATGATAGCGCATGCACAATGCTAATTTTCAGGCAAAGTAAAATTTTATCTAAGTTCTTGACTAGCCTCAGAATAAATAAGACATGGTTGACAGGCTGCTTTTTTAGTTAATCATTTGGATATTAACTGGATATTCAGCTTCATGACTATCATTTCAAACGTTGATGAAAAGCGTAGGCGACACATTGAGTATTGGATATAATTTGTTACAATGCTGCATGTAGCTATCAAGATACTGGTTGTATTCTGTATATAATATTCATTTGTTTATGGGTTGTTTGTTTCAATTACTTGAGATCTGTTCAGTTTGTTAATTATTGTTGTTCTGCATGGAGCGATTGAATCCCCCCTCTCTCTCTCTCTCTGTCTCTCTCTGTCTCTCTCTCTCTCTCTCTCATTTCAGAAAAGTTTGGGAGGGGGGTCATAAATGCAACACTCAGTTCAGGAGAGGGTTGTGAGGGTTTCAAACATTGTCTTAATTGTACTGTAGGGTGAACAAATTCCCCAGCCCTTCTCACTCAGGATGCCCCAGAGTGCATTATTTATCATCAATCTTTTCCAATTATCTTTATGCCCCCCAAAAATTTTTTGGGTGGCATATAGTAATCGTAGCGTCCATCCATCCATCCGTCTGTCCGTTATTCCATCCAGTATTTCGTTTCCGGCCTGTAACTTTGTCATGCGTAGATGGATTTTGTTGATACTTGCTACAAATGATCAACATAACATATCATATTTTTTTTATTTTTCACAGACCATTTGGGGGGCATGTGACACTTAACAGAGACATTCCTTGTTTTGATATTCTGTTATCTTATTATCAAATTTACATTGTTGGATACCCACACACAATCCATTCAGATACTCTCAATTTATCATTATTACACTAAATTTGCGTTGTTTCTACCAAGATAGGATGCAACCATATGATTGGTTCCTTCATGATTTCATAAAGGAACATTATCCAATCGCAACGCTAGTTTTATGCAAACACCGTTTTGGTAAGAAATTGTTAACGTTAGCTGTATTTTGTTTTATTCAAATTAAACAACGCGAACCTAGTGTTATTTCCTATGGGTGATGAAATGAGAATATCGGAATTGACACCCATGAGTATCCGACGATGATTTCACATTGAAATATGTGAGAAATTACTTACCAGGCTTTGGTGTTTTTTTCTAGGCTATTAAAACAATGAAACATAATAATAGGGGTCATTAGTTGTCTAAATTGAAGGTACTATAGTTGTCTTAGCACTCTCACCGCTGAGGTCAAGGGTTCAAGCTCAGCTCAATTCAAAAGCTTTATGTCAGAAAGATTACTAAAAGGAAGAGTGCTGTCTATTTTGGGGGATTACTGTTTACCACTCCATTTGAAATAACGATTTTGTCACGTTTTTGTGGATTTAACATACCAAATTTATTAATGATAATGAGATGCTTTTTAGCCATTTTAAATATTTTAATAATAGAGATTTGGCATTCAGAACATATTGTGGCTGTAGATTAAAGTACAGTACAAATAGCAGTAAGTTACATATTTTACATGTGCAAGTTGTTACTAGGTTTTTATTGCCAATTTGTTATGTTTACAAGGAATGATACAGAAATAAAATGGAGCACACTCAGAAAGGTCATGTATGCAGGCTATTAATCTAGAAACAGAGAGACATTCAAATTGCAAAATCTCTTCAGCTAACGTTAAAGTAATGTTTGGTTTGCTCTGCTGCTATCCTAAAACTAGATAAAGGTTGAAGAATGAATTCAATATAAAAGATTTTATAAAATGAATGTTTTACAATGTGTTCTTGGATGAAATATAAACAAAATCAATCTCCTAAAGCTGAACAAATATGTTTTTTGAGTAGGTAATTTCGATGGTAGGAAGGGAGAGAGAAAACGTTTGCAATATTTAATTTTTTATAAAGCCGAGTAAAACAACATAATAAAACTCCCTGCCTGGCTGCCTGGCCTGACTCAGCTCAGTTGGTAACATCTGACACAGTCGAGGGATCCTGAGTGCAAATCCACTTCCTGTCACAGTCTCTGTGATAATTGGCCATGCATGTTGTTGTACATCCATGAGTTTCTCACCTCTGAAGTCGGTCAGTAAATTGTTGAGATATGGCATATCTAGTACTGGTTCAACTACCTAGCAGATCCAGGAATGATGATTATATAGGTCACCAATGTATCAATGAAATACTGTTAAAAAAATACAAACATACAAACAGAAGTGAAACTTGCCACTGCCTTTCAAAAAATGATGAAAGGGCAATTTAAGTATTATATACCCCTGTCTATTCACAAATCTATCAGAGATATAAAGTAGGGTTTCCGATTGATCACTAACTTCTGATTAGGGGTCTCTGTATTAATAATTAATATTTTATGTGCTGCTGTATAATTATAAAATACAGATCAAGTTTTGATTTGGTTTCAGATCAATAGTGAGGGATAGTGTAGTGGAATTTAACCGCTAACGCCAGAGGTTGCAGGTTCGATTCTCTGGAGCCTCTAAAAAACAAAACTCAGTACTGGTTCTACCCATATGAACTGAGCTTAATCTTCACAACCTAGCTGCAATAAATTACGTTATAGGGAGAGTATGATTCCTGTTGCCAGACACGTTTCTAGTTTCATCTAGTCTACATTTTGTAACAGGTGTCTGTATATTGATAGCAGTAGTAATTTCTTTTTCTATACTCTTTTGCCTTATAAAGGCAGTAATGTAAAAAATATTATGTTACATTTAAACATGGAGTTATACCTGATTTTGATGTGTTAAAATTGGTCAGATATATTTCACAAATACCTATTTATTGCTTTACCAACAAGAAGACTAAATGCTTGTTAAATAATAAAAGAGATTTTTACTGCATTGAAGGATTTAATGGATTTTGCATATTGGTAATAAAATTAGGATTTAAGAGCAAAAAGGCAGCAGTTCTCAGGTTTACTACGGTATAATGATTTATTTGTTGCCTATTGTGTATTTTATATTGCATATACTGTGTTATAGTTATTAACCTGGGCTGTTTTAGTGGAATGTGTATATAACATTATAATATAAAGCTGTTTATTTGATAAACATTGTGTATGTAACAGGGTTTCATTCATAATGGGTACATGTTTTAGTCCAGTTAGAGGACACTGATACATGTATAATTACTTGGGTTATTAATATCTTTATGGGTATGTGGTATAAAAATTAATTGGAAACATTTTGTTAAAAAAAACAACCTTAAAGTTTATTGTTTTGTGTATGACCGCAGCGTGATCCAGTATATAGAGAGTCCATTTTGAATGTGGAAGTTAGTGGATTCTTCCTCTGCCAGGTCATACCAAAGACTTGAAAAATGGTACTAGAAGCTTCCTCACTTGGTGCTCAGCATCTGGGTTTGTTGGCCCTGTGTCAGTATAATGTGACTGGGTTGGGTAGTGTACCATGTGTCTGCGGCAAGCTGCTCAGGGTGAGTGCTCGACCGACTGAGCTAGTCGGAATTTATATACATTTCTCTCCTGGTAGGTTTATGTACACACTGTGACACATATGTAGTTGCATACATTTGCATTATGTAACATACAGTATGTGAACATGTTAAATTCGCTCAGTCACCATTATTAAAGTCAGTGCATTAGTGTAATGGATAGAGTGTTGGCCTCTCATGCCAGAGGTTGCGGGTTCGATCCCCCGATTTCTCTCATAAAACAGCACTCAGTACTGATTCTACACAGGAAGCGGACTCGAGAGCGGTTCATTTAAGCTCTGAGCTTTCATCGCAATCGAACTTAAATAAATTAGTATAAACTTAAGTCAGGGGTCTTAATTTTGGACGTTGTCTGACTATTATTTTTCTCCCAGAAACATGCATTGCATGTATTTAATAGTGTTTTTTTCTAGTCTTTGTGAAGAAAAGGTCACAAGCAAGAAAAAGAGGCAGACAGTAAACTTTGTGTTTAAATAACGTGTTAAAATTTGAATATGTGCATGACATAATATGTGTAGATAAATATTTGACATATATCAGGGCTTCTAAAATCACTGGTTTTTCAGTTTTGGGACCGATTTCTACTGTTCAAAACCGATTTTCATTTCAAAATTCAATAAAAAATCAAACCAGATATTTTCTATCAGTCATATAAATTACCATATCATGCTTTACTAAGCTGTTAAATATGCCTTGCGGCAGTAACATTCGATTGTTTTGTCACCCTCTGTGCGAAGAGATCAATTTTGATTAAGCCATTACGGATAGTAGAGGATTTTTTTCCGAAGAGTCTAGCGCTATGTACATGCCTTCGATGTGTGATCAGCAACACATATCGGTCCATCAAAACAGTTTTGTTTTGGTAATTTCTTTGATATACCGCTTGCCGTAATATGTTAACTTGTTTGCTTGTGTCGTTTTTGGAAGGCGAGCAAAGCTCTGACTTCCTTAGCCGTCATGTAGCCCTAGCAATCTGTTATAAAGGTAACGTATGGCAGGAACTGCCATATTCATCCAACCGATAAAGTAGTTCACAAGTTTCAAAACACATTTGCCGTAGAATAGGATGTATTATACAACAAAAGATTCAAATTTTTTTATTTATTGCGGATATTTTTCTGTATAAACATTCAAAGATACGATACGTGAAGCATACAATTTCCATTTAAATGTGGAATAATACACTTATCTTGCTGTGCTCTAAAAAAACGCGGCAATTTTCATTGATGAAAAAATTGTTTTACACATTTACTACTATGCATAGTGACGTCATCTGGTGGGGGTGGGGGATGGCTATACTCTCTAACATCATTGACTGTAATCAGGTGTAATCATTGAAAGGGTGAAATATTGACATGTTTTCGATATAATAACTCGTAGTTTGAGTAATAAGTGATTATTAGTGTCATTTCATTCACTATTGAATGTCCTCTTTGATTTTGATAGTAAAATAAAGAAATTAGTTTCGGGGCTATTTTTGTTGTTGACAGAAAAACGCCCCAATCTGTCATCTTATGCAGGCAGTGTTTCCCTCAGGCCTTTGATTTTTTCAAGTGGTCGAAACTGGGACTTTCAGACCGAAAATTACTTGCAGCATTAAAATATTTAATTAAAACGCACAGTATTACTTGTTTGTTTGAGTTTTTAACAATTGCTTTAATTATAATATTAATGACTTTAATTATGAAAAGTGATCAAACCTGGACCTGTTTTATTTTGATGTCGGACCGGAATTGTTTGCATTAGCCATAACGTTTGGAAAAATAGTTGTCCACAGAGTACAGTTCTGTGCATCATCAACGAAACTTGAACTGAATAATTAATATGAAATATCCATACCGTTTATATATCTTATCCATTAATTTGATATATTTCCTCCATATTACTAACTTTGCAATCCAAAAACATGCTTCAATTTTAAAAAAAATTGACATAAACATGTCACTTTCAAGGATATGAAATCCTGTACGTTTCACCATTACAAGATTCCTTTGTTGTTAGCCAACACACAGTAACGTCACAGTCATCAAAGAGATGACAGCCAACGTGTTCATGCAATGGAATTGTGCAGTTTGTTTGTGTTCACTTAAAATAAGATTTGTCAATAATTATTATATTCCATTTTAAATATCTTCCATTAGATGCAAACATTTTTTTAATGAATTTGTATTATATAATAGGAGACAGGGTTGAAAGTTGTTGTACGCAAATTTACATATATTCATATATAGTTTAGCGAGAATAATACTGCTATTGCAATGGCTAGTCTGTATAAAAAGTGTTTCTTGCAATGTTCAAAGCATTGAATGTGACATAGACTCGAGACAAATCGAGGCTATATCCGGTATATACACGATACTTCCGGTTTACATCCTGAATGTATTTTTTTAGTAAAATTTATTGAAACTGATTCATTCAAATGAAAATACATGATGTTGGTAATAATTATGAACATATTTAGAAAGTTTAGTCAAATTAAACACAGATAGCATGAAAAATAAACGAAATGATAAAATTGTGCGGTGGTTGGGGTATTGGGATATATATATACAGGCATGGGCATACTGTAGAGTGGTTTTGAAAGGAAAAAGTGTGATTATTACAGCCGCGATTTTTAGGGCAAAAACCTTGGACCGATTTGCATTTTGGAATTTTAGAATCCCTGACATATATATGTATAGATACTTGACATAATGTACAAATACATATTTGGCATAATGTATAGATATATATTTGATGTATATATTAGCAGGGTAAATAGTCTTAAGTCAGTGGATTATGACAGAAAATGCTTCAGCTCAAAATGAATATGCCAGGTCTGATAATTAAGCTCAGTCTGTTATGCGTCTCATGACTATCAATCCAGGGGTCGTGAGTTCAAATCCCCGCCCAGCAACAGTCTCCTCGATGATTGATATACGACATTGTGTCTCATTATCATTTGTCTCTCACCGCTGATTTAAGTGGGAAAGTTATCAGCTAATTGCGGAGAAGGGGTATGGTCGAGTACTGGTTAACCTTTCAGGATCCCAGGAAACAGTGGGTAGGTTAACTGATCATCTGTTAGCCCTCGATGGCATAAAATGATACTAATAATTCAATCAATCAAAATGAATATTTTGATTTACTGTGGTTAGATTATCAGTCATTGTGGTGCAAAAAGAGTGATGGTAATTACAGTACCACTATTCGCTCATTAAGTTACGTATGGGATATGTCATGAGAGGTGACGAATTGACCTGATGTAGGTTGTCAATCAAACAAGTCGATAATCCAATCAGCAATTACTATTGGTTTCTACGCTGCCATTTTTCTTAGACAAATAAACAATGTCTAAGTAAACACAACATTGTATTACATTGTATTTACTTGGACAAACAAAGCCATGTGGCTAGTGGATGGAGAGATCTCGCGTCAGGGCAGTTGAGTATAGAATTGACTTGCGTCTAAAACTCTGCAGTTCCGCAGCTATCTAGGTTCTACATTCATGTTGAAGGTAATTAATTTTGGTGATATTTTTTTTGCCAATGTACCATACTACCGATACATAAATAATTTGCTATTTTTATAAATGGAGTCTCAATGAGCTCGGATAATCGTCAATCCTGTTTAAAACCATTATGTGTTTGTACCCCATAAAGCCCAAATTCATTTATTCTTTCTGTATACATGTGACTTGTTCTCAGTTTATAATTTTTTTACACAGTGTAACTTAACAATTTCTCTTCACAGTTTGTGTTGAATGTTTGACACCGTTGCATGTCATTTATATCATCTGAATATGGGCATGCGCTCAATATAATATTTTGATCTCTTTGATCTGCCAGCCTGTACAATACTATCATGCAATTTATTTGAAATTAAGACAATGTTTGAGCAGGCCATTATTAATGTGTATAGTTATTATTAGTCATTTGATGACCTCTGTCTTGGGGTCGAGGTTGTTTAGGGTCATGTACAATAATCTATGTGCTGTATGATAAAATAACAAAATGATTTTGTCAGACAACTGGAACATTTTAATTTTTTATTGGATTTAAAGCCATTTGAGGAAAAGTTAATAGTTACCATGTCTGTCATTATCTGTACAAGATTAGTATATACCATGTCTGTCATTATCTGTACAAGATTAGTATATATACCATTTCTGTCATTATCTGTACCGGATAAGTATATACCATTTCTGTCATTATCTGTACTGAGTTGTATATACCATGTCTGACATTAACGGTACCGGATTAGTATATACCATGTCTGACATTAACTGTACTGGATAAGTATATACCGTGTCTGTCATTATATGTACTGGTTTAGTTTATACCATTTCTATCATTATCTGTACCGAGTAGTATATACCATGTCTGACATTAACTGTACCTGATTAGTTTATACCATGTCCGTCATTATCTGTACCGAGTAGTATATACCATGTCTGACATTAACAGTACCAGATTAGTATATACCATGTCTGACATTAACTGTACTGGATAAGTATATACCGTGTCTGTCATAATATGTACTGGTTTAGTATATACCATGTCTGACATTAACTGTACTGGATAAGTATATACCGTGTCTGTCATTATATGTACAGGTTTAGTATATACCATGTCTGACATTATATGTACCTGATTAGTATATACCATGTCTGACATTATCTGTACCGGATTAGTATATACCATGTCTGTCATTATCTGTACCGGATTAGTATATACCATGTCTTTCATTAACTGTACTGGATAAGTATATACCATGTCTCATTATCTGTACCGGACTAGTATATACCGTGTCTGACATTAACTGTACTGGATTAGTATATCCCATGTCTGTCATTATCTGAACTGGATTAGTATATACCATGTCTGACATTAACTGTACTGGATTAGTATATACCATGTCTGTCATTATCTGAACCGGATTAGTATATACCATGTCTGACATTAACTGTACCGAATTAGTGTTTACCGTGTCTCTCATTATCTGTACCAGACTAGTATATACCATGTCTGTCATTAACTGTACCGGATTAGTATATACCATGTCTGACATTAACTGAACCAGATTAGTATAAACCGTGTCTGTCATTATCTGTACCAGACTAGTATATACCTGTGTCCTGTGTCTGTCATTAACTGTACCGGACTAGTATATACCATATCTGTCATTATCTGAACCGGATTAGTATATACCATGTCTGACATTATCTGTACCAAATAAGTATATACCGTGTCTGACTTAATCTGTACCGGATTAGTATATACCGTGTCTGTCATTATCTGTACTGGACTAGTATATACCATGACTGTCATTAACTGTACCGGACTAGTGTTTACCATGTCTGTCATTAACTGTACCGGACTAGTATATACCGTGTCTGACATTATCTGTACCGGATTAGTATATACCGTGTCTGACATTATCTGTACCGGACTAGTATATACCATGTCTGTCATTAACTGTACCGGACTAGTATATACCATGTCTGTCATTAACTGTACCGGACTAGTATATACCGTGTCTGACATTATCTGTACTTGACTAGTATATACCGTGTCTGACATTATCTGTACCGGATTAGTATATACCGTGTCTGTCGTTATCTGTACCGGATTAGTATATACCGTGTCTGTCATTATCTCTACCGGATTAGTATATACCATGTCTGTCATTATCTGTACCGGATTAGTATATACCATGTCTGTCATTATCTGTACCGGATTAGTATATACCATGTCTGACATTAACTGTACTGGATTAGTTTATACCATGTCTGTCATTATCTGTACCGGATTAGTATATACCATATCTGACATTAACTGTACTGGATTAGTATATACCGTGTCTGTCATTATCTGTACTGAATTAGTATATACCATGTCTGACATTGACTGGACCGGAATAGTATATACCATGTCTGTCATTAACTGTACTGGATAAGTATATACCATGTCTGACATTAACTGTACCCGATAAGTATATACCATGTCTGACATCAACATACCGGATTAGTATTTACTATGTCTGTCATTATCTGTACCGGATTAGTATATACCATGTCTGTCATTAACTGTACCGGATTAGTATATACCATGTCTGACATCAACTGTACCAGATTAGTATATACCATGTCTGACATTAACTGTACTGGATTAGTATATATATACCACGTCTGTCATTAACTGTACCGGATTAGTATATACCATGTCTGACATCAACTGTACCAGAATAGTATATTCCATGTCTGACATTAACTATACTGGATTAGTATATACCATGTCTGTCATTATCTGTACCGGATTAGTATTTACCATGTCTGACATAACTGTACCGGATTAGTATATATCATGTCTGACATTAACTATTTCGGATTAGTATATACCATATCTGACATCAACTGTACCGGATTAGTATATACTATGTCTGACATTAACTGTACTGGATTAGTATATACCATGTCTGACATTAGCTGTACCGGATTAGTATATACCATGTCTGTCATTAACTGTACCCGATAAGTATATACCTTGTCTGATATTAACTGTATCGGAGAAGTATATACAGAATAGTATAAACCATGTCTGACATTAACTGTACTGGAATAGCATAAAATTTTACCATGTCTGACATTAACTGTACCTGAGTAGTATATACAGAATATTTTAAACCATGTCTGACATTAACTGTGCTGGAATAGTATATACAGAATAGTATAAACCATGTCTGACATTAACTGTGCCAGTATAATATTTACCATGTCTGACATTAACTGTACCAGAATGATATATACCATGTCCCGCATTAACTGTACCAAAATAGTATAAACCATGTCCAACATTGACTGTACCAGAACAGTATATACCATGTCCTACATTGACTGTACTGGAATAGTATATATACTATGTCCGAAATTGACTGTTCCAGAATTGTATATATACCATGTCCTACATTGACTGTACTGGAATAGTATATACCATATCCGTTACATTAACTCTACCCTGGAAAAGTATTATACCATGACCTTGGTCAGTACCCCCAATATGTCCACAGTCAGCTTTTAGCTCACCTGAGCCAAAGGCTCACAGAAGAGCTATTGTGATCACCTGGTGTCCGTCGTCTGTCGTCCTTCGTTAACTTTTATCTTCTAACAACTTCTCCTCTGAAACCACTGAGTTAATTTTGATATAACTTCACAGAAATGTTCCTTAAGTGACTCTCTACCAAGTTTGTTCAAGCCATCTTGATTCATCAAAAAATATGGCCTGGATGGGGCGGGGCATGTTTAATTAGTAAAAACTTAAAAAATTTTCTTATCAGAAACTACTGGCTCGATTTTAGAATATTTCACATAAATGTTCCATGGAGGACCCTTCACCAAGTTTGTTCAAACCGTAGTGATTCATCAAAAACATGGTGGCCAGGGGGTGGTGTTAGTTTACAATATAAGCTATAGTAAAAGACTTAAAAAAATCTTTTTGTCAGAAACCACTGGGCTAATTTTGATATAACTTCACAGAAATGTTCCTTGGGTGACCTCCTACCATGTTTGTTCAAGCCATCTTGATTCGTCACAAAACATGGCTGCAAGGGGGAGGGGCAAGTTAAATTTATAAAAACTTAAAAAATGTTCTTGTCAGAAACTACTGGCATGATTTTAAAATAATTTCACAGAAATGTTCCTTGGAGGACCTTTCACCAAGTTTGTTCAAACCATAGTGATTCATTAAAAAACATGGCGGCTAGGGGGTGGGGTTAGTTTACTACATAAGCTATAGTAAAAACTTAAAAAATCTTCTTGTCAGAAACCACCAGATAGATTTAAAAACAATTTCGTAGAAATGTTCCTTGGGTGACCCTTAACAAAGTTTGTTCAAGCCGTTGTGATTTGTTGAAAAACATGACTGCCACAGTGAGGTGCTTGTTTACTATATAAGCAGCTATAATAGTAAAAACTTCAAAAGCCTTCTTGTCAGAATCTACTGACCTGATTTCGATGTTATTTCACTGACATTTACCATGGGTGATCCTCTACCAAGTTTGTTCCAGCCATTACGATTCTACGAAAAACATAGTGGCCAGGAGGGGAGGCTGGTTTTCTTTATATGGATATACAGTGAAAACTTTCTATCAATATCTGATATCCAGATATCTGCACAAGGATACTATTGTTATCGCACAACTCTTCTATGCATCTGTTACATCTTCAAAACAAATAAAACTACCCGCCCATCTCGTTTTTCTGGAATTTTGAGTGTACAATCAACTTAAACTGGGTGACTCAAGGTCACTCAGGTGAGCGATATAGGGCCATTTTGGCCCTTTTGTTTAATTAATTTTTTTCTAGTTGTCTCAGTCAATCTTATGTTCATTCAGTTCAGAAATAATTCTTAACAGTTGTTTACATGGAATTTTTGTGAAGATAAAATGAGGTCACATTTCAGGTCATGTATGGTTGTGGGTTAAACATGTGTTATATTATTCTACATTAATGTACAGACTGGCTGATTATAATGTACAGCTGCATGATGGAAAATAAAAATTGAAACTGGATTCTGAACCTTTCTTGAAACCTGAGTTGGATTCAGTAACATTAATGTTATTGTATTGGTAGCATCGCTTTTACAATCAGGACAATATCAGCTTGAGGCAGTAGTCTATTAGCGCTTCCACACTGATGTATTAAGCACCAAACAAAGATGCTTCTAGTACCATTTTTCATGTCTTTGAATGATCTGTCCAGGGATCGAACCCACAACCTTCCGTAATGTGAGGTGGATGCTCTATATCCCTAATTTGATGTTTTAGTTATAATTGTTTGATAGTAGAGTCCACTGATTGAATGCCACATATGTACACTGTCAATGTTTACTAAACCAGGGTCCTGGAGTATTTTATCGTTAAAGCGAATATATATCGGGATTTGGGCTACATGCTCAGGTTAGACTGAAATAGACTTCCTGCTAAAATTGCAACATATTTTGTGAAATATTGAATTAGTCGCATGATTTTCTTTTGATTTCAATTTGCATGTTTAAACATTGTTTAATTCATTTCATCTTTAAAAGAGTCTGAATGACAATTTGAAGGTCATCAGTAAGTAATTGAGTGCTGTTTTTTTTTTTTAGAACCAGGATTTCACTTTACCGCTCCAATTGAAACATGGAATTTGTCACATTTCAGTGGATTTGACATGCCAAACTTTTCTGGTTTTACTTATTTCTGATATTGAAATGCTTTCAATCCATTTCAAAAAATTTAAGACCATGACATTTATATAGCATTTTTTTTTTTTTTATATATATACTTTTTAGGAAACCTTAAACCTGTGGGTCGTTAGGCTAACTGTCCCCTTTTTTCAGCTTGTTACAGACATAATATTATGTATCATGAATAGTTCTACATAACCATGGCACAGAACAAGAGCAGAGGGTCCTTACACTAAATGTCCTTTTAATAAGAATCTTGCTTACTTTTTATTATCAATATTGCTAAAATACATACTGAAAATTTTGAATGATTTGAAAAATGAAATTAAACTTACATGGGTAAGGGCTCAGTTGTGACTTACATAAATACAACAGTACTGAAAAGAGGCGTATGTGGTATTGAAAAAATTGGTTATCATTAATTTTCTATAAATGCATTCTTCGTTTGAAATATCTTAATTTCCAGACATGCATGCGAATTGTTATTACTGTAGAGATTGTGACAACATCATGGATGCTTGACATGCATTGTTATAAGCTATACACGGTATTTAAGTCTGCTTGTTGACAAATTCTCCCCAATATAATTATATTTTTGTGTGTGTGGTTAAGTTAACTGAAAACACATTGTCTGAGACTTTTTAACCTAGCTGCACTAGTTGTTATAAATAAATCCATATTATTAATCAGTTATAAAACAAAATAAAACGACAGTCTTAATATAACTAACAACTTACAGGTAAAGTTAATAGTTGGATCTTAATGGCAAAGGATTCAATACTGGATTACAAACAAATACATAATATAGTTTTTATTGTATGTGACTGTGTTTCTATTTATAGAAATGTAATATACATTACATAGTATTCTCTTTATACAATGCTTGTTTTAAATTGATACACATGCAAATATGTACTTTGAGTATGATTTTAACTTTAAAGGCAGTGTGTCAAGAAAAAATAGCTAAAACTGGCTAAAAATAATGAACTTTTAAGTTTAAAATGTATAGTATAAACCAATTGTAATTCTAATTTATAACTTAAATCAGAATGATTTGGAATTTCAAATCTGTCAAAATGTGACCAAAAAATTCAGGTGTTGAGCTTGTTGAGATTCCCACTAGAACAGTAATAATTATAAATTTAGTTTCTCTCTAAACCTCAAACCCATGTAAGATAATATTTAATAATAATAAGTCATAAATAGAGCTGTAGAAACAAAATCAAGTAAATGCATCATTTTGATGTAACTTAGAAGAAACACAGGTGTGGTTTAGTGATAGAACATAGCATGTGGAAGGAAATTGTGGGACCGATCCTCGGCCAGGTCGATCATACCAAAGACTTGAACCAGTCAAAAGTTTCAAGAATCTAATCTATAGTTCATGAACTTGAAAGCCAAAAGTTTCAAGAACCTGTTCATGAACTAAGTTTATAAAGTGAGTCTTACAAAAATGTAATTAAATTGGGCATAGGTGAAAAAATAACCTAACACTATTAATATAATACCATGAGGAATTTTTTTTCTGAATATTATTTTCATTTCTTTTTTAATTTTCATGGAAAAGAACATTCTTGAAATATGAAGCATTATCAGTGCCACTGTGATTTATGATGATATTCTGCAGTATCTAACCCAACATATCACAAAAGTAAAAACCTGTGACCTCCAAGGTGCTAATCTCTCTAAAAATGAGTCCACAATTTTCATAGCGCTAGAATTGGTTTCATGAATGTGAAAGAGTTTCAATTTCAATTCAACTCATAAACTGTACTTGATTTTTTCACATGTTTAAGTTGTTTATAGAATATTGTTTTGTATTTAGATGTTTTCCTGTTGATGTTAGAATATTTAAGTGTCATTTTATGTCATTGAGGGCTAACAGACAATCAGTTAATCAAACTACTCTTTCTTGGGATCCTGGAATGTTAACCAGTGCAAGCACACCCATCTCCACAAGTAACTGATAACTTTCCCACTTAAATCAGCAGTGAGAGACAAATGACAATGAGACAAAATGTTATCAGAGGTGAAAATTCATAATTGTAAACTTCAGTTTATTTCTATAAGACACCACATCGCACAGATATAACCAACTATTTCTAGACACTTAATTACTACAACTAGAAAATCTTGTAATAGAATATACTGGGAAGGTCTTTAAATTGTGAAATGCTTATTAAAAATATCGAAAATTTGCAGATAATACTGAGCAAAAAATAGATAATGCTCATTGTGCTTAAATTGTTTTGCTTCATGAAATCATGTCATTCATAACCTAACAAGTTTATGAACAGTTCTTGAACTTGTTAGTTCATGAATGGACATGAATGTCAGTTTAAGCTGTTCACGTACTTCATAAATTAGCTCATGAATAACTGTGTTCATTAATTAGTCGTGAACTAGTTCTTGAAAGTTTCACAGTGTTGAGTATGATGTAACTGGATGGGCTATCAAACCATGTGTCTGCTTCCTTAGATGGGTAATACCAATTATATAAAGACTAATAATGAAAGATTACACTAGAATTGAAGCTCAGTGTTTGCAGGATAGTTCTTGGTCTGTTAAGCCCAATATTGGTATAAATCAATATATGACTGGTTGGGTTATTATGACGTCTGCAGCATTATAAGTAACTCCAGAGTGTAGCGCTTATAAGTCTGTCTAAAACAGACACCGTTGTTATGAAACATTGAAGCAACACGTAACACCATACATTACAATAGCTTCTTTGTAGGTCTGAGTATGTTTGCCTTCAGAATTTATGTCCTTTTAATAAGTGTAACAGACAGTTAAATATGACATTTCAGTCATTTTGTCTTAGTTTCAGGCATGACAATCATAAAGTAGACCAGTAATTTTAAGCCAGTCAGAGTCGGAAATAAAACTCATTATTGTCAATATCTTGTGACACTATTGTCTGTTAAAAGTCTGCTAAATTGTGCCATTAAGTCTGCAGGCATGCCAACTGACATTTTTTCTACTTGATTGAACTGTTTTTTTTCATTGATTCAGATTTCCCCCAAAATTTGAATAATGGAGGTCTTAAACAATTGCAAGCTAGCCAAATTTTATATTTTTATTGCTCAAATACTCTGAGTGATTGTAAGTTCAAGTTTAATGTTGTTAGAGTGAGCTGTATCTGGTTTTATTACATTCTAATCAGTGAATTACCTGAAGATATGAATTACCTGGATATGTCTTCAAAAATAGAAAAAGAAACTTTAGAGGCCTCACCTATATCGCCAATACTTTTTTGATCTCTAAGCAGTATAAAACTGCACATTTATATCATACATCATATACTATGCATTTTCTGTTCAATAACTTATGTTGTATATTATATATTGTCTCTGTGGTGTACAATTCTTAAATTTTGTTGACCAAAATTTTACGCTTTATCGCGGCTGGCGATATAGTCACTCTTTGGTCAGTATCAGGTTATGCTGAAACATTGATGAATAAAAAAAGAAAATGCTGACTCAATAGAATAGAGGACTGACTCAATCAGTAAAGAACTGACTCAGTCAATAGAAATCAATAGAAGACTGACTCAATAGAATAGAGGACTGACTCAATAGAATAGAGGACTGACTCAGTCAATAAAGAACTGACTCAATAGAAATCGATAGAAGACTGACTCAATAGAGGACTGGCTCAACAGAGGACTGGCTCAATAGAGGACTGACTCAATAGAATAGAGGACTGACTCAATCAAATAAGAGGACTGACTCAATCAAATTAGAGGACTGACTCAATCAATAAAGGACTGACTCAATCAATAGAAATCAATAGAAGACTGACTCAATAGAATAGAGGTCTGACTCAATAGAATAGAGGACTGACTCAATCAATAAAGGACTGACTCAATCAATAGAAATCAATAGAAGACTGACTCAATCAATAGAAATCAATAGAAGACTGACTCAATAGAGGACTGACTCAATAGAATGGAGTGCTAACTCAATCAATAGAGGACTGACTCAATAGAATAGAGGACTGACTCAATCAATAGAGGACTGACTCAATAGAGGATTGACTCAATTAATAGAGGACTGACTCAATCAATAGAGGACTGACTCAATAGAATAGAGGACTGAAGCAACCAACAGAGGACTGACTGACTCAGTAGAGGACTGACTTAATAGAGGACTGACTCACAACTGACGCAGTTGTGTGTTGTATTGAAATAAAAAGTACAGTCTCTTTTTGTTGTATGATTAAATGCATGATATATATTTAATTGGAGATACCTATAAAAATGAACAATATGTTTTTGTTCACAGATAGGCATGTGTTACATTGCTGATCCTCAGTGCCATTAATTTTTTATTAGCCTGTAGTATAGCCATGAACTGATGATACACCAGTATCTGCCATGTTCATGGTCAGTTAATGAGGCTAGAGTTACTGTCTGTTTATAGATATTTGTTCTTTTGTTCATCTGACAATGAAAGATTATCCAGTCCCATGTTTGTCCAATAAGGTGAAAACTGATATATTACGTTAATATATATGTATACATTTTTTTTTAAACTTTAATTATGAACATGGGTAGGGGGTGGGTCAGCCTTTACAGTAAAGTGTTTAAAGGTGCTGTCTCAAGATCACTTGCCACTCTCAATATAATAATGTTATTAATTTAAGTTCATTGATATAATATCTCATTTGGGGCTCGGAGAGGTCAAAGGTCAAAATGTTCAATTTTTCATACCTGTAGAACCTGGACTTTTAAATATATGTTTTGTCATATTGAGAAAATTTGTGCTGTATGTAACCAACACTCACAGCTATGTCAAGGTCAAGGTCATACTGTCAGGTTAAATACTACTCTGTGTCCACTTGAAATCTTTTTAACCAATTAAGGGATATTTAGATTACCAGAATTTCAGATAAACTTTTCTTTAAATGAGAATTTTACTCCTTAAATTTGTATGGTATGCTTTTCAAAATGTTATGGGTGAAAATAAACATTTAAATCAAAATTGCTAAGTAAAATAAACCAATCAGTGCTGAAATTGTCAATATCCAATGCTCATTGGCTTGCCTATAGAGGCCAGCCTAAGTATCAAAATAGGTTTTAATTTCCTTGTAAGTAATCTGTTCAAAATGAAACAAGTCAATACAACGCAATATGGTGCAGGCAGGGTACCATCAAAATTGGATACATTTTGTATTTAACGCTTTATTTTACAATACGGTATAGTCTTGATCATCTTCTACGCTTCCTTTCTTAAAGGTCTGTTTCTGTCAGTTTATCCTTTTAAATTAGCTCACCTGAGCCACTGGGCTAATTTTGATATAACTTCACAGAAATTAGACTAAGTTTGTTCAAGCCATCTTGATGCATAAAAAAACATGGTCCCAGTGGGGTGGGGCAAGTTTAATTAGTAAAAACTTAATAAATGCTCTTGTCAGAAACAACTGGCTCGATTTTAAAATAATTTCACAGAATTGTTCCTTGGGTGACCTCTCCCAAGTTTGATCAAGCCATCTTGATTCGTCAAAAAACATGGTAGCCAGAGGGTGGGTTAGTTTACTGTATAAGCTATAGTAAAAACTTAAAAAATCTTGTTGTCAGAAACTACTGGCTCGATTTTAAAATATTTCGGAGAAATGTTCTTTGGGTGACCCTTTACCAAGTTGTTTGAGCCATTGTGATTTGTTAAAAAACATGACCGTCACAGTGAGGTGCTAGTTTACTATATAGGTAGCTATAGTAAAAACTTCAAAAGCCTTCTTGTCAGAATCTACTGACCTGATGCCAATGTAATTTCACTGACATTTACCCTGGGTGAACCTCTACCAAGTTTGAACTCTCCTATGCATCTGTGACATCTTCAAAACAAATCAAAATTCTTGCCCATCCCTTTTTATGGAATTTTAAGTGTACATGATTGTATTATATAATCTTATAAGTTGGGTGACTTAAGGTCAGTAAGGCGAGCGATATAGGGCCATCTTGGCCCTCTTGTTGATACATCTTAATATGGCTTAGTCCAAGTTTCCTCTGTGTGTGTGTGTGTGTGTGTGTGTGTGTGTGTGTGAAAGGGACACACACTACCTCCAGGTTGCCTCTCAATTATTGATGTGCTCTTATGCCCATTAAAGTATCGTTTACCTACAAAATACTTATAATTATGCTAAGTTACTAAAAAAACAAGCTGTTTCTTTTAAAAGGAAAATTTATTTTACCACTAACTTTAAATTTCAATGCTTTATTCAGAAATGTTAATGCTCAAATAGAGCTATCATAAGAACTGGATTACTTGTAACGAAATATAATGTTGAAAAATTGCTCTTGCATTAAGAAAATGTACAAAGCATAATGGACAAAGTTTTAGTCATATTCATATTGGTCCCACATCAAACAGGAAGTGATACAGAGAACCCAAGGCTGTATCTCGTGTTAGCTCTGTAGCCTTTCCAACCACTCATGAATTTTATAGTTAATTGGCATTTGGTCTCCTATTAGAATGATGTGCAGAGCGTGCGTCCATCTGTCCGTCCATCTGTCTGTCACAATATGCTTCCGCTTGAAGGGATTTTGTCTGTCATAAATCTGGCCTGCTCCATAACCTTTTTAATGCATGAAAATATCACAGGTATTTGCCATAATTTAATGAGCTGATTGTTCAAAGCGTATATTCCAGTCATGTTGGTTCAAGGTCAAGGTTGCTCTTTTTTTTATCCGGTTGAGGAATTTTAAACTTAGCAGTCCTAAACCTTAAACTGATATGACTTAAAATTGCAAACATTTGTACTAAGTAATTGTAAAAGTACTGAAGCGGCTAAAAAAAAGTTCAAACTACATCAATAATGCCATTCAGATAAAAAAATGAGCATTAAAATAAGGAAAATGCATTGTTAAAGAAGACACAGTATTGTTTATAACCACCATGTACACAATACCCCATGGAAGCATTTCCTGTTTCCCACGGTGTACTATGCCTTTAATATAGGGAAATTTTCATTTAAAATCTTTTTCTCAAGAACTGAGCAGCCAATTTTTTTTATATTTGGTATAAATGATCCCTATGAGTAGGAGTTTCAAGTTTGTTCAAATAAAGGAGTAAGTGTTTTTGGGACCCAGTGAAGGGGTTTTAGTTTTAACATAGGAATACTCTGTGACAATTCTCAAAATTTGAAAAGAAATGACGAGTGAAACAAGGTGAGCAACTACGGCCCATTTGGGCCTCTTGAAATGGGCACACTGTTTTTTTTATTGTTTCTGTTATATTGATAAAAACTGTTTTAATTTATAAATATAGATATCAAGCATTTTTGTGACAAATTACTGCCATTTAGTACAAAATATGTCTTTAAAGCATTTACATTTTCAAAAATTAAAAATTAAATTAAAGGTCTCATACAAACTGGGATATAAAAGTCTCCTATTTGTATCATGACTGTAATGTTAACTGATATTAAGTGAAATTTATAAAATTTTCAAAAAGAGTGAAAAGTGAAAATTTATGCAAAATTGCAATGTCAACTTAAATGAATTACCAGTGTGTACATACTTGTCAAAATCAAGGCTATCCCCATACCATTAGCAAATCTGTTCCTGCTGAATGAGCTAGTAATGTGGACAGAACTATATACTACCTAAAATAATTTTTTATGGCAACAACACTTCAGTACTCAGGTTTAACCTGGGGAATGAACTGACTGAGAGTTATTCATATCAAGCTCTTAGAACTTGCTTTGTATTCGAGTTTATAAAGTCAATTTAGATAACCCTAATGTTTTTAATTGTTATATCTTTTACATGTTTGATTATTGCTCCAACTGTCATTAATGGTCAGGATCATCGGATGTGTGATAACTTTATGATTTGCATTAGCGGAATAACTTTAAAAATATCAATTGGCATTCTGTTCAAATTTTGCAGCCATTAAGGAAATGTTGAGATTCCGGGGATGTTGTTAAGCTCTGTCAGTGTTCTGCTTAATTATTGTTGCATCTAAATGGAAACCTTAGTATCACACCTGTCAGTTACCACATGCAATGCCTTCTTTGCGGTGACATTTTTTTTTTTGTAAAGGTACAATTTGGTTTATTTTCAGAAAGAAATTCTAGGAGCGCCAGACAGTTTAAATGAGAATGTAGACGGATGGGAAAATACTTCTGCAGTATGAACATCACGGCCTGGCAGTTGACAGTTAATATAATATTACCGAGATATTGCTTCTAACAGGTAATTTTATTAATATTGCTATTTATATCAAATGTAATTTTATATAGATGTCGCCAGTTACTATTGATTGTATTGATGTCAATGTAATTTTGATGTATAGATATATATTGCTATAAATATCAAAGGTAATTTTGATGTATAGATATATATTGCTATAGACATCACATGTAATTTCAATAAAAATATATTGATATCAAAATGTATTTTATAAACATATTTCTAAAGACATTATAGGTAATTTTAATAAAGATATTTCTATAGAAATCAACAGTAAATTTGATATAGATATTGCTACAGACATTAAAGTTAATTCTAATAAAGATATATGGATATATTAAAGGTATTTTTATATAAATAATGCTATAAATATTAAACATAACTTCAGTAAAGATACTTCATAGATATCCAAGGTATTTGATATAGGTATTGTTGTAGATATCAAAGGTAACTTTTATAAAGATATTACATAGATATCCAAGGTATTTTATATAGGTATTGTTGTAGATATCAAAGGTAACTTTTATAAAGATATTACTTGGATATCCAAGATATTTTATATAGGTATTGTTGTAGATATCAAAGGTAACTTTAATAAAGATATTACATAGATATCCAATGTATTTTATACAGATATTGTTAAAGATATTAAAGGTAACTTTAATAAAGATATTACATAGATATCCAAGGTATTTTATAAAGGTATTGTTGTAGATATCAAAGGTTACTTTTATGAGATATTATTTGGATATCCAAGGTATTTTATATAGGTATTGTTATAGATATCAAAGGTAACTTTAATAAAAATATTACATAGATATCCAACGTATTGTATATCTAGATATTGTTGTAGATATCAAAGATAACTTTTATAAAGATATTACATAGATATCCAAGGTATTTATATAGGTATTGTTGTAGATATCAAAGGTAACTTTAATAAAGATATAACATACCGTATATTCCCTTATAAATGCCCCCACACTAATCAACGCCCCCCCACCTATTTTTCTGGAAAATTAAAAAATAATTCATATATGCCAGTTGAGTGCGTATTCGCCCATCTTTCCCTAATTGATTATTTTGTTACAAAGACAACAATTTGCGGAGTGTTTATTAGCTTTGAACTCTTTAACCCATTGTTTATATCTTGAGTGACTACTTAACCACTTTTGGTTGAATAAACACTTCCCCATATTTGCTTTTTAAAACTAGTAAAAATACCGTCTGCTGATTAAAACATTACAAAACGTAAGAAAATGGGGTTAGTCTGTGTACGCTGAAAGCTCATTGTTCCACGTTGATAAGAGCAAGCGTCCAAGTGATTTAAAGTGAAGAGTACACTAACCATAAGTTCAGATATTCCATTTCACAGACTAGTAATTTCATACAGATTTTCAGCTTTTTTTCATCCTATGTTGATTATTTCATTCGCACTCAAATAATTCTGAACCACTTTTTCGGGGATTTAAACTGGATTTAAGGTTTTTTCCAGGGCTTTATTGGTTTTATTGTATTTTTAACTGTTGTTAAATTTGCTTTTTTTATCTTTTATAAATGCCCCAACCATGTAAAATGTAACGCCCCTGGGAGCATTAATTAGGGAATATACGATAGATATGCAAGGTATATTACATAGATATTGCTGTAGATATCAAAGGTAACTTTGAATAAAGATATAACATAGATATCCAAGGTATTTTATATAGATATTGTTGTAGATATCAAATATAATTTTAATAAAGATATTACATAGATATCCAAGGTATTTTATACCGATATTGCTGTAGATATCAAATGTAACTTTAATAAAGATATAACATAGATATCGAAGGTATTTTATATAGGATTTGCTGTAGATATTTCTATTACAAGCAGGAAAGTTTGATATATTGATATTACAGTAACTGGTCAATATACCGGAACAGAAATATCACACACCAAGTGTTCCAACATCTGTTTTTGGTTTTACTGGAGCAGAAATATCTCTCACTGGTGTTCCGACATCTGTGTTTGGTTATTCTGGAGCAGAAATATCTCACACTGGTGTTCACACATCTGAGTTTGGTTATACTGGAGCATAAATATCTCACACTGGTGTTCCCACATCTGTGTTTGGTTATATTGGAGCTGAAATATCTCACACTGGTGTTTTCACATCTTTGTTTGGTTATACTGGAGGAGATATATTTCACATTGCTGTTCCCACATCTGTGTTTGGTTGTACTGGAGCAGAAATATCTTATACTGGTGTGTTCCCACATCTGTTTTTAGTTAGACTGGAGTAGATATATCTCACACACAGTGTTCCTACATCTGTGTTTGGTTATACTGGAGCAAAAATATCTCACACTGGTGTTCCTACATCTGTGTTTGCTTATACTGGAGCAGATATATCTCACACCAAGTGTTCCCACATCTGTGTTTGGTTATACTGGAGCAGATATATCTCACACTTGTGTTCCCACATCTGTGTTTGGTTATACTGGAGCAGATATATCTCACACTGGTGTTCCCATATCTGTGTTTGGTTATATTTGAGCAGAAATATCTCACACTGGTGTTCCCACACTGTGTTTGGTTATGCTGGATCAGATATATATCACACTGGTGTTCCCACACTTGTGTTTGGTTATACTGGAGCAGATATATCTCACACCCAATGTTCCCACATCTGTGTTTTGTTATACTGGAGCAGATATATCTCACACCTAGTGTTCCCACATCTGTGTTTGGTTATACTGTAGCAGATATATCTCACACTGGTGTTCCCCCATCTGTGTTTTGTTACACTTAAGCAGATATATCTCACACTGGTGTTCTTACATCTGTGTTTGGATATTCTGCAGCAGATATATCGCAGATTTGTCTCACACTAGTGTTCCCACATCTGTGTTTGGTTATACTGGAGCAGATATATCTCACACTTGTGTTTCCACATCTGTGTTTGGTTATGCTGGACCAGATATATCTCACACTGTTGTTCCCACATTTGAGTTTGGTTTCACTTGAGCAGATATATCTCACACCCAATGTTCCCACATCTGTGTTTTGTTATACTGGAGCAGATATATCTCACACCTAGTGTTCCCACATCTGTGTTTGGTTATACTGTAGCAGATATATCTCACACTGGTGTTCCCACATCTGTGTTTGGTTACACTTTAGCAGATATATCTCACACTGGTGTTCTTACATCTGTGTTTGGATATACTGCAGCAGATATATCGCAGATTTGTCTCACACTAGTGTTCCCACATCTGTGTTTGGTTATACTGGAGCAGATATATCTCACACTTGTGTTTCCACATCTGTGTTTGGTTATGCTGGACCAGATATATCTCACACTGTTGTTCCCACATTTGAGTTTGGTTTCACTGGAGCAGATATATCTCATACTTTTGTCCCAACATCTGTGTTTGGATATACTGGAGCAGATATATCTCACACTGGTGTTCCCACATCTGTGTTTGGCTATACTGGTACAGATATATCTCACACTGGTGTTCTGACATCTGTGTTTTGCTATACTGGAGCAGAAATATCTCACACTGGTGTTCTGACATCTGTGTTTGATTATACTGGAGCAGATATATCTCACACTGGTGTTCCCACATCTGCGTTTGGTTATATTGAAGCAGAAATATCTCACACTGTTGTTCCGACATCTTTGTTTGGTTATACTCGAGCAGAAATATCTCACACCGGTGTTTGCACATCTGTGTTTGGTTATACTGGAGCAGATATATCTCACACTGGTGTTCCCACATCTGTGTTTGGTTATACTGGAGCAGAAATATCTCACACTGGTGTTCTGACATCTGTCTTTGGTTATACTGGAGCAGATATATCTTACACTGGTGTTCCCACATCTGTGTTTGGTTATCCTGGAGCAGAAATATCCCACACTGGTGTTCCCACATCTGTGTTTGGTTCTGTGTTTGGATATACTGAAGCAGATATATCTCAGATATATCTTACACTAGTGTTCACACATCTGTGTTTGGTTATACTGGAGCAGATATATCTCACACAGGTGTTCCCACACTGTGTTTGGTTATCCTGGAGCAGAAATATCCCAGACTGGTGTTCCGACATCTGTGTTTGGTTATACTGTAGCAGATATATCTCCCACTGGTGTTCTGACATCTGTGTTTGGTTATATTGGAGCAGATATATCTCACACTGATGTTCCCATATCTGTGTTTGGTTATAATAGAGCAGATATATCTCACACCCAGTGTTCCCACATTCTGTGTTTGGTTATACTGGAGTATTTATATCTCACACACAGTGTTCCCACGCTGTGTTTGGTTATCCTGGAGCAGAAATATCCCAGACTGGTGTTCCCACATCTGTGTTTGGTTATACTGGAGCAGAAATATCTGACACTCGTGTTCTGACATCTGTGTTTGGTTATACTGGAGAAGATATATCTTACACTGTTGTTCCCACATCTGTGTTTTGTTATACTGAATCAAAAAATATCTCACACTGGTGTTCTGACATCTGTGTTTGGTTATACTGTAGCAGATATTTCCTACACTGGTGTTCCCACATCTTTGTTTGGTTATACTGGAGCAGACATATCTCAAAATGGTGTTCCCACATCTGTGTTTGGTTATACTGGAGCAGATATATCTCAAACTGGTGTTCCCACATCTGTGTTTGGTTATATGGAACAGAAATATCTCAGCATGGTGTTCTGACATCTGTGTTTGGTTATTATGGAGCAGATATATCTCACACTGGTGTTCTCACATCTTTATTTGGTTATACTGGAGCAGAAATATCTCACACTGGTGTTCCCACATCTGTTTTTGGTTATATTGAAGCAGAAATATTTCGCACTGGTGTTCCGGCATCTGTGTTTGGTTATAGTTGAGCAGATATATCTCACTCTGGTGTTCCTACATATTTGTTTAGATATACTGGAGCAGATATATCTCAGATATATCTCACACTGGTGTTCTGACATCTGTATTTGTATATACTCTAGTAGGGTATATCTCACACCGGTGTTCCCAGATCTTTGTTTGGTTACATGTATACTTGAGCAGAAATATCTCATACTGGTGTTTGCACATCTGTGATTGGTTATAATGGAGCAGATATATCGCACTTTGGTGTTCCTACATATTTGTTTAGATATACTGGAGCAGATATATCTCAGATATATCTCACACCGGTGTTCTGACATCTGTATTTGTATATACTCTAGTAAGTATATCTCACACTGGTGTTCCCTAGTCTTTGTTTGGTTACATGTATACTGGAGCAGAAATATCTCATACTGGTGTTTGATCATCTGTGTTTGGTTATACTGGAGCAGATACATCTCACACTGGTGTTCCCACATCTGTGTTTGGTGATACTGGAGCAAAAATATCTGACACTGGTGTTCTGACATCTGTGTTTGGTTATACTGGAGAAGATATATCTCACACTGTTGTTCCCACATCTGTGTTTGGTTATACTGGATCAGAAATATTTCACACTGGTGTTCTGACATCTGTGTTTGGTTATACTGTGGCAGATATATCTCACACTGGTGTTCCCACATCTTTGTTTGGTTATACTGGAGCAGACATATCTCACACTGGTGTTCGCACATCTGTGTTTGGTTATACTGGAGCAGATATATCTCACACTGGTGTTCCCACATCTGTGTTTGGTTATACTGGAGCAGAAATATCTCACCATAGTGTTCTGACATCTGTGTTTGGTCATTATTGAGCAGATATATCTCATACTGGTGTTCTCACATCTTTATTTTGTTATACTGGAGCAGAAATATCTCACACTGGTGTTCCCACATCTGTGTTTGGTAATACTGTAGCAGAAATATCTCACACTGGTGTTCCCACATCTGTGTTTGGTAATATTCTAGCAGAAATATCTCACACTGGTGTTCCGACATATGTGTTTGGTAATAGTGGAGCAGATATATCTCACTTTGGTGTTCCTACATCTGTGTTTGGTTATACTGGAGCAGATATATCTCACAATGGTGTCCCCATGCTGTGTGTGGTTATACTGGTGCAGATATATCTCAAATAGGTGTTCCCACTCTGTGTTTGGTTATCCTGGAGCAGATATATCTCACACTTGTGTTCCCACATCTGTGTTTGGTTATACTGGAGCAGATATATCTCACACTCAGTGTTCCCACATCTGTGCTTGGTTATACTGGATCAGATATATCTGACACCCAGTGTTCCCACATCTGTGTTTGGTTATACTGGAGCAGATATATATCCCACAATGGTGTTCCCACATCTGTGTTTGGTTACACTGTAGCATATATATTTCACACAGGTTTTCCTACATCTGTGTTTGGATATACTGCACCAGATATATTTCAGATATGTCTCACACTGGTGTTCCCACATCTGTGTTTGGTTATATTGGAGCAGATATATCTCACACTGGTGTTCCCACATCTGTGTTTTGTTATGCTGGAACAGATATATCTCATACTTCTGTTCCCACATCTGTGTTTGGATATACTGGAGCAGATATATCTCACACTGATGTTCCCACATCTGTGTTTGGTTATACTGGAGCAGATATATCTCACACTGGTGTTCCAACATCTGTGATTGGTTATGCTGGAGCAGATATATCTCACACTTGTGTTCCCACATCTGTGTTTGGTTATGCTGGAGCAGATATATCTCACACTGGTGTTCCCATATCTGTGTTTGGTTATACTGGAGCAGATATATCTCACACTGGTGTTCCCATATCTGTGTTTGGCTATACTGGAGCAGAAATATCTCACATTGGTGTTCCCATGCTGTGTTTGGTTATGATGGAGCAGAAATATTTACACTGGTGTTTCCACGCTGTGTTTGGTTATGCTGGATCAGATATATATCACACTGGTGTTCCCACATCTCTGTTTGGTTATACTGAAGTATATATATCTCATACTGGTGTTCCCACATCTGTGTTTGGTTATACTGGAGCAGATATATCTCACACTGGTGTTTCCACATCTGTGTTTTCTTATAATGGAGCAGATAAACCTCACACTGGTGTTTCCTTATCTGTGTTTGGTTATACTGGAGCAGATATATTTCACACCCAGTGTTCCCACATCTCTGTTTGGTTATACTTTAGTAGATATAGCTCACACCCAGTGTTCCCACATCTGTGTTTGGTTATACTGTAGCAGATATATCTCAGACTTGTGTTCCTACATCTGTGTTTGGATATACTGGAGCTGATATATATCAGATATATTTCACACTTGTGTTCTGACGTCTGTGTTTGGTTATACTGTTGCAGATATATTTCACACTGGTGTTCCAACATCTGTGTTTGGTTATAGTGGTGCAGATATATCTCACACTATTGTTCCGACATCTGTGTTTGCTATACGGAAACAGAAATATCTCACACTGGTGTTCCGACATCTGTGTTTTGTTATACTGTAGCAGATATATCTCACACTGGTGTTCCCACATCTGTGTTTTGTTATTCTGGAGCAGATATATCTCACACTTGTGTTCCCAAATCTGTGTTTGGCTATACTGGTGCAGATATATCTCACACTATTGTTCCGACATCTGTGTTTGCTCTACTGGAGCAGAAATAGCTCACACTGGTGTTCCGACATCTGTGTTTGGCTATACTGTAGCAGATATATCTCACACCCAGTGTTCCCACATCTGTGTTTGGTTATACTGGAGCAGAAATATCTCACACTGGTGTTCCCTCATCTGTGTTTTGTTATACTGGAGCAGATATACCTCACACTGGTGTTCCGCATCTGTGTTTGGTTTTACTTGAGCAGATATATCTCACACTTGTGTTCCCACATCTGTGTTTGGTTATATTGGAGCAGAAATGTTTCAAACTGGTGTTCCCACATCTGTGGTTGGTTATACTGGAGCAGATATATCTCACACTGGTGTTCCCACATCTGTGTTTGGTTTTACTGGAGCAGAAATATCTCACACTGATGTTCCGACATCTGTGTTTGGATATACTGGAACAGATATATCTCACACTGGTGTTCCCACATCTGTGTTTCGTTATACTGGAGCAGATATATTTCACATTGGTGTCCCTATGCTATGAGTGGATATACTGAAGCAGATATATCTCACACTGGTGTTCCCACATCTGTGTTTGGTTATACTGGAGCAGAAGTATCTCACACTGATGTTCCGACATCTGTGTTTGGATATACTTGAACAGATATATCTCACACTGGTGTTCCCACATCTGTGTTTCATTATACTGGAGCAAATATATTTCACACTGGTGTCCCAATGCTATCAGTGGTTATACTGGTGCAGATATATCTCACTCTGGTGTTTCCCATGCTGTGTTTGGTTATCCTGGAGCAGATTTATCTCACACTTGTGTTCCCACATCTGTGTTTGGTTAAACTGGAACAGATATATCCCACACTGGTGTTCCGACATCTGTGTTTGGTTATACTGCAGCAGATATATCTGCCACTGGTGTTCTGACATCTGTGTTTGGTTATACTGGGGCAGACATATCTCACACTGGTGTTCCCAAGCTTTGTTTGTTTTTGTTAGAGCAGATATATCACACACTGGTTTTCACACATCTGTGTTTGGTTATACTTCAGCAGAAATATCTGACACTGATGTTCTGACATCTGTGTTTGGTTATACTGGAGCAGATATATCTCACACTGGTGTTCCCACATCTGTGTTTAGTATACTCGAGCAATAATATCTCACACTTGTGTTCTGACATCTGTGTTTGGTTATACTGGAGCAGAAATATCTCACACAAGTGTTCTGACATCTGTGTTTGGTTATACTTGAGCAGACATATCTCACATTGGTGTTCATACATATGTGTTTGGTTATACTGGAGCAAATATATCCCACACTGGTGTTCCCACATCTGTGTTTCGTTATACTGGAGCAGAAATATCTCAAACTGGTGTTCCCACATCTGGGTTTGGTTATATTGGAGCAGATATATCTCACACTTGTGTCCCTATCCTTTGTTTGGTTATATTGGTGCAGATATATCTCACATAGGTGTTCCCACGCTGTGTTTGGTTATCCTGGAGCAGATATATCTCACACTAGTGTTCCCACATCTGTGTTTGGTTATACTGGAGCAGATATATCTTACACCCAGTGTTCCAACATCTGTGTTTGGTTATACTGGAACAGAAATAATTCACACTGGTGTTCTGTCATCTGTGTTTGGTTATACTGGAGCAAATATATCCCACACTGGTGTTCCCACATCTGTGTTTCGTTATACTGGAGCAGAAATATCTCAAACTGGTGTTCCCACATCTGGGTTTGGTTATATTGGAGCAGATATATCTCACACTTGTGTCCCTATCCTTTGTTTGGTTATATTGGTGCAGATATATCTCACACTAGTGTTCCCACATCTGTGTTTGGTTATACTGGAGCAGATATATCTTACACCCAGTGTTCCAACATCTGTGTTTGGTTATACTGGAACAGAAATAATTCACACTGGTGTTCTGTCATCTGTGTTTGGTTATATTGGAGCAGAAATATCTCACACTGGTGTTCCGACATCTGTGTTTCGTAATGCTGAAGCAGATATATCTCACACTGGTGTTCCCACATCTGTGTTTGGTTATACTGGAGCAGTTATATTTCACACCCAGTGTTCCCACATCTGTGCTTGGTTATACTGGAGCAAATATATCTCACACTGGTGTTCCCACATCTGTGTTTGGTTATACTGGAGCAGAAATATCTCATACTGGTGTTCCCACAGTTGTGTTTGGTTATACTGGAGCAGATGTATCTCACATTGTTGTAATTTCAGGAGTCATTATTCTGTCATATATTAGAGAAAACTTTCTCAACCATCCTTTTTTACTGATATATGGTTTGATGTATGTCAAATATATCATTTTCAAAAGTAATATTATGTTGATAAATTCTGTTGTTCTATGGATTCTTAATGTCACTCTAGCAGTGTTTTATGGAAGAAATGGGTAGTCAAATATTGCTTGATTTTTTTTCCAAACAAGGGAATTCAGAGAATTCATATAAATATGATTATAATTATCATAAATTCTGGTTTTTAATGTTGGTTATTGCTGTATTGTTTAGTTGTAATGCTTGTTTCAGGCAAAAAAAAATTTGGTGCCTTTTGTAAATACAATTTTAGTGACATAATTATATAATTATAATTTCCTCAAATGTTTCATACTTTTACTTTCTTTTTTTCTTAACATCTTCTAAAAATTCCTACTTGCATCTAATGAATGAGGATTCATATTAGTGGAAAGCCTTGTCCTGTCAACAAGTTCTCCTAACATTAGATACAGACATTTCCTTCATGCAAAAAACGTCATTGTTTTCCTGCAATGTTGACAGTTAAATTATCATAAATCACTAGTACAGTTAATTTCAAATTTCAAGAATATTCTTCAGTCATAATATCCATGACAATTAAATTAGGACCCAGTAATTTGAATAAAAAAATCAAATAAAATTAAAAAAATATATAAAAAAAGAAAAAAAAAATTTTTCAACATAAAAATATTCTCAGCATATGAAAATATTCATATTAAGAATGTGCTCAGTATAATTATGTTCAAATCAAGAATGATGTGCACATTATAATTCTCCTTTTATATTCTACACTCATATTCAGTTTATACTTACTTATTTTAGGTTGAATGGGAATCGAGCTCAGAGCTTATAATTATGAACAGTGCTGGAGTCCGCTTCCTGGGTAGAACCAGTATTGAGTTTATTTTTGAGAGGCCAAAGGGTAGAGCTAAGAAACAAACTTGCAACCTTTAGCATGAGCAGTCAACACTTACTGCATTACCCCATGCTTTTGATATATCCGTCTTGAGAATACAATCAGTATAAAGTTCATCCGCATAATGTTATACTCTGATTGAGAATATGTTATCTTTTACAGCAGAAAACAGACTGATACTATGTCAATGGAGGAGACAGTAGACATGGGGTTGGAAGATATGGAGGGAAGCGGAGGGGACGACAGCCCAGATGTCCACATGCTACTTAAAGTCGTCATCTTGGGAGTTATCGGGTTTGTGAGCGTTGTGGGTAACATCATAACATTGGGTACACTCATTTTCTACGGCAGATCATTGCGTATTTCAATCTACATAATCATAGGTGGACTGGCGCTAGCGGACATTATGTTAAGCATAATGATGGTGCCAGAGGAGATTCTGTGGCAGGCGGACAAAGGGGATTTGAAATCGGAAGTATGGTGTAAAGCTTACGGTTTCATTACTAACTCTTGCCAATATATTGCAGCATTTCATTTAGTTGTCCTTGGTGTTTTACGGGGTATTTTATTGACTGATCGGGCTCATCATGGCCTCACTGTTATCCATGCCTTAATAACATGTGCAATTCTGTGGTTCGCTTCTTTGTTAGCTAATATACCAATGGTGTCATCGTCAGTTTTCCATCCGATCATGAAAAAGTGTGTTGTTGTGCCCGGAAAAAGCCATAATGACTGGTTTACAAAATTCGGATGTGAGCGCAGAAGAACGCTATATTCTGTTGTCAGCAGCATTTTCATATTTTCTGCCTTTAATTCTCATCATTATTATATATTTATTCACTGGCTACATGAGTAAGAGATTTTTCGAGGACAGTTACTCGCGGCGTGAAAGGCGAATGTCAAAAATGATATCCAGTCTGATTGTAACATTTGCCTTATGTCGTCTGCCTTTCGAGATGGTCACTTTACTCTGGTTTTATCAGATAAAAAATAAAAACGTGACGGAAACTTTAAATAATGATGTGCAGAAGCTGCGAGTATGGGTTCATGTCAGGGAATATCTTGCTATTTTATCCATGCTGGATATGGCACTTCGTCCTATTATTTACGCAACGATGTCACGAGAGTTTGGAATTGTGTTTGATCGCTTGATTAACTGTACATATTGTAATGAAGATCGAGAAGAAGAACAGGAGCAACGTCTGCGTCGACGAGGCGAGGAAATACAGGAAGTACTTCACACTCCTCTTCATCAACATCACCAGGTGCAGGAAAGCATGGAGGAGGAACCAGAGGAAATATTCTGACGATTCATGAAAAATGTCGATACTCTGGCTGGTGTATCCTTCAAAACTGTTCGATTTGAAATTTATCAAGTCATTTTGAATTAAACTACAAGGTGACTGTTAAAAAAACACATCTTTGTTTATCGGGCAGCTAATGTTAATACTACGATCAGCATACATGCAGGTGCAGCTGTCATACAAATGTACAAAGATATGATCAAAAGAAAGCCTTGTTACATGGATAATGCATGATAATATGAAGTTTATCAGGTTCTGTCTGATAAAAATGAAGAAACCATCATGGCTTGTGCTTCAGTATTTTTCAAAGTATCACCAGATAAATTTAATTGGTATTAACGATTTTATTATTTTTGCAATAATGGAGAAGACTGCCTCATTATTACACATATATGGCACATTATAATGTATTGGAGCTATGTGACATTGTATTACAATCTGTGTATGTTAAGAGTTTAGTTTAATAGATCAGGACGCATGTTTCAGCTAAAAATAACTTTGGCTTTTATAAATACATTTTTGGCAGCATATAAATTATGTTGAGTTGTAATATTATAATATTATATAAGTGTGTCATAAAATGATTATTTTTAGTAATAAATAAAAACATTTAAACTTTTTGAAAATTGGTTGAGGAAAACAAATTTTAGCGCAAAAATAGATGTATTGTTAAAATCATTGCAACTTCAGTGTTGCCAAACTAGTTGTAACCTGATTTACATATTTTGCAATAACTTCTAATTATAGGCATAACCATGGTGATAAAACACACACTTATATACATAAACTTAGTAAATATCAGATCAAGGTTAAACAATCTTCTTCTTTTTATCAAAATTCAAATACACCAAACTTGTATTAATATATGACTATCAAAATCATGTTTTGTGATATTGCCTATAATAGACTGTTCAACTGATCCCCGCTCAGCCACAATCTCTGACATTGCATCTCACTATCATTCGTCTCTCATCGCTGATTAAAATGGGAAAGTTATTAGTTACTTGCGGAGATGGGGTGTGCTTGAGTACAGGTTAACCTTCCAGGACCCCAGGAAACAGTGGTTAGGTTAACTGATCATCTGTTAGCCCTAGATGGCATAAAATGATGCTAAATATTCAATCAATCTGTTCAACTGATGTGAAATAATGTTTCCACTCGGCAAAGGGCTCAGAAATGCATTAGAAGTTAACTGAAACAATAATAGGCAAAAATTTAAAAATTCATTAAGGCAAATACACCATGTTTTGTATAATAATAATAATTACAATACCACATTGCAAGGCCACCGCAATGAAAACATTCATAGTCTGACAAATGTAATATTTTTCCAAACTAAGAATCAGGAGATTGCGGGTTGTAATATTGGCCCAGTGCCAGGTTGTATCATGTCATTGCTTCTGTATACTTATTGACATATTGCTGTCTGAGGAAAACAGAGAAAGTGAGCCTAAAAACATCATGTAACTCTGACTTACAAATATCTGTGTCCTGGTATGGAGATCAATCTAATTTTAGATTTGACAATAGCTGGGGGATTTTAGGACGGATACAGAACTGCTGCAGGATACACAGATGTATAATAGTAATCTTAGCAGTATTTATGGGGTTGTTATGCTCTCCCAAAGGGGGGAAGCATATAGTCGCCTCTACATCCATGCGTGCATGTGTGCGTCCTGTCCATGTGTCACCAAACTCTTGTCCGGGCTCTACAACCTCTGGTTGGAATTTTATGAAACTTGCTAGGATGTATCACTACCAAGTGGAGATGTGCATGAATATCTTTTTGTTCTGGTTCAATTGATTTTTAACGGAGTTATGGCCCTTTCATTCTGTCTGTGACCAAATTCTTGTCCAGGCTATTTCTCTACAAGCCAATGTTGGCATTTTATGAAACTTGCTAGGATGCATCACTAACAAGTTAAGATGCGCATAATATCTTTGAGTTCGGGTTCGATGATTTTTCACAGAGTTATGGCCCTTTAATTGAGTCTGACCAAATTATTGTCCACACTATTTCTCTACAACCTCAGGTTGGAATTTTATGAAACTTGCTAGGATGCAATATTACCAAGTGCAGATGCGCATATTATCTTTATGTTTCAGTTCAATTATTTTTCACGGAGTTATGGCCCTTTGATTTTGTCTGTGACCAAATTCTTGTCCGCGCTATTTCTCTACAACCCCATGTTGGAATTTTATGACACTTGCTAGGATGCATCACTACCAAGTGGAGATGCGCATATTGTCTTTGTGTTCCAGTTCGATGATTTTTCATGGAGTTGTGGCCCTTTCATTCTGTCTGTGACCAAACTCTTCTCCCCTCTATTTCTCTACAACATCTGGTTGGAATTTTATGAAACTTGCTAGGATGCATTATTACCAAGTGGAGATGTGCATATTGTCTTCATGAAAATATTTGGCTGCAACCTCTGGTTTTAATTTTGTAAAACTAACTAGGATATGCACATATTGACAATGATTTGCGAATGAGTTCTGTCAAGTGCAGAGCCACATATTGTTCCTGCTATGCAGTTTGGTATTTTTCAACCAAGTAGCCATCAGCACTAAGGGAATATGGTACAGAGTCAAACACTCACTTGGGGAACATCCATCGGTTCCACCGATATTTTTTCTTGTTTTCAGAATTTGTTGGGAAAAGTTACTGCAAATTCACAGTCACATTTTGTTTTGCCATAACCTTAGAGTAAAAAACAACACAAAACATACAGTATGCACATTTATTACCAAAATATATCTTTCTTTCTATCAATGTTTTAGTCATTGGTGTGGGTGTGGTGCGGCAGAGTGGTCTGAGGCGCACTCTCAAGATCTTATAATTCTCATTGCTAAGGTCATAGGTTCGAGTCCCACTTGCTCCAAAAACATTATGTGAGAAAGTTTGCCAGTTACTTGTGTATGGACGGTGGTTCTACTCAGATCCATTCTCAGGTTTTGCTCCTCCAATGAAATTTGATCTGTAGTTATATAACCTGTCATGGTTTGACATTGGTGCTAAAACTCATTAAAACCTCAGTTGATTAATGATCTACTAATTAATGTTTACAGTGGTAACTGTGAGGAACATAAAACCTGAACTGTTTAAGATAGGTTATTGTTAAATACAGGTTAATCAACTCAGATTGTAATCATTTACCTGTCACATATGATTGTTTATAGAAGTTTTATTAGTTTTTTAATTAAACTGTAAACAGGATATGATATATGGTTCCTTTAAGACAGGCAGCTCATGGATAAATAGAACACACAACAGGTTTTATAAATAACATTTTATTGATTCTGACAACTTATTTATTTATACACAGTTAAACCTGCCTTAAGTAGCCACTCAGGGGAAAGAGATAAAATGACCCCATAAAGCAGGTGAATACTTAATACAGGTTGATGGAATCTAATATTATAAAAAATGGTGAATAGAAAATGTGGCAGTATAAGACAAGTGGTTGCTTAATAGAGGTGACCACTAACATAGGTTTGATTTTAAAGGGAAAGGCAAATGTTTATCACATTGTTATATTTGGGGAATATAACTCAAAATAAGTTCTTTTTTTTTTAAATGTTTATTTTACAGTTTTATAGAGAGAGGTAATAATTTTAGATCTTGATTGGTCGAAATCAATTTTTTAACTTACTTGGCACTCAGACTCACAAGTATACTCCCAGCATATCATGTATAAACAATAGCAATTTGTCATTTCTTATCACAGCATGCTGTCAACACTTTACCTCCCTGGACGCTGTCCGGAGCTGACCGACTGACTCCCAAGTACATAAATTTTATACAAAGATAACAAGACCTGATGAACTGACATGTCTTTAACATTAATCATACAAGTGCCATAGTACAAGAGTAAACAAGTTTGTCAATATACAACAACATCATGTATGTTAGCATACATTTGTAGTTTCTAAAATATTAATATAACAATGTTAACAAACAGAACTATTTCCACAGGTTTGAAAAAAAGGTTAACAGTTATATATTCAAATGTACTTTTACTTGAAATTTAAGTTGAAAAGTTTACGTAAATAGTTTCAAGTATAAAAGTTGGAGGTCGTATTCAAGGATGATTTTGTTACTCCTGGTAGTAAATATTATTGTTATCCTGTCAACCATGAATGTGTCAACATTTCTGCTTAAATCTGTCTGTGTGAGATAAATATACATCAAGGTAGTAATGTAAATAGTATGCAAGATCCTTTATTTGATACATGTTAATGTTTTAATATTGTTTGTTGTATCCGGGGTTTATCTCAAATTTAAACTATTACTGTATTTAAGGATTTAAGAGTCTGAACAACTGCATGGCACACCTTACATAACAATTGTCAGGGGTTGGAGGTCAGTGTCAGGAGTTGGAGGTTAGTGTCAGGGGTTGGAGGTCAGTGTCTTGGGTTGGAGGTCAGTGTCAGGGGTTGGAGGTTAGAGTCCGGGTAAAGGTTACCCGGAAAGTGTTGATGGAGCGTGCAGGGTGGTCAGGATCATGAAGAATCATAACTTTTTGAATAACTCAAGATCATGTATTTATTTCAAACTTGAATAATTGTTAAATAATCATAATAATAAGGAACTCATTTGTTATTTCTATGCTTTCAGAGAAAATTAACCTGTATCGAGCAACAATCTATCTTAAAGACCAATTTTGCTCATTCCCTTGACTGACAGCTTAAGACAGGTTTGACTGTAGTTGTGAAATTTGCTCTTTTTGATTGTATGTATACACATATAATTATGCATGCAGCTAGTTCATATGTCTACCAAATATATATTACACAGCAGATTCTGTCGGCGGTTGTGAGATTCACTTACTTCAAGTGTACTTGTATACATATACATTTCAGCCTCTCTTTAATGAGGTAAAACACGGGTTGTTTATATATACATTATACATTATATCCATGTACCTGCACCAAAGTTGGTTTTTATTTGTTTATGTGTTATGGTAATATAGAGTGTCATCTCTGGTCAACTCAGTTGGTAGTTTGCTGACTAGAGGTCATGAGTTTAAATCCCTGCCCGGCCACAGTTTCCATGTTGATTTGTATATGACTTTGCATATTTTCGTTACTTGTTATCCATTACTTGTGTAGATGGATGTGCTTGAGTGGTAATAACCTTCTAGGATTCCAGAAAACAATGATTATGATAATTTCTCATCTGTTAGCCCTCACTGGCATAAAAACAATGCTAAATATCCAAATATAACTGCAAGGTCTGATAAGCTAAATTGGTAGCAAGTTTGACTATCAATCCAGGGGATGTGAGTTCAAATCCCTGTCTGGTCACAGTCTTCATGATGATTGATATACGACATCATGACAAAAAATAATCAGTTACTAGCGGAGATGGGTGCGCTCAAGTACTGGTTAACATTCCAGGATCCCAGAAGTTAACTGATCATCTTTTAGCCCTGGATGGCATAAAAATGATGCTAAACATCCACTCAGTCAGATAAAACAAACAATATATATCTGGCGGAGTGCAGGTCCAATGTGACATCACAAGATGATTAACTCGGACTGTGGACATTGGGGTTTTGATCAAGTCCAGCTTGGTCCAAACTCCTTATGTGAGAAAGTCGCTGTATGATTATTATATATGTAACATGTTGATAATGGTGTTAAAGGGAATAAATCAGGATTTTTCCAAATTTTAAAATTGGCTCAAACATATCATGTCCATAATTATATACTCACTAACTCCGTGGGGATTTTGTTTAAGGTTTAACACTCTGATTTAAATATGGATTTTGTAACATTATGGTGGAGTTCATCTACCAAACCTTTTGGATTGTATTTATTAATGATAACGAGATGCATTTTATCCATTTTAATAATCATTGTATTCTTAAAGAAATTTATAGCTTTTTCTCCTGATATACTCCCTTTAAACCCGATGACCAGAAGATTGAACCCACAAGCCTCGTGGGTTTGATCCTCGATCATGGCGCTATGTTGTGTCCTTGAGCAGGACACCTTTTTCGCATATGCTAAGTAGTGGTTTTTAGCCTAGGAAGACTTCGAGAGTGATTTGTCAAAGTTAAGAATTATCAAAATAAAGAAAAATAAGTTTCAACTAAACCCCATTGCTGGCCCAGTCCTGAAAGAAATGGAGGGTTAATAATGATCATTTTCTATTTCTCAGTTAATAAGGAAGATCATTAAATGTGCAGTAAAGTCTTGCTAATACAAGTAATAAAGGCTAAGAATAACAATAACAGACAGAATTTACTGCCACCAACAAGATATTACAAGTTAATTACAGCTGAAATAATCACTGATGTGATAACATTTGATGGGGATAATTTGCTCAGGTTACCAAACTTCCATGTGGTTAAGATATAGATATGGAGATCCATTGTAATCAGCAATGTTGTAATTGAGTTGCACAAGATATCACTGGTATAATTCATGATAAATTATTGGATGGTGTTGCATCAGAAAGCATTACCATTGCATCAGATTGTGCCTGCAAGCACTATATACACAATGTGACAGAAAACAGGAAACCTCTTCAAATGTGTTTAGACTAAAAACATGAAACATGTTCAGACTGTTAACAGGGAAAACATGTTCAGACTGAATACAGGGAACATGTTCATACTGTAAACAGAGAACATGTCCAAACTGTAAACAGGGAATATGTTCAGACTGGAAACAGGGAACATGTTCAAACTGTAAACAGGGAACATGTTCAGACTGAAAACAGGGAACATGTTAATACTGTAAACAGAGAACATGTTCAGACTGAAAACAGGGAACATGTTAATACTGTAAACAGAGAACATGTTCAGACTGAAAACAGGGAACATGTTCATACTGTGAAGGGAACATTTTCAGACTGAAAACAGGGAATATGAACAGACTGTAAACAGAGAACATGTTCGGACTGTAAACAGGGAAAGGAACATGTTCAGACTGAAAACAGGTAACATGTTCAGAGTGAACATTATCAGGAAGGATCTTTTCATGATAACAATGTGACAGTAAACAGGGAACATGATGTTATTTAGATTTGACTGTCAAATAATGTGTTTTTTGCATCACATGCATTATTTTAAGTTCATAATGAGACTTTGGATGTAATCGATAACTATCAGCCTGTATCACCCCTGTTTGACCTAGTCTAAAATTGAGTATTAGTTTACAGCTAATAAACAAGAAGCTCAAAGCTTTTATGAGCTGCTTTTGAGTCAGCTTCCTTGGCACAATCTGTGCATTGTCTTTTTAGAGGCAACGGGTCGAGCAGGAATTTAACCCACAACCACTGGCGTGAGCTGCCAACACTCTATCCACTACACTATCACCTTCACTTAAAATTGAGCATTGCACTGTATGGTGATCAGAGTCACTTTAAACAGTCTTTTTACACTTGTCACTGAGGTTATGTATATATGTAAGTGCAAAAACTTTATGTTTGCCTGGAACTATGGTCACCCAGTCATATTATACTAGCTGTCAGAGGGTTTTGACTTCAGGTTCTAGTAGATCTTGAGCAGTGATGGAATCATTTTAAACAAATGTTACATCAAACGAAAGTGGTAAATTTATGATTTTATGAGATAAAAACAGGAATGTGAACAAAATTCTCTTGTCAGTTTTATCTGAATTAAAATATATCCAATCTACAGTAAGAAATGTTTGTTTACTCTGTAATTGAATTACAGTATTAATTTATCAGATAATGTTTTGAAACAGCATTCCTTACTACAATTTATTGGTGTTGTGAGTTATTCCAGGCCAGTCTGTTTATGATGATTGATATACGACATAGCTCATATTATCATTTGTCTCCCACTGCTGGTTGTAGTGGGAAAGTTATCATTTACTTGGGGAGATGAGTGTACTCAAGCACTGGTTAACTTTCAAGTATTATAGGAAAGAGTGGTTAGGTTAACTGATCATATGTTAGCCATCGATAGCATAAAAATGACACTTTATATTCAATCAATCAATCAATCAATCAATCAATCTTATGAGTTATTTCGAACTTATTTATTTTTTTATTATAATAATTACAGTCAAACCTGTCTTAAGCAGCCAGTCAATGGAAAGAGCAAAAGTGGCATTTTGAGACAGGTTGTTGTTTAATACAGGTTGATTTACTATGAAAGTATAGAAAAGGGAAATAGAAAAAAATGTTGCTTAAGTACAGGTGGATGCTTAATAGAGGTGACCGCTTACACAGGTTTGACTGTATTAGAATTTTATGGATTTGCTCATCAGGTCTTAATGCTCACTACTTTGCCAGGTATTTTTTTTTTATCTTGTATATAAAGCCAAAGATGTGTAACATTTGGTGTGCTGTAGTACTGCACAGTTGTTTATGACTGTGTGGTTGATACTGTTGATGAACGGATATGTTTATACAGGGCTGTTGACTGAGGAGTCGCAGTGAACTTACATTGACCTAGTTTGTCCTCAAGTACACATTGTATGTTTGTGTTAAGAAAATATTTATGGTTCTGCCAACAGAGCTTGTTTGTTTTTTAATTTTTTCATCTGGGTTTCTGAAGATTGATGTAAATATTTTTGTTTTGTGTTAAGTGAAAAACAGAAAATTACAGAAAATTTTAGTTTTTAGATATTTAAGCTGTATAAAGTTTTACTCGCCTTTTTAAAGGGAATTTATCAGGACTTTTCAAACTTTTAAATTGGCTTAAATATATTTTTCCAATAATATACTAACTGACCCCGTATTGCCAAAATATATATCTAAACCTGTCAAAATAATATATTAAAAAGGGATTTCCTAACTTGGGCTATGCAACTAGGTTATACTAATATAGATTTCCGGCTTAAAAGTGAACATATTTTGTGACATGTTAAATGAGTCATGTGATCAAATTGATCTGTGGATCGAGGATTTCAGTTCAACACAAAATCTGTATGGGCAAACACATGTTTTCAGTAGAAATATATTGCATTTTATTAACATATGGGAGTTTATGGGGGAGGGGGCTTTTGCCGGATTTTTTTTAAAGATTAGATTTGCCATTGACAGGTTTACATGTAGTAAAATTATTTCATCTTAGAAAGAGTCCAAATAACACTAAGCAGTAGTTAAGTGCTGTCTACTTTTAGAATGGGATTTCGTTTCAAGTTTACCACTCTAATTTAAATATCGATTTTGTCACATTTTGATTTATTAATTGACAATGAGATGATTTTTATCCATTTTAATATCGCCAGTGGTCTTGCTGTATACATACAGATATAAGGTTGGTCGGCAATAGAAAATTGTGTAAATTTTCAATAAATTGCCTGATAAAATTTACATATATGTATTAATAACTGCATTTCATTGTGACTGTTGAACTTTATATAACTTTTGGATGTAGAATTGCAAATTACATGCCATTGAAAACATTTTGACATTTCTGTTTGTTATGGTGGTCTGTGCCTACATTGTGCTATGCATTTTGCTAAATGAAAGGTTAAACTGATTATATGGCTAAAACCCCATAATATTAATATTAAATTTTGTGTGATTGTTAGTTTTGCGCTTGAGTTCATTTCCAAACTGAGTATGAAAAATACTGACAAAATTAGGATTGTATTGACAAATTTATTTTTTAATATACTGTATACCCAACCCAAATAAACACTTCAGGGTGGAGCAGCGCAGAATTTCTTACAAGGGCATGGAAGTATGGATAGCACTTAGTTAGGTGCAAAAAACAAAATTGAAGTCTTTTGTATGAAATATATGAAAAATATCATAAAACACACAGAGACAGTCTAATTTGCATTGTTTAAACCTGCAAACTAGAAATCTATATGTAATCTATATGTAATCATCTGTATGTAATATATATGTAATCTATATATAATCTATAATGTAATATGTGTGTATTCGATATGTAGTATGTATTAATTATCAACTTCCAGAGTGTAAGCCATTTTATATTGACAAAAAGGGGCAGAACCCAGAGATATACGGTATATATATTTTTTATTAAATGCATTCTCTTTTTCGCTTTACCGTAAAGACAGTAAGACATGACTCTTATCATGAGTTTCCTGTACACTTGGTTAACATAATTCTGAGGTGTGGTCACACTTACCTCTCACTCAAGTTTCCTATTCCTGTACATCTGGTTAATATAATACTGAGGTGTGGTCACACTTACCTCTCACTCAAGTTTCCTATTCCTGTACATCTGGTTAATATAATACTGAGGTGTGATCACACTTACCTCTCACTCAAGTTTCCTATTCCTGTACATCTGGTTAATATAATACTGAGGTGTGATCACACTTACCTCTCACTCAAGTTTCCTATTCCTGTACATCTGGTTAATATAATACTGAGGTGTGATCACACTTACCTCTCACTCAAGTTTCCCATTCCTGTACATCTGGTTAATATAATACTGAGGTGTGGTCACACTTACCTCTCACTCAAGTTTCCTATTCCTGTACATCTGGTTAATATAATACTGAGGTGTGGTCACACTTACCTCTCACTCAAGTTTCCTATTCCTGTACATCTGGTTAATATAATACTGAGGTGTGATCACACTTACCTCTCACTCAAGTTTCCTATTCCTGTACATCTGGTTAATATAATACTGAGGTGTGATCACACTTACCTCTCACTCAAGTTTCCTATTCCTGTACATCTGGTTAATATAATACTGAGGTGTGGTCACACTTACTCACTCAAGTTTCCTATTCCTGTACATCTGGTTAATATAATACTGAGGTGTGGTCACACTTACCTCTCACTCAAGTTTCCCATTCCTGTACATCTGGTTAATATAATACTGAGGTGTGGTCACACTTACCTCTCACTCAAGTTTCCCATTCCTGTACATCTGGTTAATATAATACTGAGGTGTGGTCACACTTACCTCTCACTCAAGTTTCCTATTCCTGTACATCTGGTTAATATAATACTGAGGTGTGGTCACACTTACCTCTCACTCAAGTTTCCCATTCCTGTACATCTGGTTAATATAATACTGAGATGTGGTCACACTTACCTCTCACTCAAGTTTCCCATTTCTGTACATCTGGTTAATATAATACTGAGGTGTGATCACACTTACCTCTCACTCAAGTTTCCCATTCCTGTACATCTGGTTAATATAATACTGAGGTGTGGTCACACTTACCTCTCACTCAAGTTTCCTATTCCTGTACATCTGGTTAATATAATACTGAGGTGTGGTCACACTTACCTCTCACTCAAGTTTCCTATTCCTGTACATCTGGTTAATATAATACTGAGGTGTGGTCACACTTACCTATCACTGCCGAGGTCATGGGTTTGAGCCCAGCTTGATCATAACAGGTTATAACAGAAAGTTTGCAAGTTACCTATTGAATTAAGGACATAAATATATTATCATGTATACACATCTGGGATATTTCTGCTCCAAGTGCCGTCTCAAGATCACTTACCTCTCACCACTAAGGTCATAGGTTTGAGTCCCACATTCACTGCAAAATCTTTATGTGAGAAAGTTTGCTAGTTAGTTGCGGAAGGACGGTGGTTATACTCAGATTCATTCGAGGTCTTCTTCTGCCAGACAAACTGGAAATGCCATATTTAACCTGAAATGTGTTGAAAGTGGTTTTAATGATCTCTATAGAAAACATCAAAAATAACAACCTGTAAGCAAAGATTACCCAAGCCTTCTATTATAGGTAATGCATGTATATACTTAAACACTATAGGTGTAATGTTCATTTTGTCCAAGTAGACCCCCCATTTTCTTGTTCAGTTGAAACCCAAACTTTAACTGAAGGGTTATAATCTTTACAGATAATGGTCGACACTGTTTGCATACTGATTTAAAAGTCTTCAGGGTGAAAAGAGAAAATATGGAGGGCTGTCCCTCATGTTACTGGATGAATAGTTTGGTACCACCTCATATATTTGTAAACCAGAATTGCTTTCACAAAAAGAATTCTGACAAAAATTATCATAAATACCCAACAATTATTCATAATATTTTTGATATTCATCCAAACCAAAGCAAATGTGGCTCAAATTAAGCAGAAAATGTATATATTTTTGGTAAATATATATATAATCAGATAAAAATTTGGACATACAGCGAAGACAGGGATTTTTTGTTGTAAAACACAATCCTGGCCTTTTTGAGTGTAAGAATACTTTATAAATAAAAAAAAATGTTTTGCTTTTACCTTGCTGTGCATGGTAATGAGGCCATTTGAGAGCAATGATTTGAGTAATGATAACAGCTACATAATTATACAGTATTATCAAAATATATGTATGGCTTTAAACCTTCCTAATGTGTAATGTGGTTGTTACCATAATTAAGGCTAGGTTAAATATAACCAATTTTCATTTTTGTCCTGCTCTATACATACATACTCTTGGTTTAGAAGATTCAAAACATGCTAATTATTACTGATTCTAATTTCTGTTAAAGCCTTTATTCATAGGGTAGTGTTTTGTTGAAGTTGTTCGAAATTCTCATATGATTGCATACTACCTTATTTACATAGATTTAGAGAATCATGTTTGTTTTCACAGAAATAGCATTCTTATTTCATAGTGTTTTGGTAAAATTATGATCAAATACGGAGCCTGTCCAATAAAATCCACTGAAACTTATAAATTATATTATGCACCTGTCTAGCACAGATGAACATCCCTGTGAAATAGAATTGCTTTTAAATTCTACCAGATATGTCAGAGTTATGCCCCTTTCCCCCAAATTAGTAATTAACAGACCCGTGTACGTACTGGATTTATTGCTCGATGTCAGTTTCAATGTTCATGTGTGAAATATTTTGATACTTCTATGAAATTAACCATCTTTATTTTTACCTATGACTAGAAACAGTATTATCACCATTAATACTTACACTAGTCACTTTCACAGTGAATGTACCAAAATTAATTCACTGAGAAATTTATCTTGATTTTTATTGCACTATATTTAATGGAACTGTTGTTCCACATTTTTTAACCCTTTACTTCATATAGACGCCTTTGGGCACCTGTAATATTGAAAGCATTAATTCACCGCATATCAGCAATGGGTGAATTATGTTTATATTAACTGACAGAGTGGAAAACAGTGCATGAAGTCTTCCTGCACTGTATTCAAAGGCCTTCTGTGATTGGTGCAGGAAAATCGCGTATCTAGTGGAGTTAAGGGTTAAAGAAAAATTGTTTACTAGTAAAATTTGTTATCAATATTTGAAATAAAGCTGGAGCCTGGTTCACAAGTTTGTTGTATGAATGTTTGATATTTGTTTTACTGCTTTTTTGTTTACACCATTACATCATTATGCAGGTGAACTATTTAATTGAATATAATCTAAATATTTTATGTCCAGTGTTGTAATGATTATAATTATTTTTTGCTGGTATTTAACAAATTGTAATGCTATTGTCCCATTAGTATGAAAGGTGCCAAGCATATATGAAATAATAAAACACTTGGCACTTTTTTGCGCTAATTGGGTAATATTTTGTAGCCTTTATAACATACTGTATTGATGATTTATTTAAGAGTCCATCCTCCGTTCAATTATTTCTCCAATACTGAACACCTTCCCCTCATGTAACCACACACATATTAAGCACAATAACATCCTAAACAACCATCAAATACAAAACCAGATTGAATGAGATAAATGTTGCTTTATAAAAGAAAGAGAAAAAATATGCCTTGGTAATGATTAGCAGTATTGGTGTTTTTTTAAGGACAGCAGATGCATGTAAATGCCTGTTTGATGTATATATATATATATATATATATATATCATTTTATATACTTTCATTATCAGTGTAAACTGGAAACAATTCTTTCCAGTTAATTTTCCCCATAAAAAGGTGTCACCCAATCACTGTTGCCACAGCAAATGAAACCTGTCAAAGGAAGCATTAAATTACTGTTGCCATGGCAAAGGAAGCATTAAATTACTGTTGCCATGGCAAAGGAAGCATTAAATCACTTTTGCTGCGGAACATAAAGCATTAAATCACTGTTGCCAAACAAACAACTTTTTCTATATAAAGTCATTATTATTGTTGTAGCAGGTGAAGGTCGCCAAAGGCTAGGTGTTCAGTTTTTTGAAATTTTATCAGTTTGTCAAAAACTGTTTTTCCTATGTCAACATAACTTCAAGTTGATGAAAATTAGTGTCCCCAAGTGATCAACATAACTTCAAGTTGATGAAAATTAGTATCCCCAAGTGATCAACACAGATAAAGTTTCTTGTATTACTTAAATATATTTGTGGGTAAGGCTGCATCTGTAGACATGTAATGTGGAGGTTGTCCTTTTTTTCTGATTCTGACCGTGTTTAGGATATTGCATGCCACAAGAATCAAAGCACATGTCCATGGTGAGAAGAAAGGCAGCAATGAAATGACTTTTACAACATTGAGCTATATGCATGTAGGTTATAAAAGTGTTATGTCATTTCTGTATTTAAATGTAAATAAATTAATTTGCTGGTACAAGATGGTGTCTAATGAATGTTGACCCCACCATTGTTACAGTCAACACTAAACCTTCACCATTATTTCAGTATTCTTTATGTTAAATAAATATTAAGTTTTAATTAGTCAATTTTAAATTAATTGCTAGATTATCATCCAAATTTTTCTTAAAAACAGGGAGAGCAGGAGGATTTTATTTTTTATATTTTATTTTAAAAATTTTTATGGTTTTTTTTTGTTTGTTTTTTTTGTTTTTATTATTTTTATGAAAATAAAAAGGGTCTCGGCACCATGAAAATTAAGGGGTAGGCGGGGATGATAAACTAGCAGTTAATTTTTTATGGCCTTATAGAATGGGCATTTAAATTGTGGGCTGGTTAAAAAGTTGCTGTTTTTTCACCTAATAGTAATAATAGACAGTTACAGCAACATTGTAGTCAGCCCTCAGTTTCATAAATCTAAATATAATTCAATTATGATGTTTCTGTACATTTACAGTTGGTATTAATTAATTGCTTTTACATTTTTTGTTTGATTGTGTTTTATTGCTATATAGTTTATGAAATATGTATGTGCTGTCTGTTTTTAAGTTTGCTTGCCTTATTAACATAGTGATTATGATGTATATTGTATCTGTTATGCATGACTGATTATGAGGGCAAATGTTTTTAATTGTGTGTTGTCGCGATGATAAAGCATCTATATTTGTTATTGTTAATGTGTTGTTGGAAGCTTAAAGTATCATTTGGTTGGGTCAGTAGTGTTGTTACTGAAATTACCTCATTTTTTTTTTTTACATCAAAACATGGTACTAAGCATTAAATGTTGTCTTTAAAAGTGATATTTTGGGTAAGGATTCCCCATTTATTATTCCATGTCTGTTTTTAGTGTTACAAAAATGAAAAATAAGTCATTTGTTATGAATTGTATATGGATATTTACCACTGAATGTTTTTGTACATTGTTTTTATTTGGTTGAGAGAGAGAGGTGTTGATCAGCAATTAAGATGAAATAAAAAAAATGGGACATCATTTGCATGTGTTTGTAAATGTTGATTATATTTTAGTTCTGATGTGTAAACAAAAGCGATTTCATTTAACTATCGTTCATTTTTAAAAATAATCCTGAAAACAATATGTTGAGACTGTGATTATACAAATTCTTAATAAAATTGCAGAATAAATTGTTTTAACAAAATAAATTGCAATTATATGTACTGTAATATAATGATAATCATTGTATCACTTTTAAATTAAATTTTGATATATTTATATATATTTTTTTATTTTGTTTTTCCTAATTAAAATTCATTTCTGTTGATGTATAATGTGCAGGACTGTGTACTCTAAGAAAGAATATCAGCATTTTTTTCTACTATTAAATTGACAAGTCAGAAATTTAATTTTACCTGATTTTAATACAATGTTCCTGTACATAAAGGTAAATTCAATTAAATTAGTTTTCTTTAAATGAATGTCAAAATTTAAGATTCAAATAACATCTGTTAAAAAAGTAAGTCACTTTATTTACATAAACACGCAGTTTTAATGATTATTTAACAGAAAATATTACAAAATCACATTTATTACCCATAAATGACCCCGATGTAGAGTGACTATTACCCCACCCACTGGCCTACATGGCATTCTTTGTCCAAGTAAATACAATGTACCGGTAATACAATGTTGTGTTTACGTAGAGATGGTTCATTTGTCCAAGGAAAATGGCAGTGAAGCAACCAATAATTGGATTATCGACTTGTTTCATTGTCCGCATTCAGGTCAGTTGTATGTTTACATAGTTTTACAAAAAAAATTTGAGTCTTGAGTCCAATTTTCAGACTTAGATTATTGATAAATTTAGACCCAGTGAAGTGACATGATCTCACCAAGTCGCAGGCAATGACAAGTTCAAGACCCCAGTCAGTGTTGCAGTTTCTTTGTTTGAAAGTGAAATTTACTAGTTACATTTATAGATATTCCACTGAAATTGACAGTTTCAATATTTTGACAGTACATAATTCACTAAGAAATCTCTGTAATACATCAAAAAGCATAAATAAATGGTAATAAAAAAATTCTTGTTCTTCCGAACACATTAAGCAAGTCATCATATCTCGACACGCTAATGCTCTATTTAGCATGTCACCAAATCTCACTCTAATGTTCTTTTCTGTCAAACTTGAATATCAGCAACATATCGGTTACATACATACGTCATGATGCTGTCAGAATAAAAACGACCCAGTCAGACATGTGAAGATTCAGTTACTGGAAGATCAATACGAAGTATCAGATTATCTAGTCGAAAACAAAAAGGAGACATGTTGTCAGCCGTAGTATGGCAGAAAAATATACTGGAATATAACCCTTTACTTCATATAGGCGCCTTTGGACACTTCTGATATAGACGCCTTTGGACACCTAATATAGAAGGCTTATGAATTATTGTGTGAATTATGTTTATATTAACTGACAGAGTGGAAAACAGTGCAGGAAGTGTTCAGATTGCTTGTTATGAGCAATCTGAACGCTTCCTGCACTGTTTTCAAAGGCCTGTGATTAGTGCGGGAAAATGCATATATATGATGTAAAGGGTTAACACATCTGAAGTTCTGCGTAAAATGTTGTTAATGTAGTTCTAGATGCTGAATGCATTTATAATATCTTCAACACAAAAATTTGACACATACTCAAATTATCAGTTTGTTACAGAAAGCTGTGCGGTAAACATTTAAGTATATTATGTAAAACTAAAAAAAATATCATTTTATCTCTATTAGATATAAATTATATATGGGATGTGTGAAAGTGCTGTGAGTACTTGGCCAGTATTATGTCTAAACATGGTTGGCATAATTTTATTAAAAACAAGTTGGATTCAAACAGTATGGAACTTCAAGATATGTTCTTATTATTTCAACGTAATTTATCAAATTTTGAATACCAACATGCCATTTTGGTGTGTGCATATTTTAGCATAAAAAAAAATTTAATTCTGATGAATACAGATTCACCCATACTCATTGTCATTCTCAATACAGCTTATTGCTTTCAAGATAAATATGCAGGTTCTTAAAGAATTCTTGATGAAAATAAATATTTTCCTATCAGACTGGCACATCCTTTATTAGCTTTACTAATTTTTTTAATCTTTTCAATGCAGCATTTCTGTGACTTTATAATTTGTCCCATCAGACAGGATTATATCATTCTGGTCTGTGTGATTAGATACTAATGTTCCAAAGGTGTAATTGTGCTAATTTTGTTTCTATTATCACCTTGATATGGTAGTCAGAAAATATCTGGAAATGCCAAATTGTTGTTCCTCTTTCATGGGTTAACATTATCTAAACCATCCAAGATAATGAACATTTTTGATTAATATGTTCTGAGTGTGAATGTTGTTTCGCTTCTTGCATGTACACCATGTCAGTTTGTTTTTTTAACATTTTCCTAATATCATGGGAAATCATTAAGGATATTTATTTATATAGTAGCTTTAATTGACAGATTGTAGATCTGTGTTATATTCTATGTATGCATGATAATTGCAATTAAGTGCATAACTGCTCAAAACAATGTATACCTCAAACAATGGGTAGGTTAGATTTTTGTACTGAGAACTAACAGTAGTTATGGTTATTGGGTCAGGGATGCTGGTATTTGTTTACCAGGTTATTTGCCAGGTATACTGGTACTTGTGTACTTGGTTATTGGGTCAGGGATGCTGGTATTTGTTTACCAGGTTATTGGCCAAGGATGCTGATACTTGTGTATCTGGTTATTGGATTAAGGATGCTTGTATTTGTTTACCTAGTTATTGGATCAGGGATGCTGGTACTTGTGTACTTGGTTATTGGGTCAGGGATACTGGTACTTGTGTACCTGATTATTGGGTCAGGGATGCTGGTATTTGTTTACCTGGTTATTGGGTCAAGGATACTGGTATGCTTGTACCTGGTTATTGGGTCAGGGATGCTGGTATTTGTTTACCTGGTTATTGGGTCAGGGATAATAGTATGTATGTAATGGATTATTGGGTCAGGGATACTGGTATGTATGTACCCAATTATTGAATCAGGGATACTGGTACATATGTACCGGAATATTGGGTCAGGGATACTAGTATGCTTGTACCTGGTTATTGGGTCAGGGACACATGTACTTATAAAACATTTTTTTAACTTTCTTGGCCATGATGCTAACAAATGATCAGTGGTCGCTAAAACTTAACTGTTTACAATAAATGACAGAATGGCTATGAGATTTGTTATGACAGGGACAGCTGGTATCGATAATCTCTACCAGATGTTTCCACAAACATCTCTCTACATTACTTCATTGTATGTACAGATAGAGAGGACAACACAGTTGTGTTACTATGTCATTGGCGGATTAATACTGGAGAGGACAGTGGGTATGGAAAGATTGTCACATATCCAGCAAACAAATAACTGAATTAATCATAGTGGACATTATTATTATGTTGGCAAGATGTTAATATGTAAAAATAAAAAGCACTACTTACACTTCAGCTGACCTCTATCGCAATCCAAAACTCACGCATCTACAATTTTGTCCTCTCAATATAATATAAGCTTACGCTGAGGTCTCGAGTTCCAGATGGTCATTCTACTTGGATTAAAATTAAACTGGATGATGCCATATATAACCTGTTGTGTGTTAAATGGTGTTAAAATCAGAATGCCATCCAGTAAACTCATAGAAATAGTTATATTATAGAATGCCAAAATAACTGCATTTGTCGGTTAATGTCATTAAGCCACAAAATGAAGATATTCTATTGTTATACATCTATTAAAATAATAATAAATGTGTTTGGTTAAATAACAATATTGATGGATGTTTTAATGAAGAAAATGAAACTACCATAAACATTCGTTTATTTGTAACAATATTGATGGATGTTTCAATGAAGAAAACGAAATTACTGTAAATATCCATTTACTTGAAACAAAATAGATACTTACAAGGTGTGTAAAACAGGATATATAGTAATTTAATTGATAATGTCTGAATTTTTCAAGTACATGCAACATGTGCCTTGGACATGTATCTTCAATGTCCTACGATTAAAGTAAAGAGCCATGTTCCACGTTTCAGATTCGAATACGAGCTGTATACTGAAAGAATAAAGAAATGTCTGGTGAATTTCAGAGTCACATATCAAACTATTGGAAGTGATATTAACAATTTTAATATATCTATGTAAAGGTATTTGATTAAAGGTTTTGTCAGCGGTAATGATCATATTGATTAAATGATTAATACCTTTATGTTCTGTAAATATTGCTTACAATTACTTTGATGATGTTGCTCTTAAATTCACTCAGTGTTTCTTTATCCTTTTACTGTATAATTATATTTACATGTATACTTGTATCTGAGTACTTTGTTTCCATAGTTAAAGTCTAATAAACTGTCATTTTTTGTATTGGTATCAGTAAAACCATGTTGTTTTTTTTAATTCATTATTGTTTTTTATAAGATGGTAATATGTCATTTCATTTGCTCAAAGTTTTTTTTATAGCAGTTGTCAGGTATTTAGGTCACCTGAGACTTTTTCTTTATGGACCTTTTGTGATTGCCTTTTATCTGTCGTGCATTCGAAAACAATTGACATTTTCGACTTCCTCTCAAAAACCATAAGCTCAATTGTAATGAAATGTTGTATGCAGCTTTGGTACCTAAGGGTGAATCAAAGTTGTGAATTACATGGTCCCAACCCGCCTGGGGCTTTAGTGGCAGAGCCAAAACATTAAAATTTAAGGTAAACTTTGAAAATCTTCTTCTTACTAAAGAAAGCACTTGGAAACAAGTGGTGAGCATGATTATAGACGTATATGGGTCCTTTATAAAAATTGTGAATTGCATGTCCCTGGGTATCACGGACGGTTTGGCCCTGGGTGTGGAGCCAACTTTCCTAAACCTATATAAGAGAAAATGACAAAAAACATAATTTCTGATGAATGAATAAACTCATTTGAATCATTTTTGGTGTGATTTGTTGTTGCTGGCATGACGATTAATGCTAATGTTGCATTGACAATATTTGGAAAACAGATTCATGTAGCTTTATGTCATCAATGATAATCAGGTGACAGTTAAGTCCCATTGGCCTATTCTTATATATTGTCATGCATGATGCTTTTATAAATTATAACAAAAACATAAATACACAGAAATGCGAATAAATGATCCATCAAGTATGCATAGTGTAATATTTAGTACCCAGAAATATTTTTGAGCTGTAAATAATGAATAGCTATATGCTAAAGATTGCTTTTTGTATTTGCATGAAAACATACAGCTGCGGTTTGTAGAACTTTGCCAAGAATGAGGATGATTCCTACAGGAGTCTTGATATTACTTGTAACTTGTATATTTTGCTGTTTGAATTTCTGTAATTTAAATGCTGTATTAATTGTACCCTTTTTTTGATGATGCTATTGAATTAAATGCCAAAAATTGAAAAAATAAAAATTTCATTTTATTTTTGCGTTGGTTGTTTCATAATGTTTTTTGAGATATGAATCCTCCATAGGTGGTCATAACCCTTTACTTCATAAAGACGCATTTGGACACCTCTAATATAGACGCCTTTGGACACCTAATATAGAAGGCCTTTGAATTATTTGGTGAATTATTTTTATATTAACTGACAGAGTGGAAAACAGTGCAGGAAGTGTTCAGATTGCTCGTTACAAGCAATCTTAACTCTTCCTGCACTGTTTTCAAAGGCCTTCTGTGATTTGTGCGTGAAAATGCGTATCTATTGAGTATAGAGCTCCTTTTGCAGAGTTTGTGGGTTTGAATCCCGATCAGCTCAGTTCAAAACAATAACTTGATGTTAGAAAATTTGCCAGTTTTAATGTATTTTGGGAAGAAAAATTGTTTTACTCCGAGGTCTTCCTCCACCAATGAAACTGGTTGTCACATAATAATTGTGGTATATAAGCTTATTTAAAATCACCATCGGCTTCCCATTTGGCCAATGCCCCCAGAAATGAAGTAGTGTTTTTCGGTTCGGGGGGATGGGGGGGGGGGTGCAAATAGAAACCAATCGTAAGTTTCTTTGGTTCTTTAGAACTAGTCAAATCGGAGGATCAATGCTGATGTTTAATGGCTCTTAAATATTTAAAAATTGCACTATCTGACCTTGTGTGCGTTCTAGCATTCCATTTTTAATATGATACTCACCGAACTTACACAGCAGTTATATAACCATAATATCTTGGACAATTTCTTGAACATGCAAAATCAGATTATAAGTGTCGGAGTTATGGCCCTTGAATCGCCAAATATTGTATATACTTGCATTATTATTTTGTGTGCGCTCTGTCACTCAGTTTTCATTTGATCTTAATCAAACTTACACAGTTATATAACCAAAATATCTAAGACAATTTTTTGAACTAGCTAAAGCGAATATTTTTTTGTCGAAGTTTTGGCACTTAATTATGAAAAAATGTGCTTTTTGATCTTATGTGCACTTTAGCACTCATAGTTATCATTTGATTTCCACCAATCCTATTACAGTAGTTCTATAACCATGACATCTTGGACAAATTTTAGAACTGGCCAAATGAGATAAATGTTGTTGGAGTTATCGCGCTTGAATTGTCAGAGAAATATGGTATTTGAACTTGTATGCACTCTAACACCTGCAGTTTTCATTTGTAGTTCACCAAACATACACAGTATCTATAATATCTTAACTGACCGAATTTAAATGTCAGAGGTATGGCTATGATAAAAAATAGCCTTCTTTGGAATTGTCTCTTCTGTCACAGGTGGGCGTTTTAGGGCCAATCTGGCCCTTGTGTTTTATTGTTGCAATATGCCAAGAGATTGTATCAAAATAACAACAAAATTTATTTGTCACTGTTCAATGTATGGTATAACTAAGCCACTGAATACCAATAAAATTATTGAGTTAGAAAGATATATTTTTGCAATTTTTGAACAACCTTTAGTATGGAAGGGTATCACCGCCATAACTCTTAGTATGCAATTTGTCGTTTGTTCTTTGTACAATGGGTGTAAATGTTTCTTTCTTCTTAGTTCTTTGTGGAAAATGAAATATTTCATCTTTGTATCTTTGCAATTTGTCTATCTTACTATATCCTATCATTGTAAAAGTTACATACTTCCTGTCATAATATAACGCGTTCAGCATAATCACGTGTTTCAAAAGAATAAGAATTGCAAACGTTAAACTATGCATGATGTACAATGCACTTAGGCATATGTAACGATGCGAATAACACAGTTGGCATTGTCAAGGCATAGAACCACCATTGCAAAAAGGAAGTGCTTCCGTGGGGTAGTCGCATAATTGCGGTTATAAATAATCCTCATTTCTTCTTATTTAGAAATGCATGTTCCTTATTTTAATGCTCATTTTTTTATTTGAATGGCATTATTGATGTATTTTGAACATTTTGATAGCATAGCCATGTTTGAATTGTGAATTTAGAAAAAGAAATGATACTTGGAAATTGGGGTAATGAACACATGATTTCGGAAGTTTACTTTCACTGTCGCCAGTGTACACACTGAGCAGAAAAAAACAACTCTTATATGACACATGACGCCTACTTTTCTCCTCATATTTTGATAGTGCAGAGGTTGACAAACAGTAAAATGTAGGTTTCACTTCTTTCATTTGGGGTTCTCTTTGAATGACAAGCCTTCAAACTTGTATTATTTACTATAGAATAAAGAACAAAAATCAATGATGGGGTTCCACCTCAATTATGATGACAGGTGTCGCTAGACGTACAGAAAGAATAACGACTTGTCTCTAGTAGAATCGGTGTTGCTTTGTTTTCATCCTTAGTCTTATGAAAAATATGGTCAGCAACCACCATTGAGAGGATCTCTCTGATCGATTGAAAAAAAAGTATAGGGATGTAAAGAGCATAAATTTTTATAGTAAATTTAATTTTGGTTGGATGAAAATGTCGAACTGGCAAATGATCACAATAAAATATAAGTTTATTATATTTGTGTCAATAAAAAAAAGTATGTCTCTGTGACTGACTAAATTCATTTTATCAAGGAAACTGTGTGGAAAGTAAAATTGGTGAAATTTACTTTTTTTATGCTGAAAGTTGGGGTATCCAACTTCAGGTGGCAAAATGTGTTAGACAGTGATCCTTTTGACCCCATTTTGGGGACTTTTAATTTGATAATTTCCTAACTTAACTTATGCAGAGTAAACTAGAAATATCACTGAAGGTGACGAATATCCCCAGATGGCGCCCTGACAGTTATTGCATTCTTTTGCTGCCTGCTGTGACACAGTGAACAAGTTAGAGTAACCAATCACTTTTGTGAAGTGTCATTGAATTCTAGACAATGGTTGGCGAGAAACAGCGACCTCAAGAAAATGACAAGAAAATGTCTGAAAAATTCAAATCTCATTTTAAAATGCTGATGATATACATAACAATGCGTGGTACCAATTACTTTTGTGAAGTTTCATTGAATACCAGCCAATGATTGCCGAGAAATAACGACCACAAGAAAATGTCTGAAAAATTCAAAGGGCCATAACTCATTCAAAAATTATTCGCGCACAGCATACGGATGATATAGATAACTAGGCTTGGTACCAACCACTTTTTTGAAGCTTCATTAAATTCCAGCTAATGGTTGCCGAGAAATAGCGACCACAAAAAATATGTCTGAAAAACCCAAAGGACCATCATAACTCATTGAAACAATATTCGGGTGCAACATGCCGACGATATACACATTTAGGCTTAGTACCAATCACTTTTGTGAAGTTTTATTGAATTCAAGCCCAATGGTTGCCTAGAAATAGCGACCACAAAGGGCCATAACTGATGGAACAATTATTATCGCACAACATGCCGACAATATGCACAACTAGTCACCCATGTGAAGTTTCATAGACTTCAGGCCAATGGTTGCTGAGTGATAGCTATCGAAATATTGTTAACAGACGGACGTACGTACGAGTGTGATTCCTATATAGCCCCTATATACTTTGCATCTGAGGGTATACTTAATGGCATATGAATTGCGTATTATATAATTAGTGTTGGCAAGGAATTATGTCCTTTTTGTTAGTCATAAAAATGTTTTCAAGACTTTTTGGCTAAGGGTTTTCTTCAATTATCAATATTGTTTTGCATAATTTACACCCAGTATATTCTTTCACGGTGTCAAATCTTTATTAAATAATTCGGCGCTTGTTTTTCTCACTACCTCTGTGATTATCGTTTATATGTTTATTTTTCGGAAATTCTGTATTTATTTTTTGTCTACTAGTTATTTAAATGACAAATATTTTAGACTGTTTTGTTTAATCATAGTGTATTGCTATCTCATTGATAGTAACGCAATTTGGTCATAAGTTCTCACACCATTGATTAATTAAAAATATCTTGGGTACATGTATGATATATGTAATGAATTATTTTTTGATTTTTGTTTAAAAATCAGTTGTAAATGTATTGTAACGTGCACCGAGCGGTTTGTGCACATAACTACTAATACATATGATATATAAGAATTTTCCTTGGGCTACTTGCCGTTTGATTTAAGATAAATGGTGAACTAATTTTCCTTAAGCTACTTTGCTTTATGATTGAATGGCAAATGATTGAACAAATGATTAGTGTTTAAAAAGAATAATCACGTACAATTAACTTCTACATATAAAACCAAATTATAAAGGTTTCGAACGAACATTTCAACAAACGTTTCGCACAACACTAAACACTATGCCCAGGATTCTGTTTTAACTAAATAAAACTAGTTCTGCAGCCCTCAAAACTCGAAACTCCGAGCTGCACCAAAGTATCAGACTTACGTCTCAAACACTTGCCCAGGTCTCTGTTTTAACTAAATAAAACTAGTCCTGCAGCAATGTTCCAAACCTGTCCCAACACCTGTCTGAGACAAACAATGGCACCCAACAGACTACGACCCGGAGCACTGTTCACAAGTTTCAGAGGGCAACTCTTGAGTTCAAAACTGCACTTCTGAGAATCCCTCGTTCACTTGTGACCTCGGTCCAAAGTCCCAGCCTGTATTACCAACTAATAATAATTAACTAATTATGCAGGGTCTTCTTTCTGCTCCTTCTCCGTCGAGTTGTAACACCAGACTGACCCAGAATACTAACGGTCTGCTGCTTATATAGCATAAGTCACATGGCCTAGTCACATGACTTCAATCGGACCTTCTTACTGCTGTACGACCACATAATGATGTTCGAGATTATGCGATTCCATTGCATTAACATCCTTAATCAAATTCAATGAGAGTCTGCATGACAATTTATTAACTACGTTTTCTGTACTTTTATTAATGTAACTTAATAAACAATAGGAATACTTAGACTATTCACATATATTATCAACCAACAGAAAAGTATAACGGCGTAACAAAATACACCGATGTTATATATAGATTTCTATACAAGGCTTTTTTCGTCACATTACCCACGCCTCCGACTACAAGCGTCCCGCTTGATCATAAAACCATATTTATCATCCATAAAACATACACTCAACTTTAATAGATTATACAAAACAGAAAAAAAATCGGCATATTCATCTAACACAATTATTTGTCCAGAACATATATATATTTGTTCATATAAAACTTCCAAAAATTGCTGAACAGATATCAATCCGCTGTTTATCAAAATTATGAAAAAATGGTCCATAAATAACATATCCTTTCAGATTACATGTATATCAAACATGATTAAAAGTCTCAGTTTCCCAACTTACTTCATCAACTTATCTATGCTCGATAAAAGTTCCTATACAACCCGAACTAAATCCTCCTTTAACCTCGAAAGAGTGTTTAGTGCTTCCTGCATCATGCTGAATGTGAGCCTTTCTGGTCGTTCTTCTAGTTTTGCTTCTTTTACTCAGACTTTCGGTGTCAAACAAATTTTGTAATTAACACTCTGGCCCCTGGAGCGCATATTTCTCTTTTTGTCTGCATAACTTTTCATTCTTTCCAGGTCGTCTATTCGGATCTCAACTCGTTTCAGACTCATCAAATGTATTTCTTTCACATTTTACATATAATTCAGAGTTAGTACCTACACTATCTAGAGCAGACATCACAGTCTTGAAAGGTGTTTGGACTGGCAGTGAAGCTGGTGTCATTTTACATAATATTTCTGTTGCACTAGTTTCATGCTCCTGCAGTGTTTTAGTTTGGTCAAGCCTTTGGTTTACTCCGTGCTTCCTTTTCAAATGTCTCCACAGATATGCAGTCTTTTTAAAAGTTACTTTACATTCTTCACATGTTGGTCTGTCTTTCATACACTTAAGCTTTTTCAATTTAGCTTTACAAATGCTTTTGTTTTTGTATATTGTTTTAATAGATTCTCCCTGGTTTTGCATAAGGATAGGTACCTCAGACATTGAAGGTAAAACGGCCTGATCATCAACATTTACTCCGTAACATCCTAACCTTCAAGCTAGTTTTAACTGGCATGACTTGCCTTTAATAGTTAATGTGTTGTTAGATAAATCAAGTTTACAATCTTGAGTTTGTAAAAGTCTAAACCAAGTAAAACATTTAACTCAATATCTGTAACCACAATGTCGCTGACATATTGAACACCACATATCTCTATGCATGCTGAAGTTTTGCCCTTGATATTGACTGGATCTCCTGATGCTGACAAGATTTGTGTTCTAAACGGTTTCAGCTTACTAGAACAATGTCTAATAATATCCCAATCTCTTGTAGAAATTATTGTGAGAGTTGCTCCGGTATCGATTAAACATTCTGTAAGTATATTATTAATTTTGGTGTCAACATAAAGACCTGAACCAGCAGCTGCAACATGTTGTTTATCATTAGATGAACTGAGATTGGATTTGGCGTTCGCGTTCGGAAGATTAGGACAATAGGTTTAATATGATATTCGGATCCGCAATTAAAACATTTCCTTTTTCTCCTGACTTCAAACCGAGAGTTCTGTCGGCCATGCTGAAATCTTCTACTTCGGTTGGTATTTGCCTCCTGTGGTTTCGAAACCGTCCTCTCATGAGACCATGATTGGAATGCCTTGCTGAGATCTGAAACTATGTTCTTGAGACCATTTTATTCTTCTCTTAATTCTGTCTCTTTATCTGAAGTGGATCTCAAATATCCTTGTCCCTCCATATGCTTCCTTTCAGCACGATTATACGCTTCAAGCTCGACTGCATGCCGAACAGCATCGTTTAAATTTAACGGCCTAGCTTGTTTGATACGAAGTTTCATGTCTGAGCTTATGAGAGAGTCTATAAACTGCTCTTTTGCTAGAGTTTCCCGAACATCAGTTGGTGCTGTTGGATAGGCTAAATTAGTTAGCCGTCTGACGTCCTGACCAAGTTCAGACATAGTTTCTGATGCCTTTTGTTTTCTCTCACGCAACTGAACACGGTATAATTCAGTTTGATTAGGTAGGGCAAATTTTTTCTTCTAAAGACCGTACCAGCTCGTTATAGTCATAAGCATCTGAACTTTAATTTCCAAAAACACCCTGAGCTTGTCCTCTAAGTGATACAGCCAAATAAAGTCCTTTCTGTTCTTCTGTCCAACTATTTATTTTTGCACAAGCATCAAAATGAGCTTTATAGTCCAGCCAACTGCTCGAATCATCAAACGTTGCTGGTTTGACTTTTACTCCATAACCATTCCCTGAGCTAGGTTTCGAACTACCAGGTTCTGCACCTACTTCGTGTTTTGGTGTTGAACATGTCTGTTTCGAGTCAGACTTCTTTCGTTTTGTAACAAAACGGTCAGGTTCCTTGACGAGTGTTGTCTCAAACTCATATTCCTTTTTAATGGGACTGCACCAAGGCGGAGTCTTGAAGCCAACACCAATCTCTGTCTTCAAACACTTTTTTAAACTTCGGCCATCCTCCATCTTTGATACCTTTTTTAATGCTGAACTGCTCCGTCCTTTATTTGTAGACATGCCCAACTCCATGTTTTCTATCTGTCGTTCAAGAAGCGATATTTCAGTCTGAACCTTATTCATTTCGTTTTGCCGTCTCAGCTCCTGCAAACGTTCATCTAAACTTTGCATCCTACTATCAAATTCCTGACTATCATCCATATTGTATTAAGTATGGGTAAAGTAATAACTGTAGATTATTAAATTATCCCACCGCTGCCACCAATTTTTGTAACGTGCACCGAGCGGTTTGTGCACACAACTACTAATACATATGATATGTAAGAATTTTCCTTGGGCTACTTGCCGTTTGATTTAAGATAAATGGTGAAATAATTTTCCTCAAGCTAATTTGCTTTATGATTGAATGGCAAATGCTTGAACAAATGATTCGTGTTTAAAAAGAATAATCACGTACAATTAACTTCTACATATCAAACCAAATTATAAAGGTTTCAAACAAACGTTTCAACAAACGTTTCGCACAACACTAAACACTATGCCCAGAACTGTGTTTTGAATAAAACTAGTTCTGCAGCACTCCAAACAAATGCCCAGGACTCTGTTTTAAATAAATAAAACTAGTCTTGCGGCACTCCAAACTCGAAACTCCGAGCTGCACCAAAGTATCAGACTTACGTCTCAAACACTTGCTCAGGACTCTGTTTTAGATAAATACAACTAGTCCTGCAGCAATGTTTCAAACCTGTCCCAGCACCTGTCTGAGACAAACAATGGCACACAACAGACTACGACCCGGAGCACTGTTCACAAGTTTCAGAGGGTTCTGCAACTGTGAGTTCAAAACTGCTTTTCTGAGAATCCCTCGTTCACTTGTGACCTCGGTTCAAAGTCTCAGCCTGTATTACCAAATAATAATAACTGATTAATAGAATTATAGATTTCTATACAAGGCGTTTTTCGTCACAGTATGTTTGTCTCAGCTTGTACATTTTTATTTTCTGACACTCATTGTTTTTTATATCAACTATTTTCATAACAAGTGAGAAGTGACGCCATCAAAACAACCTTTAAGCACTTTATTCGTATTGCATTAAGTGGTTTTGGTGAATCTAAGATGTACTTCCGTTTCTTGGGTGACACATGCCATGGTAACCGTATATACTCGGCCTATTCCGCCATCCTTTGGTATTAGACTCAACTACGATAGTTGGCGAGTTGGTCCAAATGCTGCCAATGGTCAGCTCTATTTCCGGTGCGATTGAGGGCGACATTTATATGTGTGTTGAAAAGTATAAACTATGTGATATTTATTTTAGACATGTATTTATTTGTTAAAATATTAGGTTAAGTTTATTAACATTTGATTTTAAAAAAAAATATGAAATAAAGGGCAATTTGTTATTATGGTTCTGTTCAGCTAGTCAATACACAGGATACAAGATGTTTTATTGAGTAATTAAAGGCTTCCGCGTGCTGACACGGAACCGCCAACAATGGTAAGGCAATTACAAGTCTCGAACATGAGACCATCAACAACGGTAAGGCAATTACAAGCATCAAACATAGAACCACCAACAATGGTAAAGCAATTGCAAGCCTCGAACATGGAACCACCAACAATGGTAAAGCAATTACATGCCTCGAACATGGAACCACCAACAATGGTAAGGCGATTACAAGCCTCGAACATGGAACCACCAAAAATGGTTAGGCGATTACAAGTCTCGAACATGGAACCACCAACAATGGTAAGGCGATTACAAGTCTCGAATATGCGCAGAGTACAACCACCTTGATCTTTGATTTACAACGTAACTATATTAAATTAAACATCTTAATACAAACATATCCACTCCCATTTCTCAATAATTTTGCTCAGTGATGAAACGCAATCGCATGAGACAACTCTCTTTAAAATGTGATGCCTTCTAACAGTTCCTTCTAAAATATCTCATTGGATAAAGTGATATCATCTGTTGATTTTTTTTCTGCACAAAACGTCAAGATGCTTGTTTTTAAAGATGATCTATGTACCATGAGCGCTATAGACATGGAATTCTGGAATGCATGCTGCATATACATTAAGCCACAGTGTATTTATATAAATGTCTAAAACAAATAGCATGACTATTCAACGTAATTTAACAAAACAAGAACTAATCTTTAGAATAATCATATGGCATTATAGAGATATTTAAATGATAACGAGAAAGTTGTCATCTAGATGTTATTCCAAGATGAATACGATGTTGAGAGATACAAAAACAAAACCACTAGCGAATCCAGGGTGGGTGGGGTGCACCCATCCCACTAAAAATTGCCAAATATAGTTATTGTGCTAGAAACTTGCCGGACATATTCGCAATTCCTCCAACATGAACATTTGGGGTGGTATTAACCAACCATTCTTAAGAATATTTTTTTCCATTTTCGAGGCCAAACTTTTCAAGCATGCTTATACAAATGTATAGTCAAATAAACTCGTACCATTATTATATCTATCAAGGTAAAGCTTGCACCATTATTATATCTATCAAGGTAAAGCTTGCACCATTATTATATCTATCAAGGTAAAGCTTGCACCATTATTATATCTATCAAGGTAAAGCTTGCACCATTATTAGATCTATCAAGGTAAAGCTTGCACCATTATTATATCTATCAAGGTAAAGCTTGCACCATTATTATATCTATCAAGGTTAAGCTTGCACCATTATTATATCTATTAAGATAAAGGTTGCACCATTATTATATCTATCAAGGTAAAGCTTGCACCATTATTATATCTATCAAGGTAAAGCTTGCACCATTATTATATCTATCAAGGTAAAGCTTGCACCATTATTAGATCTATTAAGATAAAGGTTGCACCATTATTATATCTATCAAGGTAAAGCTTGCACCATTATTATATCTATCAAGGTAAAGCTTGCACCATTATTATATCTATCAAGGTAAAGGTTGCACCATTATTATATCTATTAAGATAAAGGTTGCACCATTATTATATCTATTAAGATAAAGGTTGCACCATTATTAGATCTATTAAGATAAAGGTTGCACCATTATTATATCTATTAAGATAAAGGTTGCACCATTATTAGATCTATTAAGGTAAAGGTTGCACCATTATTATATCTATCAAGGTAAAGCTTGCACCATTATTATATCTAACAAGGTAAAGCTTGCACCATTATTATATCTAACAAGGTAAAGCTTGCACCATTATTATATCTATTAAGATAAAGGTTGCACCATTATTATATCTATCAAGGTAAAGGTTGCACCATTATTATATCTATTAAGATAAAGGTTGCACCATTATTATATCTATTAAGATAAAGGTTGCACCATTATTATATCTATTAAGATAAAGGTTGCACCATTATTATATCTATCAAGGTAAAGGTTGCACCATTATTATATCTATTAAGATAAAGGTTGCACCATTATTATATCTATTAAGATAAAGGTTGCACCATTATTTTATCGCTCAAGGTAAAGCTTGTCCCATTATTATATATGTCAAAGTAAACTGGTTGTCGAAGGATGAATTTTGGATTTTCAAGCCCAAGTCTAAGAATATTCGTATGAATGGTTGGTGAATACCACCACAGACTCCGCTGCTGAAAATTGTTCTTTCTATAAATAGATATCCGACACGGCAACGCAGTTTCAAACCATTCCGGAGTGCGTTTTTGTCGTCTGTAAATATGTTTTTTTATTTTGCCTTCTGTGTGTGCAAGGTACAGTCATCATTAGCTTCCGTCATCCACAGAAAACTCTGAAAACAAAAAAAACCGTCCATGATCATTAACAAACTATGCTTATCATAAACACAGTATTAATTAAAAACAAACATGATGATAATAGGATGTTCATAATCAAACCCAGTTGTTCAAGCTATAATAATAATGATAATAATAAAACTAATGACAATAATAATAATAACGACAATAATGATAATAATGACAATAATTATAAAAAGAAAAAACAATAACAAAAATGATAATAATAAAATGACGATGATTATGATAATAATAATAAAAATAAGATAATAATGATAATGAGAATAATAATAGTAATAATAAAAAATAAAGATAATAATAATAAAATGATGATAATAATAATAATGAGAATGATAATAAAAAATGATTATAATAAAATAATAATAAAATGATGATAATTATAATTATAAAAATAATAATAATATATTTATACTAATATGATAATAATAATAATAAAATTATAATTATAATAACAATGATAAAAAAACTCGTGATACTACTAATAATAAAATGACCATTATAATTGTAATGATATTAGTAATACCCGTGATAATAAAATAAAGATAAAATGATAATAATACTAGTATTAAAAATACTAATATCAGTAATGATAATAACGATAATAATAGAAACAATAATGATAATTATAATAATTAATAATTATAATAATAATAACAATAAAGATAATGATAAGAATAATCATAATAATAATAATGATAATAAAAATAATAACAAAAAATAATAATAATGACAAGAATAATAATAATAAAAATAATGATAATGACAATAATTATAATAATAATAATGACAATGATAATAATAACAATAATGATAATAATGATAATAATTAAATAATAATAAAAACAATAATAATAAAATGATGATAATAATAATAATGATAATAATAATAATGATAATAATAACAAAATGATAAAAATAATAATACCCTGGATAATAAAATAATAATAAAATGATAATAATAATAGTATTTATAATACTATTATTAGTAATAACGATAATAATATAAATAATAATGATAATAGTAATAATAATAATTAATAATTAAAATAATAACGATAATAATATATTAATAATGAGTATAATGATAGTAATAATAATAATGATAATAACGATAATAATAATAATAATATTATTATTAATAATGAGTATAATGATAGAAATAATAATAATGAAAATAACGATTATTATAATGATAATAATATTATTAATAATGAGTATAATGATAATGATAATAATAATGAATAATTATAATAATAACGATTATATTATTATTAATAATGATAGCAATAATAATAACATGAGGGCCAGTTTGGACCTAAATCGCTCACCTTTGGCAGAGAAGACGATGCAAAGGACTGCAGTTAACATAAATTCATATAATGCAATTTTTGTGGATTCAGGACCATAACGCCCGACATTAATTATCCAATTTGGGAAGTTCAAGAATTTGTCTAAGAAATTACGGTTGCATAGCTTCTGTGTAAGTTTAACAAAGATCAAATATAAACTGTGAGTGCTAGAGAGCACACAACATCAAATTTGACAATTCAAGGGCTATAGCTCTGACAATATTTATCTGATTGACCAGTTCAAGAACCTGTTTAATATATTATGGCTACATAATAATTGTGTGTCTGTTGAATATTACATGAAAGCATACACACAATGTCAAATAACACAATTTTTTGATAATTCAAGGGCAGAAACTCAAACACTAATTATCCAATATGGCCAGTTCATAAACTTTTCCTAGATATTATAGTTATATAACTACTGTGTTAGTTAAATGAGAACCAAATAAAAACTGCAAGTGTTAGAGTTTACACAACATCAAATAACGTATTTTTGGTTATTCAAAGGCCATAACTGTGACAACATGGACCATAACACCCGACATTAATTATCCAATTTGACCAGTTCAAGAACTATAAACTGTGAGTGCTTGAGTGCACACAGCATCACATATTGTTTGACAATTCAAGGGCCATAGCTCTGACAATATTTATCCGATTTTCAAGTTAAAAAACTTGTTCAATATATTACGGTTGCATAATAACTGTGTAAGGCTGTCCAATATTAAATGAAAACTGCAAGCGCTAGATGCACACAAGGTCAAATATTACAATTTTTAACAATTTAAGGGCCATAACTCTGACAATATTTATCCAATTTGACCAGTTCAAAAACATGTTCTAGAATGTATAGTTATATAAATATTGTATTAGTTTAATGAGAATCAATTTTGTATCAATTTTGTTCCAAAAAAACCCAATACAGAATGGTTACCCCTCGTATGGTACGCTATGGACTGTGTTCAACATAAAGTAGAAAGTGAATTGATATTCCTGTATGTATGTTTAGGCGTCAAAAATGGTATTTGAAATAAGAAACTTCACCTGCTTTGCCAGATTATCATTAGAAAAGAAGGGGCCATGTATCATCCGATATATCAGTTTTGTATTATTGTGTACACGGTTGAAAAATTGAGAGTAGATTTACCAAAACAACGTATTCATACCCGCATATCCACGCTTCATAGTTTTTATACTACATTTATAATGTAATCATGCCGGTTGGTTAGTGGTGTTCTCTTAGGAGTGTGTTATAAAAACGAGAAATACTATGTATGCATATGAATATTTATAACAAGTTTATGAATGTGTAATTACAATGGACATATATGATGGTCATCTATCAAGTATCAAAATGTAAACAACATGGCCGACGCTACGCAAATGAAATATATTTATACAATTATCTATAAAATACATTCTTATCAATCATCATTTAATACATATTGAAAATACATTATGAATATAAATCCATAATTGATTTTATCGTTAATTCGTACCTGTAATAATATGTATGCATATGAATATGTATAACAAGTTTATGAATGTGTAATTCATAATTACAATGGACATATATGATGGTTAACTATCAAGTGTAATGACCAATCGATACACACGTAACCTAATTTAATTAACAAAAAGTTTAACAGGTAGAGGGGAAACACAGGGGCTAATAAAATGTTAGTTATTGTTAATTATGGAACGTCAGCACCTATGGAATACAATTTGCTTGAAACAAAATATCTAAATACTAATTGGTCATATTGGAAATACTAGGTGGACATTGTTGGTATAGTGTAAGGTTTAGGTAAACGAAATAAGATAAAACGCAAACAATGGTACTATGGTAAGCGTTTATTAGATTTGTGGCACTACGACACATACATAATGCCATTAATATAACAAAATGACAATTAAAACATTAAAATAAGGTAATTGTATCGATGCACAATTTAAACAGGGATTATCTATGACCGCCATTATACGATTACCCACGGAAGCACTTCCTGTTTCCAATGGATGCACCTAAACGACAGATGGACAACGACGAAGCAACGTTTCTATTACAAACAGTCAGAGATACAGGAAAAGTTAGTCTTGATCATCTTCAGAATTTGCCTTTCCAAACTGTTTAGAAAATCAAAGTATCTAAGAGTACTGATAGCTTATCTTTAATTAATACGCGTACACCTTCTTAATTTAATTGATTATTATTTTAGCGTTTGGTTTATTTTATGCAATCTTTTATAAAAATGACATTATGTATATGTCATTGTTTCATTTGTTTCTGCTTATCATAAAACAATGCAATTCTCGGAATAAAAAGTAGTCCCGTTCGCGTATGATCATTTTGGTGGTGACCATTACCGCAAAGTAAGATCGCGATGACGTATGCAAGTCTATGCCTTTGACATAAAGCTCGGCTAGAAACGTTTGTTTATTGGAAAAGCAATCATCGAATATGATGAAGACTATAAAAACGACAAGATCATTCAATCACTGGCTTACGTCACTCTATGATATTGCGATTGAAACAAATATTTAAAACCGAAATGACACATGTCGTCTGTCATCATCAGCTCCAGTGAGAGTTGTGTTATGCATTACAAAAACACACACCAGACAACAACAAGCCTCGTTATATCGAAACTAAACTTACAGGGATTGTCGATTGTCGTTCAACTGTGGCAGTTGAAATAATCATAAAAATGTATCAATATTTATCTCCCACATTGTTGGTTTCAACGGGAAAAGTCGCAAAAAGAACGACCGTTAATATCGAATCGAGTGTTATTCTAATTCTGTTTAAAACCGCTGCAACATATTTGGTTTTTTAATATTATATTCAAACAATCAATGGCAAATTTAGCATTAAAGAATTATATTTAACTTTCCAAGGCATTTGATGATTTACTGACAATTTTGTATTTTCTCTTCCAAAATTTCCTTTCCAGTTTCTGTGCAAATCATATATAATTTAGAATGAGAGTATTCTTCAGCCATTCTTTCAGTTCTCACCACACAATTCGTATTCCAGTGGTAGAGCACCGAACCCATGATCGGAGGGTCGTAGGTTCGATCCTCTGCCACGGCCAAGTATAGTATCCTTGGGCAAGCCATTTTTCCGCATACGATTAGTGCTTCTACCCAGGAACTGTTTGTTCATTATCAAATAGGGCTTACGATTTCAACGATAAAGATCCACATAGAAAAATATTTTAATGCACACTGACTGGAGGTGATCAGCTTGTTATTTTAAAGACATGCATTGATACACCTCGTTGTGTTTTTTCAAAAAGAAATCCTCAAATGCTCGTTAATTCATTCATCTATAAAATTCACATTTATAACACCAGTAATGATGAATCACAGCTCCTAGGAACAATTTTGAAAATATATGGGGAAAAACATACATAGGATTCTTTCTTCAGCCCAATGCTCATGTCACCGTTACTAAAAGGGGACACAACTTTGTGGAGAGAGAGATATAATGGCTAACATTAGACTGTTCTGTGTTACGTTGTTAAAGCTTTGTGGAATAAATTATAACGACTCAGTCTATGTATGCACTTGGTATGCATGCTCAAAGAACAGTTCAGAAATCATTTTTTCCGGTCAGTATCACAAAGTTTTGCCAATGTATATAACACCACGTGGCATCTTTGTGTCTGTGGAAATTCTGCTATATATCTATAGTTTATTTTATGTCGCCGATCGATCAAAGGCGTTGTTTCACGATCACTTACATCTCAGTCGTAGTGTTTAGTACCGCTCGCTCCAAAACTTTATGTGAGAAAGTTTGCTAGTTACTTGCGGAAGGACGGTGGTTCTACACAGATTTAATTTAAAGTCCTTCTCTACCAATAAAACTGGATATGCCATATATAACATGAAATGGGTTGTAAATGGCGTTATAAAACAAATTAAAAAATCATTGCATGAGTTACGGAAAGTTAATGGACGTCCACATTCACCGTGTCTGGTAAGTAGAGCCGATTGTCGGGATTCTTACCTCAGACGTCCGCCTTCACCTTGTCTGGTTAGTAAACTTGAACCGATTGTCGGGCTTCTTACCTTGGACGTATGCCTTCATCGTGTCTGCCACGTAAAACCGATTGTTGTGATTCTTACCTTGGACGTATGTCTTCATCGTGTCTGGTTAGTCGAAACGATGGTCGGGGTCCTTACCTTGGACATATGCCTTCATCGTGTCTGCCACGTAAAACCGACTGTCGTGATTCTTACCTTGGACGTATGACTTCATCGTGTCTGGTTAGTAGAACTGATGGTCGTGATTCTTACCTAGGACGTATGCCTTCATCATGAGTGCCACGTAAATAAAACCAACTGTCGTGAGTTTTACCTTGGACGTATCCCTTCATCGTGTGTGCCACGTAGAACCGGTTTCCGTGATTCTAACCTTGGACGTATGCCTTCATCTTGACTGCCACGTAGAACGGATTGACGTGAATCTTACCTAAGACGTATGCCTTCACTATGTCTGTAGTAGAACCGATTGTCGGGATTTTACCTCAGACGCCAGCCTTCACTATGTCTGGTTAATAGAACAGATTGTTGGGATTCTTACCTAGGACGTATGTCTTCACCGTGTCTGTCACGTAGAACCGATTGTCGTGATTCTTACCTCGGACGTATGCCTTCATCGTGTCTGCCACGTAGAACCGATTGTCGTGATTTTTACCTTGGACATATGCCTTCATCGTGTCTGGTTAGTAGAACCGATTGTCGGGATTCTTACCACAGACGCCAGCCTTCACTATGTCTGGTTAGTAAGACAGATTGTCGGGATCATTACCTTGGACGTATTTCTTCATCGTGTCTGGTTAGTCGAAACGATGGTCGGGGTCCTTACCTTGGACGTATGCCTTCATCGTGTCTGCCACGTAAAAGCGATGGTCGTGATTCTTACCTCGGACGTATGCCTTCACCCTGTCTGGTTAGTAGAATCGATTGTCGTGATTCTTACCTCAGACGTCCGCCTTCACCTTGTCTGGTTAGTAAACTTGAACCGATTGTCGGGCTTCTTACCTTGGACGTATGCCTTCATCGTGTCTGCCACGTAAAACCGATTGTCGTGATTCTTACCTTGGACGTATGTCTTCATCGTGTCTGGTTAGTCGAAACGATGGTCGGGGTCCTTACCTTGGACATATGCCTTCATCGTGTCTGCCACGTAAAACCGACTGTCGTGATTCTTACCTTGGACGTATGACTTCATCGTGTCTGGTTAGTAGAACTGATGGTCGTGATTCTTACCTAGGACGTATGCCTTCATCGTGAGTGCCACGTCAATAAAACCAACTGTCGTGAGTTTTACCTTGGACGTATCCCTTCATCGTGTATGCCACGTAGAACCGGTTTCCGTGATTCTAACCTTGGACGTATGCCTTCATCGTGACTGCCACGTAGAACGGATTGACGTGAATCTTACCTAAGACGTATGCCTTCACTATGTCTGTTTAGTAAAACCGAATGTCGGGATTTTACCTCAGACGCCAGCCTTCACTATGTCTGGTTAATAGAACAGATTGTTGGGATTCTTACCTTGGACGTATGTCATCACCGTGTCTGTCACGTAGAACCGATTGTCGTGATTCTTACCTCGGACGTATGCCTTCATCGTGTCTGCCACGTAGAACCGATTGTCGTGATTTTTACCTTGGACATATGCCTTCATCGTGTCTGGTTAGTAGAACCGATTGTCGGGATTCTTACCACAGACGCCAACCTTCACTATGTCTGGTTAGTAAAACAGATTGTCGGGATCCTTACCTTGGACGTATGTCTTCACCGTGTCTGTCACGTAGAACCGATTGTCGTGATTCTTACCTCGGACGTATGCCTTCATCGTGTCTGCCACGTAGAACCCATTGTCGTGATTCTTACCTTGGACATATGCCTTCATCGTGTCTGCCACGTAGAACCGACTGTCGTGATTCTTACCATGGGCGTATGCCTTCATCGTGTCTGCCACGTAGAACCCATTGTCGTGATTCTTACCTTGGACGTATGCCTTCACCCAGTCTGGTTAGTAGAACCGATAGTCGGGATTCTTACCTCAAATGCTAGCTTTCATTATGTCTGGTTAGTAGAACCGATTGTCGTGATTCTTACCTTGGATATATGCCTTCATCGTGTCTGCCACGTAGAACCAATTGTCGTGATTCTTACCTCAGACGTATGCCTTCACCCTGTCTTCTACGTAGAAACAATTGTCGGCATTTTACCTCAGACGCCAGCCTTCACTATATCTGGTTAGTAGACCCGATTGTCAGGATTTTACATCAGACGCCAGCATTCACTATGTCTGGATAGTAGAACCAATTGTTGGGATTCTTACCTTGGACGAATGTCTTCGCCGTGTCTGCCACGTAAAACTGATTGTCGTGATTCTTACCTCGGACGTATGCATTCATCGTGTCTGCCACGTAGAACCGATTGTCGTGATTCTTACCTTCGACATATGCCTTCATCGTGACTTCCACGTAGACCCGATTCTCGTGATTCTTACCTTGGACATATGCCTTCATCGTGTCTGGTTAGAAAACCCGATGGTCGGGATTCTTACCTCAGACGCCAGTCTCCACTATGTCTGGTTAGTAAAACCGACTGGCATGATCCTTATCTTGGATGTATGCCTTCATCGTGTCTGCCACGTAGAACCGATTATCGTGATTCTATCCTTGGACATATGGCTTCATCGTGTTTGATTAGTAGAACCGATTGTCGGGATTCTTACCTTGGACATATGCCTTCATCGTGTCTGGTTAGTAGAACCGATTGTCGGGATTCTTACCTCAGACGCAAGCCTTCACTATGTCTGGTTAGTAGAACAGATTGTCGGGATTCTTACATTGGACGTATGTCTTCATCGTGTCTGGTTAGTAGAACAGATTGTCGGGATTCTTACCATGGGCGTATGTCTTCATCGTGTCTGCCACGTAGAACCGATTGTCGTGATTCTTACATTTGACATATGCCTTCATCGTGTCTGCCACGTAGAACCGACTGTCGTAATTCTTACCTTGGACATATGCCTTCATCGTGTCTGCAACATAGAACCCATTGTCGTGATTTTTACCTTAGATGTATGCCTTCACCCTGTCTGGTTAGTAGAACCGATGGTCGTGATTCTTACCTCGGACGTATGCCTTCACCCTGTCTGGTTAGTAGAATCGATTGTCGTGATTCTTACCTCGGACGTATGCCTTCATCCTGTCTGGTTCGTAGAACCGACAGTCGTGATTTTACCTCAGACGCCAGCCTTCATTATGTCAGGTTAGTAGAACCAATGGTCATGATTTTACCTCAGACGTTAGCCTTCATTATGTCTGGTTAGTAGAACCGATTGTCGTGATTATAAGCTCGGACATATGCCTTCACCCTGTCTGGTTAGTAGAACCGATGGTCGTGATTTTACCTCAGACGCCAGCCTTCATTATGTCTGGTTAGTAGAACTGATGGTCGTGATTTTACCTCAGACACCAGCCTTCATTATGTCTGCCACATAGAACCGATTGTCGAGTTTCTTACCTCGAACATATGCCTTCACCTTGGCTGGTTAGTAGAACCGATGGTCGTGATTTTACCTCAGACGCAAGCCTTCACCCTGTCTGGTTAGTAGAACCGATGGTCGTGATTTTACCTCAGACGCCAGCCTTCACTATGTCTGGTTAGTAGAACTGATGGTCGTGATTTTACCTCAGACGCCAGCCTTCACCCTGTCTGGCTAGTAGAACCGATGGTCGTGATTTTACCTCAGACGCCAGCCTTCACTATGTCTGGTTAGTAGAACCGATGGTCGTGATTTTACGTCAGACGCCAGTCTTCATTATGTCTGGTTAGTAGAACTGATGGTCGTGATTTTACCTCAGACGCCAGCCTTCATTATGTCTGCCACATTGAACCGATTGTCGAGTTTCTTACCTCGAACATATGCCTTCACCTTGGCTGGTTAGTAGGCCCGATGGTCGTGATTTTACCTCAGACGCAAGCCTTCACCCTGTCTGGTTAGTAGAACCGATGGTAGTGATTTTACCTCAGACGCCAGCCTTCATTATGTCTGGTTAGTAGAACTGATGGTCGTGATTTTACCTCAGACGCCAGCCTTCACCCTGTCTGGTTAGTAGAACCGATGGTCGTGATTTTACCTCAGACGCCAGCCTTCACTATGTCTGGTTAGTAGAACCGATGGTCGTGATTTTACCTCAGACGCCAGCCTTCATTATGTCTGGTTAGTAGAACCGATGGTCGTGATTTTACCTCAGACGCAAGCCTTCATTATGTCTGCCACGTAGAACCGATTGTCGAGTTTCTTACCTCGGACATATGCCTTCACCCTGTCTGGTTAGTAGAACCGATTGTCGTGATTTTACCTCAGACGCAAGCCTTCACCCTGTCTGGTTAGTAGAACCGAATGTCGTGATTTTACCTCAGACGCCAGTCTTCACTATGTCTGGTTAGTAGAACCGATGGTCGTGATTTTACCTCAGACGCCAGCCTTTATTATATGTCTGGTTAGTAGAACCGATTGTCGTGATTCTTACCTCGGACATATGCCTTCACCCTGTCTGGTTCGTAGAACCGATGGTTGTGATTTTACCTCAGACGCCAGTCTTCATTATGACTGGTTAGTAGAACCAATGGTCGTGGTTTTACCTCAGACGCCAGCCTTCATTATGTCTGGTTAGTAGAACAGATTGTCGAGTTTCTTACCTCGGACATATGCCTTCACCCTGTCTGGTTAGTAGAACCGATTGTCGTGATTTTACCTCAGACGCCAGCATTCACACTGTCTGATTAGTAGAACCGATTGTCGTGATTTGACCTCAGACGCCAGCCTTCATTATGTCTGCCGCATAGAACCGATTGTCGAGCTTCTTACCTCCGACATATGCCTTCACCCTGTCTGGTTAGTAGAACCGATTGTCGTGATTTTACCTCAGACGTCAGCCTTCACCCTGTCTGGTTAGTAGAACCGATTGTCGTGATTTTACCTCAGACACAGCCTTCACTATGTCTTGTTAGTAAAACCGATAGTCGTGATTTTACCTCTGACGACAGCCTTCATTATATGTCTGGTTAGTAGAACCGATTGTCGTGATTCTTACCTCGGATATATGCTTTCACAACGTCTGGTTAGTAGAACCGATTGTCGTGATTTTATCTCAGACGCCAAACTTCACTATGTCTGGTTAGTAGAACCGGTTGTTGGGATTTTTACTTCGGACATATTCTTTCATCGTGTTTGGCACGTAGAACCGATTGTCTTAATTCTTACCTCGGACGCATGCCTTCATCGTGTCTGCCACGTAGAACCGATTGTTGGGATTCTTACCTTGGACGCATGCCTTCATCGTGTCTGCCACATAGAACCGATTGTTGGGATTCTTACCTTAGACGCATGCCTTCATCGCGTCTGCCACGTAGAACCGATTGTCGTGATTCTTACCTTGGACGTATACCTTCATCGTGTCTGCCACGTAGAACCGATTGTCGTGATTCTTACCTTGGACGTATACCTTCATCGTGTCTGCCACCACCCTGTCTGGTTAGTAGAACGGATTGTCGGGATTATTACCTCGGACGTCTGCCTTCACCCTGTCTGGTTAGTAGAACAGATTGCCGGGATTCTTACCTCGGACGTCTGCCTTCACCCTGTCTGGTTAGTAGAACAGATTGTCGGGATTATTACCTCGGACGTCTGCCTTCAACGTGTATGGTACATATAACAGATTGTCGGGATTCTTACCTCGGACGTCCGCCTTCACCGTAAACGGTTCCCCGTAACCTTTCAGGCGACACCAGTAACGGTCGTAAATGTCGGATTGAAGTTGATTAGCACTTAATGTCAGGATTAAAAACTTGGTGTGATGTGACGTCAGCATTTCTACGTCCTCAAATATCTTGTATCTGCAAATATGAAAATGACGTGCAAACACATGCCTGGCAACCAGAGGACAAAACATAAATAAAGAAGGCATGCAAACACACGTCCAACGTCGATAACGATTTAATACACAGTGACACGTGTACCGTTTTAATTATGTTCTAGACAGAGGGACTGCGATGACATTCTCTCTGTATGGCCTTGTGTATACATAGGGCATGATGCGAACATTGTGGCTGGGATTGTCTGTACTACGTGCTGTCCTTTTAACAATAATTTATTCAATTTCTATCACATCCTCCGTGAACATGAGTTATACTTAGATTCGTAATATACCAACTTTTTCTATGCGTCTCGTTCGTTGGACATACTAGACATGTTATTTTGATTAGGCAATCCACTCCTGCGGTCATGGTAATGGGAGCTCAGCTAATATAAATTCTGCATGAACAACATTTGTGGATCTAGGGTTTTCAATCGGTTGGGGTTGTGGTAGGATTTTCCAGGCATGGAGGGAGTGAAGGGAGAGGTTGTGGGCGTGTCCGGAGTTTTGTAGACTCCATTTTTAAGTCCATGGGAAAATTCTTGCGTCGCAAAAATCAAAACAGACTACAATCACATATTTCGCTTTAATTGTCATTGTATTTTTATATGTTTTGAAAATCTCAGGATGAGGGTATGTAATTATTCCAGGGTGTAAAGGTGGGGAGGTATTATATGTATTTTGAAAATCCCAGGACAGGAGGGGTCCGACCCTCAGACCCACCTCTCACGATCCACCAGTGATCAATGGTAATGTAATTACACGACTAAAGACCTTTTTCCATGGCGCCTATTATTCTCACGGTTTCGGCGCCTAATTCGTAGGGGTTTGTATGCACAGAACAGGCGCTGCTTTTGTAAAAATCGCTTCACACTATCTAGCATACGTTCGTTTCCGTCGGAGCAGATTTCTGGGCTGACTAATAACCGCACGGACATATAATAGACGATTTTTCTACGCTTGTCAGCATGTACAATGCGTGGAAATTCACTTTGGATGGGCACTACACAATAAATACATGTGTATTTCCACGCCCGTGCCTCTATAAACTCTGCTCAGACAATCTGCATCATGGAAATTGATTGTCTTTGCGCCTGTTAATACTGCGCGACAAAAAGTAGCTTAGGGAAAAAGCAGCACAGCAAAAATACGAGCCATGGAAAACGGGCTTAAGTCTGCATCTTCTTTAATTACTAATCGATTTGGATTTTTGTCGTCTGCAGACGTCCATCTATTTTAGTCTGCCTCTTTATAAGTGACTGATAACCTATTTGTCCCCATAGTTACAAATGGTGTTTAACGTTGTGTTTAACAATATTCCTGTCATATCAGGACAATGTAATGCATCACCAATAATTAACATCGGGTCGGTCAATTCTATCTTCTAAATGGTGAGATTATTTAGTTAAAAAAAACAAACAAAATGGCAAAGCTAAGATGGAATTATTAAATTATGGTCCCCAGTTTCATCATCGTCTTCTACCAAAGAATAACTTTGTCAAGGTGCCAGAGCGCCAGTTGTCCTGACGGCTGTCTGCAAGTACTATGGCCGCTGTCTTAGATACATGGACGCGGGAGCGTTTTAACTACTGGGGTGGGGAGGCAATCTGAGGTGAGAGTGTATGAGGATGTATGCCCAGGAACATTTCGATATCTTATTAACTCGGAAAAAAGTTTATCATTTTGAAAACCAATTGCTGCATTCTTGTAAGATTTTATTAAGAAAAAGAGCAAAGACGTAGCCAGAAAGGAATTCATATCGAGGAATATCGTTTGGTAGGGACCAGGTAAATGCATGCGGCTTGCGAGGAGGGGAAGAACAATGGAGGGATATCCCTTCCTGCCATGTAAAGTATGTGGGGAGAGGAGGGGGTCTCCCCTAGGAAAGTTGCCAAATTGTGCATTTTGGTGCATTTTCAGGTCCTGTTAGTCCTTCCATTTTATACTCGAATGGTATAAAATACATCAGAATTAAGATCAGAAACTGAAAAATCTATAATTTTGCCGGTGTTTTGTGGTTTTCTAAAGGCCAAATCGTGCATTCTGGTTCATTGCCGATCCCAGCAGGAATGACGTTCGCAGCCCTCAGGAGAATCCTCTGTCGATGGGGGTACGGGGACCACTATCCAAAAAAGGAATGATATCTAAATAAGCAAATACTGGTAAATGGTTGTTATTTATTCAATATTTTTAACAACTATCAGATGTATTAAGAACCGGATTTCAAACCAACAACCTCATTCACTGCGAGTTAAAACGTGAGGGGGAATGTTGGATTGAGCTAGTGGTGGTACGCACCCCATCCCATTAAACTACTGATACTAAAATAGCAAATGCTGCATTCTTGTGAAATTTTAGAATAAAGATATGGTTGTCATTTACTCCAGTGTGGAAGAGGATGTCCCTTGCTGGTTGGGGTAGGAAGGGCTTCCCCTGGAAAATCTAAAAAATTTGGTAATAATAATGGGGAAATGGGTGTTATTTTCTCCAATATTATTGTGACATTTAAACGTTTTGTTAAAAAAAAAAAAAGATGTATTAAAAATGAGCTTCCAGTGGGGTTTAAACATCATGCATGACAAGCCAAAACGTGAGGAAGAGTGTGAAGGGGGCTGGTGACGGTATGGGGTCTTAAACCTCATGCACGACAAGCCAAAACGTGAGGAAGAGTGTGAAGGGGGCTAGTGACGGTATTGGGTCTTAAACCTCATGCACGACAAGCCAAAACGTGAAGAAGAGTGTGAAGGGGGCTGGTGACGGTATGGGGTCTTAAACCTCATGCACGACAAGCCAAAACGTGAGGAAAAGTGTGAAGGGGGCTGGTGACGGTATGGGGTCTTAAACCTCATGCACGATAAGCCAAAACGTGAGGAAGAGTGTGAAGGGGGCTGGTGACGGTATGGGGTCTTTAACCTCATGCACTACAAGCCAAAACGTGAGGAAGAGTGTGAAGGGGGCTGGTGACGGTATGGGGTCTTTAACCTCATGCATGACAAGCCAAAACGTGCGGAAGAGTGTGAAGGGGGCTGGTGACGGTATGGGGTCTTAAACCTCATGCACGACAAGCCAAAACGTGAGGAAGAGTGTGAAGGGGGCTGGTGACGGTATGGGGTCTTAAACCTCATGCACGACAAGCCAAAACGTGAGGAAGAGTGTGAAGGGGGCTGGTGACGGTATGGGGTCTTTAACCTCATGCACGACAAGCCAAAACGTGAGGAAGAGTGTGAAGGGGGCAGGTGACGGTATGGGGTCTTAAACCTCATGCACGACAAGCCAAAACGTGAGGAAGAGTGTGAAGGGGGCTGGTGACGGTATGGGGTCTTTAACCTCATGCATGACAAGCCAAAACGTGAGGAAGAGTGTGAAGGGGGCTGGTGACGGTATGGGGTCTTAAACCTCATGCACGACAAGCCAAAACGTGAGGAAGAGTGTGAAGGGGGCTGGTGACGGTATGGGGTTTTAAACCTCATGCACGACAAGCCAAAACGTGAGGAAGAGTGTGAAGGGGGCTGGTGACGGTATGGGGTCTTTAACCTCATGCATGACAAGCCAAAACGTGAGGAAGAGTGTGAAGGGGGCTGGTGACGGTATGAGGTCTTAAACCTCATGCATGACAAGCCAAAACGTGAGGAAGAGTGTGAGGGGGCTGGTGACTGTATGGGGTCTTTAACCTCATGCATGACAAGCCAAAACGCGAAGAAGAGTGTGAAGGGGGCTGGTGACGGTATGGGGTCTTAAACCACATGCATGACAAGCCAAAACGTGAGGAAGAGTGTGAAGGGGGCTGGTGACGGTATGGGGTCTTAAACCTCATGCACGACAAGCCAAAACGTGAGGAAGAGTGTGAAGGGGGCTGGTGACGGTATGGGGTCTTTAACCTCATGCACGACAAGCCAAAACGTGAGGAAGAGTGTGAAGGGGGCTGGTGACGGTATGGGGTCTTTAACCTCATGCACGACAAGCCAAAACGTGAGGAAGAGTGTGAAGGGGGCTGGTGACGGTATGGGGTCTTTAACCTCATGCACGACAAGCCAAAACGTGAGGAAGAGTGTGAAGGGGGCTGGTGACGGTATGGGGTCTTAAACCTCATGCACGACAAGCCAAAACGTGAGGAAGAGTGTGAAGGGGGCTGGTGACGGTATGGGGTCTTTAACCTCATGCACGACAAGCCAAAACGTGAGGAAGAGTGTGAAGGGGGCAGGTGACGGTATGGGGTCTTAAACCTCATGCACGACAAGCCAAAACGTGAGGAAGAGTGTGAAGGGGGCTGGTGACGGTATGGGGTCTTTAACCTCATGCATGACAAGCCAAAACGTGAGGAAGAGTGTGAAGGGGGCTGGTGACGGTATGAGGTCTTAAACCTCATGCACGACAAGCCAAAACGTGAGGAAGAGTGTGAAGGGGGCTGGTGACGGTATGGGGTCTTTAACCTCATGCACGACAAGCCAAAACGTGAGGAAGAGTGTGAAGGGGGCTGGTGACGGTATGGGGTCTTAAACCTCATGCATGACAAGCCAAAACGTGAGGAAGAGTGTGGGGGGGCTGGTGACGGTATGGGGTCTTTAACCTCATGCATGACAAGCCAAAACGCGAGGAAGAGTGTGAAGGGGGCTGGTGACGGTATGGGGTCTTAAACCTCATGCACGACAAGCCAAAACGTGAGGAAGAGTGTGAAGGGGGCAGGTGACGGTATGGGGTCTTAAACCTCATGCACGACAAGCCAAAACGTGAGGAAGAGTGTGAAGGGGGCTGGTGACGGTATGGGGTCTTTAACCTTATGCACGACAAGCCAAAACGTGAGGAAGAGTGTGAAGGGGGCTGGTGACGGTATGGGGTCTTAAACCTCATGCACGACAAGCCAAAACGTGAGGAAGAGTGTGAAGGGGGCTGGTGACGGTATGGGGTCTTAAACCTCATGCACGACAAGCCAAAACGTGAGGAAGAGTGTGAAGGGGGCTGGTGACGGTATGGGGTCTTTAACCTCATGCACGACAAGCCAAAACGTGAGGAAGAGTGTGAAGGGGGCTGGTGACGGTATGGGGTCTTAAACCTCATGCACGACAAGCCAAAACGTGAGGAAGAGTGTGAAGGGGGCTGGTGACGGTATGGGGTCTTTAACTTCATGCACGATAAGCCAAAACGTGAGGAAGAGTGTGAAGGGGGCTGGTGACGGTATGGGGTCTTTAACCTCATGCATGACAAGCCAAAACGTGAGGAAGAGTGTGAAGGGGGCTGGTGACGGTATGGGGTCTTAAACCGGAAACTTTTGATATTTAAAAAAACACGTGCTGCATTCTAGTGATTTGTTTAAAATATATGTTGTCATTCACTCCAGATTTTTGTGAACTTCAGACATTTCTATCAAAATATGGGGGGTGGGCAAAGCATATGCTGTCCTCCAGCCTGAACATTGCCATAACTATGATGCCGACATACCGTGCGTATTTCTGACATGAAGTATAATTGTACAATGTCTGTTTACGGAAGTTTTTCTCTATTGCAAAGGCAGATTCACGACCATGAACATACATCTCTGTCTAAAATGAAACTGATGTAATGTGCATACTGAACCTTTTAATGTTGTTGTTGTATGCTGTTTAGTGTATACTTCGAAGTATATATGTGGAGATAATTATTTTTAACCAACCAGTTATAAATATGTCACAGAGTCCTTCGTTGGGCGCCAATGTAACAGGAGAAAAAAATATTCAGCCAGTCCGGGACTCGAACCCGGCACCCTTCACTTACAGGGCGAATGCTCTACTGACTGAGCTAACATACATTTCTCTCCTAGTAGGTTACGTACACACTGATTGATATACAGGCCAGAATAAAGCGAGCGCGCCTAGCTACAATGCAAACCATAGACACAATATCAAGTCATCTACCAACCCTTAGAATTGGTGTCAACCATGACTTATATGTTATGGTTTTACAATAAATATCTACCAAGGCTTATTTGTCCTCTTACTATTCTACCAAATTTACCCGAAGATCAATTAAAATTTATAATTAATTGTATGTACCAATGTTTATGGGATAGAAAACCTGAATAGATTAAACTAAAGCAAATTGGATAAAAAGGTGTTAAGATAATACTAATACGGGGCTATGGAAACTTTTTTATATAAACAAACTCGACAAATTCGGTGGAAAAACATTTTTCGAAAATGATCTTAACTTTAAAGATCTTCAACAATTACTACCTTAAAAAATGTTTTTCAAGATATTATACTAGCATGGTTTGAAATACATGACCCAATCGAAAAAGACAACTTTGGTAAACAAAACAAATGGAATAATTAAAAAATAAAAGTAGGGAACCAAACAATCTTTAATAAAACTTGCTATGATAGAGGGCGAAAAAAAATTAAAACATTTATAAGATTTAAGGAAACGTAAGTTTTATAATTTCACCAATTTTTTTTTAATTACCGGAGCATTTTTTTTTATGTTGCTCGAATTTCATGTATTCCCAAGGAATAAAAAAAAAACACAACTAAAAACAGAAAATGTAAATATTATTAGAAAGACATTACTAAATCAATTTCTTACATAAAACACTAATTTAAATAATAAATCCTTTTATCCGTTGCCTTTTAATACAAAACTGCGTGGATTCCAGTACAAGTATATAATGCAGATTATACCTGCAAACAAATATCTTTACAAATGCAAACTTATGCAGTCAAATCTGTGTGATTTTTGCTATAGTAATATAGAAACAGTAAACCATATTTTTAATGTCTAAATACTCAACAGTTTTGGTCGAAACTCACAACTTTTTTTACCAAATAATAAATGTCAACATAAACTTTGATCTTTTAACTGTTGCATTTGGTGTTAAAGAGAAAGGTTTACAAAATGCACTTATCAATTTTATTATAATAAGTGGTAACCTTTATCTGATTTTCAGAAGCAAATATATAAATACAACCCCACGTTTAAATATTTCTGAAACCTATTTGAAAAAAAACAACAACAAAACTATATCAATTGAAAAACACATCGTTAACAAAGATAAGTTAGAAATACATAACCGGAAATTAGTACATTTCAGTTTGTATGTCAAAAATTATTGAAAAAAAATGTCTAAAAAAACAATAATATTAAAATGGATTAAAACAACCTTATTATTATTAATAAATAAATCCATATTGTTTGGTATAGCCAATCAACCAAAACGTGACAAAATCGATATTTGAATAGGAGCGGTAAACTGGAAACGTAATCCCCATTCCTAAAATAGACAGCACTTAAATACTGCTTGACGACCTTCGCATAAATATATATCAGGATTTTATGAAATTTTAAAATTGGCTAAAAACCTTTTTTCCCTATGAAACATATACTCACTGACCCCGTATTGCCAAAATGGTATCTATTTAAAAATACCAAAATAATATATTGAAAGAGGTTTCCTAAATAAGTATTTAAAGGAAGTATGTCTGTTTTTTTTCAAAATTTTTAGAATTGGTAAGAAAAAAATGTTTTCAGAAATATAATGATGTAGGGAATATACCCTATTTTATTTTTGATATAATGGTATCAATTTAAAAAAACAAAACAAACTAGAATGAAAAGGGATTTCCTAATTGGTCTATACGCCCGGGCTAGACAAAATAGATTTAGTCGCGATTTATAGGAATATATCAGTAAAAACCCTGTAAATGTCTTAAAAACTAAAATTATTTTTAAATGGATAAAATCATTTCATGTTCATAAATAAATAATATATGAACGGTTTGTTATATCAAACCCACCAAAAACGTAACACAATTCAGCGATATTTTGATTGGAGAAATAAACTTGAAACGAAAACCCTATTCTAAAAATAGAAAGCATTTATATAATGCTTGATGACAATAACATAGTTATATAGACTCTTTCTGAGATAAAAACAAGTTATACAACGTGTAAACCTGTTTCACGGATCAAATTGAAATAAAAATAAATAAAATTAGATTCATTTTACACACAGCATATGTTGCAATTCTAAGCGAGAAATCTATTTTAGTCATGCTATTCAAACTTGGTTGCTATTGGATCAGTCATATCAACTAGAAATCGTTGAAATCGGATCATAAGTTATCTTAGAAAAAAGGCGAGTGAAATATCGTCAAGGAGTATACGTGATAGTTATTCTATAATGTCGTCAAGGAGTGCACGTGATAGTTATTCTATAATGTCGTCAAGGAGTGCACGTGATAGTTATTATATAATGTCGTCAAGGAGTGTACGTGATAGTTATTCTATAATGTCGTCAAGGAGTGCACGTGATAGTTATTTTATAATGTTGCCAAGGAGTGCACGTGATAGTTATTTTATAAAATCATCAAGGAGTGCACGTGATAGTTATTCTATAATGTCGTCAAGACGTGTACGTGATAGTTATTCTATAATGTCGTCAAGGAGTGTACGTGATAGTTATTCTATAATGTCGTCAAGGAGTGTACGTGATTGTTATTCTATAATGTCGCCAAGGAATGTACGTGATAGTATAATGTCGTCAAGAAGTGCACGTGATAGTTATTCTTTAATGTCGTCAAGGAGTGCACGTGATAGTTATTCTATAATGTCGTCAAGGAGTGTACGTGATTGTTATTCTATAATGTCGCCAAATTAATGGACCCTTTCTCCTATTGATATGTTGTTCTAAGTATGTGCTGCGCACTTACAATTCCGGCGTGTTTAAAAAGTTGTAAACATAGCAATAACCGACACAGGTAAGACACGTATTTAATTATGAATTGGTTACATAGCAACTGAAGTGACCCACTTTACTTATACCTAATCAGGGCAATTATGAACTTTCCAAGACACTATTATAGCCCCTACTTTAATGAATGCATACTTATGTCTCTGTTTTTTTTTGCCTATATAATATGCTACTCTTACCTATCGTTATGCCTAAGTGTATTATAGTTATCTCCCTTGGTCCAGATAACGGTGGGCATCGGATTTGCTGTGACACGACACATAAGAGTTAGGTCCTCTTTGTTATCTTGTTTAATAATCTGTGTTTGTAGAACTTCCATCTCTGGTTCGACTGCAAAAATATTAACGTAGACAACTGTTAAAATACACAACATGCAAGTATTGTACTCACATTAGCTTAACAAAGAAAGCCAATAGTTGATATCTGGCGTTATGTTCTTTTTTTTGTTGTTTATTTTTCCAGACATTTCAGGTTATATATGGCATATTCAGTTTTATTGGTGGAGGAAGACCTCAGAATGCATCTGAGTAGAACCAACGTAGCGGTTAAAGGTAAGTGATACATCATAAATTACACGTGACTGCTATGAATTGTGGGACAGGCAAGAAATTCCATAACTTACATCAGGGTATAACAGACATGAATCGGAATGTGTCCGGTACAAGTATGGACTATATTGATCCAATTCACAGACTGAAATGTTGGATAAATTTGAAGCCAGGAACTCAAACAATAAAGGAAAAAGAAAAGATTCGTTTTCATTGACTAGCAATTGAACGAATCCTCTAACGTTATCCCGTCTTGTAGCACCTATTTAAGCACTGTTCGTAATAATAATAATGATACAAATAATAATAATAATAATTTTTTTATTTAACAACAGAACTCAACCTTTCATGAGGTCCTGAAACATATATACATTATTTACGACAATGTGCTAAATAACACAGTCTCATGAAAAACAAAAATAAAAACAGCAAAAGAAGGTAAGCATCGATTTAAGGTACATAACATGTATTTTGACAATGCGTATAATATAAACAACAGTAATATGTAAAGTAAGTTATAGACTAGTTGCTATTAGCCTGTGCTCTGGATCTAATGCTTTAACCCAGCGCAAATATAAAGATTTGAAATGGTTACTGAATTGGAATGTTTGACATTTAGTAATCCCGAATATATAAAAGATCTAAATTATTCATGATTTGGTTGGGGAGTATATACATTTAGATCAGACGAAGATCTGAAATATATTGAAAGAATAACAGTACTTGGAATAAATGCATCCTCTAGATACGACAGGGTAAGGTTATGTAAAGTTATATACCTTAAAATTGCTTTTTGAATTTAAAAAAAACATACCAGCATAACGACAATCAATCAACAATCTACTGATCGGAGACAAGTATTTGTCGGTAAAACAGAGACACAACTTGCACTCAACCACAAGCTCTATCTCAAAGTCTCCGCTTGATATACATCACAATTGTCGGTAAAACAGAGACACAACTTACATTCCACCACAAGCTCTACCTCACTGTCTCCGCTGGAAATACATCACAATTGTCGGTAAAACAGAGACACAACTTACATTCCACCACAAGCTCTATCTCAAGGTCTCCGCTTGATATACATCACAATTGTCGGTAAAACAGAGACACAACTTACATTCCACCACAAGCTCTATCTCAAGGTCTCCGCTTGATATACATCACAATTGTCGGTAAAACAGAGACACAACTTACATTCTACCACAAGCTCTATCTCAAAGTGTCCGCTGGAAATACATCACAATTGTCAGAAAAACAGAGAGACAACTAACATTCCTCCACAAGCTCTAATTCAAAGTCTTCGCTGGAAATACATCACAATTGTCTGTATAATAGAGACACAACTTACATTCCACCACAAGCTATAGCTCACAGTCTCCGCTGGAAATACATCACAATTGTCGGTAAAACAGAGACACAACTTACATTCCACAACAAGCTCTACCTCACTGTCTCCGCTGGAAATACATCATAATTGTCAGTATAATAGAGACACAACTTACAATCCACCACAAGCTATACCTCACAGTCTCCGCTGGAAATACATCACAATTGTCGATAAAACAGAGACACAACTTACATTCCACCACAAACTCTATGTTAAAGTCTCCGCTTGATATACATCACAATTGTCAGTAAAACAGAGACACAACTTACAATCCACCACAAGCTCGATCTCAAAGTCTCCGTTGGAAATACATCACAATTGTCGGTAACTTACATTCCAACACAAACTCTATCTCAAAGTCTCCGCTAGAATTACATCACAATTGTCAGTAAAACAGAGACACAACTTACATTCAACCACAAGCTCTACATCAAAGTCTCCGCTTGAAATACATCACAATATTTGGTATAATAGAGACACATCTTACATTCCAACACAAGCTTTATCTCACAGTCTCCGTTGGAAATACATCACAATTGTCAGTAAAACAGAGACACAACTAACATTCCTCCACAAGCTCTATCTCAAAGTCTTCGCTAGAAAGACATCACAATTGTCAGTAAAATAGAGACACAACTTACATTCCACCACAAGCTCTATCTCAAAGTCTCCGCTTGATATACATAACAATTGTAGGTAAAACAGAGACACAACTTACATTCCACCACAAGCTTTATCTCAAAGTCTCCGCTTGATATACATAACAATTGTAGGTAAAACAGAGACACAACTTACATTCCATCACAAGCATATCTCAAAGTCTCCGCTTGATATACATAACAATTGTCAGTAAAACAGAGACACCACTTACATTCCACCACAAGCTCTATCTCAAAGTCTCCGCTGGAAATACATCACAATCGTCGGTAACTTATATTCCACCACAAGGTATACCTCACAGTCTCCATTGGAAGTACATCACAATTGTCGGTAACTTACATTCCACCACAAGCTCTACCTCACAGTCTCCGCTGGAAAAACATCACAATTGTCAGTATAATAGAGACACAACTTGCATTTCACCAGAAGCTATACCTCACAGTCTCCGCTGGAAATACATCACAATTGTCAGTATAATAGAGACACAACTTACAATCCACCACAAGCTCTACCTCACAGTATCTGTTGGAAATACATCACAATTGTCGGAAAAACAGAGACACAACTTACACTCCACCACAAGCTCTACCTCACAGTCTCCGCTGGAAATACATCACAATTGTCGGAAAAACAGAGACACAACTTACACTCCACCACAAGCTCTACCTCACAGTCTCTGCTGGAAATACATCACAGTTGTCAGTAAAATAGAGAAACAACTTACATTCCACCACAAACTCTGTCTCAAAGTATCTGCTTGAAATAAATCACAATTGTCTTTATAATTGAGACACAGCTAACATTCCACCACAAGCTATACCTCACAGTCTCTGCTGTAAATACATCACAATTGTCAGTATAAAAGAGACACAACTTACATTCCACCACAAGCTCTACCTCACTGTCTCCGCTGGAAATACATCACAATTGTCGGTAAAACAGAGACACATCTTACACACCACCACAAGCTCTACCTCACAGTCTCTGCTGGAAATACATCACAGTTGTCAGTAAAGTAGAGAAACAACTTACATTCCACCACAAGCTCTGTCTCAAAGTATCCGCTTGAAATAAATCACAATTGTCTGTATAATTGAGACACAGCTAACATTCCACCACAAGCTATACCTCACAGTCTCCGCTGTAGATACATCACAATTGTCTGTATAATTGAGACACAGCTAACATTCCACCACAAGCTATACCTCACAGTCTCCGCTGTAAATACATCACAATTGTCAGTATAAAAGAGACACAACTTACATTCCACCACAAGCTCTACCTCACTGTCTCCGCTGGAAATACATCACAATTGTCAGTATAATAGAGACACAACTTACATTCCACCACAAGCTATAGCTCACAGTCTCCGCTGGAAATACATCACAATTGTCGGTAAAACAGAGACACAACTTACATTCCACCACAAACTCTATCTCAAAGTCTCCGCTTGATATACATGACAATTGTCGGTAAAACAGAGACACAACTTACATTCCACCACAAACTCTATCTCAAAGTCTCCGCTTGATATACATCACAATTGTCGGTAAAACAGAGACACAACTTACAATCCACCACAAGCTCTATCTCAAAGACGCCGCTAGAATTACATCACAATTGTCGGTAAAACAGAGACACAACTTACATTCAACCACAAGCTTTATCTCAAAGTCTCCGCTTGAAATACATCACAATTTTCGGTATAATAGAGACACATCTTACACTCCACCACAAGCTTTATCTCACAGTCTCCGCTGGAAATACATCACAATTGTCAGTAAAACAGAGATACAACTAACATTCCTCCACAAGCTCTATCTCAAAATCTCTGCTTGAAATACATCACATTTGTCAGTAAAATAGAGACCCAACTTACATTCCACCACAAGTTCGATCTCAAAGTGTCCGCTGAAAATACATCACAATTGTCTGTATAAAACAGACACAACTTACATTCCACCACAAGCTTTACCTCACAGTCTCCGCTGGAAATACATCACAATTGTCGGAAAAACAGAGACACAACTTACATTCCAACACATCCTATACCTTACAGTCGCTGCTGGAATTACATCACAATTGTCGGTAAAACAGAGACACAACTTACATTCCACCACAAGCTCTATCTCAAAGTCTCCGCTTGATATACATCACAATTGTCTGTATAATTGAGACACAGCTAACATTCCACCACAAGCTCTATCTTAAAGTATCCGCTTGAAATCAATAACATTTGTGTGTATATTTGAGACACAGCTAACATTCCACCACAAGCTCTACCTCATAATCTCCGCTGGAAATACATCACAATTGTCAGTATAAAAGAGACACAACTTACATTCCACCACAAGCTCTACCTCTCCGTATCCGCTTGAAATACATCACAATTGTCAATATAACAGAGACACAACTTACATTACTCCACAAGCTATACCTCACAGTCTCCGCTGGAAATACATCACAATTGTCGGTAAAACAGAGACACAACTAACATTCCACCACAAGCTCTACCTAACTGTCTCCGCTTGAAATACATCATAATTGTCAGTATAATAGTGACACAACTTAAAATACACCACAAGCTATACCACACAGTCTCCGCTGGAAATACATAACAATTGTCGGTAAAACAGAGACACAACTTACATTCCACCACAAACTCTATGTTAAAGTCTCCGCTTGATATACATCACAATTGTCAGTAAAACAGAGACACAACTTACAATCCACCACAAGCTCTATCTCAAAGTCTCCGCGAGAATTACATCATACTTGTCGGTAAAACAGAGACACAACTTACATTCAACCACAAGCTCTACATCAAAGTCTCCGCTTGAAATACATCACAATTTTTGGTATAATAGAGACGCATCTTACACTCCACCACAAGCTTTATCTCACAGTCTTCGCTGGAAATACATCACAATTGTCAGTAAAACAGAGACACAACTAACATTCCTCCACGAGCTCTATCACAAAGTCTCCGCTAGAAATACATCACAATTGTCAGTAAAATAGAGACCCAACTTACATTCCACCACAAGTTCGATCTCAAAGTCTTCGCTGGAAATACATCACAGTTGTCTGTATAATAGACACACAACTTACATTCCACCACAAGCTCTAGCTCACAGTCTCCGCTGGAAATACATCACAATTGTCAGTAGAACAGAGACACAACTTACATTCCACATCAAGCTATACCTTACAGTCTCCGCTGGAAATACATCACAATTGTCAGTAAAACAGAGACACAACTAACACACCACCACAAGCTCTATTTCAAAGTCTCCGCTAGAAATACATCACAATTGTCAATAAAACAGAGACACAACTTACATTCCACCACAAGTTCGATCTCAAAGTCTTCGCTGGAAATACATCACAGTTGTCTGTATAATAGAGACACAACTTACATTCCACCACAAGCTCTACCTGACAGTCTCCTCGTGAAATACATTACAATTATCAGTATAACAGAGATACAACTTGCATTCCACATCAAGCTATACCTTACAGTCTCCGCTGGAAATACATCACAATTGTCTGTATAAAAGAAACACAACTTACATTCCACCACAAGCTCTACCTCACTGTCTCCGCTGGAAATACATCACAATTGTCAGTATAATAGAGACACAACTTACATTCCACCACAAGCTATAGCTCACAGTCTCCGCTGGAAATACATCACAATTGTCGGTAAAACAGAGACACAACTTACATTCCACCACAAACTCTATCTCAAAGTCTCCGCTTGATATACATGACAATTGTCGGTAAAACAGAGACACAACTTACATTCCACCACAAACTCTATCTCAAAGTCTCCGCTTGATATACATGACAATTGTCGGTAAAACAGAGACACAACTTATAATCCACCACAAGCTCTATCTCAAAGACGCCGCTAGAATTACATCACAATTGTCGGTAAAACAGAGACACAACTTACATTCAACCACAAGCTTTATCTCAAAGTTTCCACTTGAAATACATCACAATTTTCGGTATAATAGAGACACATCTTACACTCCACCACAAGCTTTATCTCACAGTCTCCGCTGGAAATACATCACAATTGTCAGTAAAACAGAGATACAACTAACATTCCTCCACAAGCTCTATCTCAAAATCTCTGCTTGAAATACATCACATTTGTCAGTAAAATAGTGACCCAACTTACATTCCACCACAAGTTCGATCTCAAAGTGTCCGCTGAAAATACATCACAATTGTCTGTATAAAAGAGACACAACTTACATTCCACCACAAGCTTTACCTCACAGTCTCCGCTGGAAATACATCACAATTGTCGGAAAAACAGAGACACAAATTACATTCCAACACATGCTATACCTTACAGTCGCTGCTGGAATTACATCACAATTGTCGGTAAAACAGAGACACAACTTACATTCCACCACAAGCTCTATCTCAAAGTCTCCGCTTGATATACATCACAATTGTCTGTATAATTGAGACACAGCTAACATTCCACCACAAGCTCTACCTAACTGTCTCCGCTGGAAATACATCATAATTGTCAGTATAATAGAGACACAACTTAAAATACACCACAAGCTATACCACACAGTCTCCGCTTGAAATACATAACAATTGTCGGTAAAACAGAGACACAACTTACATTCCACCACAAACTCTATGTTAAAGTCTCCGCTTGATATACATCACAATTGTCAGTAAAACAGAGACACAACTTACAATCCACCACAAGCTCTATCTCAAAGTCTCCGCGAGAATTACATCATACTTGTCGGTAAAACAGAGACACAACTTACATTCAAACACAAGCTCTACATCAAAGTCTCCGCTTGAAATACATCACAATTTTTGGTATAATAGAGACACATCTTACACTCCACCACAAGCTTGATCTCACAGTCTTCGCTGGAAATACATCACAATTGTCAGTAAAACAGAGACACAACTAACATTCCTCCACGAGCTCTATCACAAAGTCTCCGCTAGAAATACATCACAATTGTCAGTAAAATAGAGACCCAACTTACATTCCACCACAAGTTCGATCTCAAAGTCTTCGCTGGAAATACATCACAGTTGTCTGTATAATAGAGACACAACTTACATTCCACCACAAGCTCTACCTCACAGTCTCCGCTGGAAATACATCACAATTGTCAGTATAACAGAGACACAACTTAAATTCCACATCAAGCTATACCTTACAGTCTCCGCTGGAAATACATCACAATTGTCAGTAAAACAGAGACACAACTAACACACCACCACAAGCTCTATTTCAAAGTCTCTGCTAGAAATACATCACAATTGTCAGTAAAACAGAGACACAACTTACATTCCACCACAAGTTCGATCTCAAAGTCTTCGCTGGAAATACATCACAGTTGTCTGTATAATAGAGACACAACTTACATTCCACCACAAGCTCTACCTCACAGTCTCCGCTTGAAATACATCACAATTATCAGTATAACAGAGATACAACTTGCATTCCACATCAAGCTATACCTTACAGTCTCCGCTGGAAATACATCACAATTGTCTGTATAATAGAGACACAACTTACATTCCATCACAAGCTCTACCTCACAGTGTCCGCTGGAAATACATCACAATTGTCTGTATAAAAGAAAAACAACTTACATTCCACCACAAACTCTACCTCACAGTCTCCACTGGAAATACATCACAATTGTCTGTATAATAGAGAAACAACTTACATTCCTCCACAAACTCTACTTCACTGTCTCCGCTGGAAATACATCACAATTGTCTGTAAAACAGAGACACAACTTACACTCCACCACAAGCTCTACCTCACAGTCTCTGCTGGAAATACATCACATTTGTCAGTAAAATAGAGACCCAACTTACATTCCACCACAAGTTCGATCTCAAAGTCTCCGCTGAAAATAGATCACAATTGTCTGTATAAAAGAGACACAACTTACATTCCACCACAAGCTTTACCTCACAGTCTCCGCTGGAAATACATCACAATTGTCGGAAAAACAGAGACACAAATTACATTCCAACACATGCTATACCTTACAGTCGCTGCTGGAATTACATCACAATTGTCGGTAAAACAGAGACACAACTTACATTCCACCACAAGCTCTATCTCAAAGTCTCCGCTTGATATACATCACAATTGTCTGTATAATTGAGACACAGCTAACATTCCACCACAAGCTCTACCTAACTGTCTCCGCTGGAAATACATCATAATTGTCAGTATAATAGAGACACAACTTAAAATACACCACAAGCTATACCACACAGTCTCCGCTGGAAATACATAACAATTGTCGGTAAAACAGAGACCCAACTTACATTCCACCACAAACTCTATGTTAAAGTCTCCGCTTGATATACATCACAATTGTCAGTAAAACAGAGACACAACTTACAATCCACCACAAGCTCTATCTCAAAGTCTCCGCGAGAATTACATCATATTTGTCGGTAAAACAGAGACACAACTTACATTCAACCACAAGCTCTACATCAAAGTCTCCGCTTGAAATACATCACAATTTTTGGTATAATAGAGACACATCTTACACTCCACCACAAGCTTTATCTCACAGTCTTCGCTGGAAATACATCACAATTGTCAGTAAAACAGAGACACAACTAACATTCCTCCACGAGCTCTATCACAAAGTCTCCGCTAGAAATACATCACAATTGTCAGTAAAATAGAGACCCAACTTACATTCCACCACAAGTTCGATCTCAAAGTCTTCGCTGGAAATACATCACAGTTGTCTGTATAATAGAGACACAACTTACATTCCACCACAAGCTCTACCTCACAGTCTCCGCTGGAAATACATCACAATTGTCAGTATAACAGAGACACAACTTAAATTCCACATCAAGCTATACCTTACAGTCTCCGCTGGAAATACATCACAATTGTCAGTAAAACAGAGATACAACTAACACACCACCACAAGCTCTATTTCAAAGTCTCTGCTAGAAATACATCACAATTGTCAGTAAAACAGAGACACAACTTACATTCCACCACAAGTTCGATCTCAAAGTCTTCGCTGGAAATACATCACAGTTGTCTGTATAATAGAGACACAACTTACATTCCACCACAAGCTCTACCTCACAGTCTCCGCTTGAAATACATCACAATTATCAGTATAACAGAGATACAACTTGCATTCCACATCAAGCTATACCTTACAGTCTCCGCTGGAAATACATCACAATTGTCTGTATAATAGAGACACAACTTACATTCCATCACAAGCTCTACCTCACAGTGTCCGCTGGAAATACATCACAATTGTCTGTATAAAAGAAAAACAACTTACATTCCACCACAAGCTCTACCGCACAGTCTCCACTGGAAATACATCACAATTGTCTGTATAATAGAGACACAACTTACATTCCTCCACAAACTCTACTTCACTGTCTCCGCTGGAAATACATCACAAGTGTCTGTAAAACAGAGACACAACTTACACTCCACCACAAGCTCTACCTCACAGTCTCTGCTGGAAATACATCACAATTGTCGGTAACATACATTCCATCACAAGTTCTACCTCACAGTCTCCGCTGGAAATACATCACAATTGTCGGTAAAACAGAGACACAACTTACATTCCACCACAAGCTCTATCTCAAAGTCTCCGCTAGAAATACATCACAATTGTCAATAAAACAGAGACACAACTAACATTCCACAACAAGCTCTATCTCGAAGTTTCCGCTAGAAATATATCACAATTGTTTGTATAAAAGAGACACAACTTACATTCCACCACAAGCTCTACCTCACAGTCTCCGCTGGAAAAACATCACAATTGTCGGTAAAACAGAGACACAACTTACATTTCACCATAAGCTCTACCTCACAGTGTCTGCTGGAAATACATCACAATTGTCGGTAAAACAGAGACAAAACTAACATTCCACCACAAGCTCTATCTCAAAGTCTCCGCTTGAAATATATCACAATTGTCTGTATAATAGAGACACAGCTAACATTCCATCACAAGCTCTACCTCACAGTCTCCGCTGGAAATACATCACAATTGTCAGTATAACAGAGACACAACTTACATTCCACATCAAGCTATACCGCACAGTCTCCGCTTGAAATACATCAAAATTGTCAGTATAATAGAGATACAACTTACATTCCACCACAAGCTATACCTCACAGTCTCTGCTGTAAAATACATCACAATTGTCAGTATAATAGAGACACAACTTACATTCCACCACAAGTTCGATCTCAAAGTCTTCGCTGGAAATACATCACAGTTGTCTGTATAATAGAGACACAGCTAACATCTCACCACACGCTATACTTCACAGTCTCCGCTGGAAATACATCGCAATTGTCTGTATAATAGAGATACAACTTGCATTCCACATCAAGCTATACCTTACAGTCTCCGCTGGAAATACATCACAATTGTCTGTATAATAGAGACACAACTTACATTCCATCACAAGCTCTACCTCACAGTGTCCGCTGGAAATACATCACAATTGTCTGTATAAAAGAAAAACAACTTACATTCCACCACAAGCTCTACATCACAGTCTCCACTGGAAATACATCACAATTGTCTGTATAATAGAGACACAACTTACATTCCTCCACAAACTCTACTTCACTGTCTCCGCTGGAAATACATCACAATTGTCTGTAAAACAGAGACACAACTTACACTCCACCACAAGCTCTACCTCACAGTCTCTGCTGGAAATACATCACAATTGTCGGTAACATACATTCCATCACAAGCTCTACCTCACAGTCTCCGCTGGAAATACATCACAATTGTCGGTAAAACAGAGACACAACTTACATTCCACCACAAGCTCTATCTCAAAGTCTCCGCTAGAAATACATCACAATTGTCAATAAAACAGAGACACAACTAACATTCCACAACAAGCTCTATCTCGAAGTTTCCGCTAGAAATATATCACAATTGTCTGTATAAAAGAGACACAACTTACATTCCACCACAAGCTCTACCTCACAGTCTCCGCTGGAAAAACATCACAATTGTCGGTAAAACAGAGACACAACTTACATTTCACCATAAGCTCTAACTCACAGTGTCTGCTGGAAATACATCACAATTGTCGGTAAAACAGAGACAAAACTAACATTCCACCACAAGCTCTATCTCAAAGTCTCCGCTTGAAATATATCACAATTGTCTGTATAATAGAGACACAGCTAACATTCCATCACAAGCTATACCTCACAGTCTCCGCTGGAAATACATCACAATTGTCAGTATAAAAGAGACACAACTCACATTCCACCACAAGCTATACCGCACAGTCTCCGCTTGAAATACATCAAAATTGTCAGTATAATAGAGATACAACTTACATTCCACCACAAGCTATACCTCACAGTCTCCGCTGTAAAATACATCACAATTGTCAGTATAATAGAGACACAACTTACATTCCACCACAAGCTCTATCTCAAAGTCTCCGCTTGAAATACATCACAATTGTCTGTATAATAGAGACACAGCTAACATCCCACCACACGCTATACTTCACAGTCTCCGCTGGAAATACATCGCAATTGTCTGTATAATAGAGACACAACTAACATTCCACCACAAGCTCTATCTCAAAGTCTCCGCTTGAAATACATCACAATTGTCTGTATAATAGAGACACAGCTAACATCCCACCACACGCTATACTTCACAGTCTCCGCTGGAAATACATCGCAATTGTCAGTATAAAAGAGTCACAACTTACATTCAACCACAAGCTTTACCGCACAGCCTCCGCTTAAAATACATCACAATTGTCAGTATAATAGAGACACAATTTACATTCCACCACAAGCTCTACCGCACAGTCTCTGCTGGAAATACATCACAATTGTCTGTATAATAGAGACACAACCTACATTCCACAACAAGCTCTTCCTCACAGTCTCCGCTTGAAATACATCACAATTGTCGGTAACTTACATTCCACCATCAGCTCTACCTCACAGTCTCCTCTGGAAATACATCACAATTGTCGGCAACTTACATTCGTCAACAAGCTTTACCTCACAGTCTCCGCTGGAAATACATCACAATTGTCGGTAACTTACATTCCACCACAAGCCTAGTGCATATCAAAGCACGTTTTCGAACGATTTTTATATTTTTTTATTTGATCGTCCTCTACCTGCAAACTCCATTCGCTTTTTTATAGTTGGATTTTCCGCACCGATTTCAGTGCAGAAGCCAAAACACTCATATTGATTAAAATATGAAATATCATTAGCAAAAACTCTTACCGGTTGTTAAATAAACACTTTATATATGTCCATAACGTAAAAAATATCCACAAAACCGCACATTTAACACTTAAATAACTTAGTTCTACATACAATCCTACTTTCAAATCGTTTTTGATAGTTATCACGTGACGCGCACCTTTCAAGCGTCACAGCGATTTTAATAGAAACACTGTGATGGAAGCTCTACGCTGTAAATTGGAAAGGTAATATTTATAATGTTCCGAGAAAGTAACATTTCCTGTCACAGTGTGTAATCAAATTAGACAAACCAATACTTGTGTTTGTGTTTTGATAAAAAAAAAAAAAATTTTTTTTCGTCACTATTAAAGTTTAATAAATTTTATGTGTGTAGCAGAAGTGTTACTTATACTTTATAAGTAGAAAACGGATAATAAGATAGTATAGCTTTCTTATGGATTTTTCCACTTGTAATTGAATGTATGACTAACATGTTTACTGTGAACAAAATAGTGTTTAAACTAAATGCTTCCTGAACACTTCGTTTGGCAAATAATGCAGCCACACACATGCCATTGTCTTTCTCCGCATTGCTTCGACTTTGGAATATCGTTATTTTCATATTTTTTTTAATCGTCTGCTACCTTTTTCATAAGTGATCTTTGTATATTAAGAGATCGACATAATGTTGTCCAGTACGGCCACCCATTCCTACCTCCTGCCAATATGTCTTAAAACACTTTAAGGAGGTCATCAGTTAATGATGGTTTATATACTTCCATGCCGAAAGCGTATGTTCATAAATCTTTGGTAATCTTCTATCATAACCGTTGAACGTATAGTAAAAGAGCAAAACTTAATTTTCAAAAGATAACTACATGCGCCAATAGTACACAATGATAATGTTTTTACCATATTAACTTATGTACAACGTTAAGCCGATGTCAAATCCTTGATGCATACGTGACTATTGAAAATAATCTTGTAGTACTAATGAATTATGGTCAACGATACACTTATTAGCTCTAAATTGGTATCAATTCATATTGCAACTGAAAATAATATTGCTATAGCTTCGTCAGGGATCTGTGGGTTGAGTAATGTAATGGATTAGACATTCACAATATAAGAAACTTGTTTTACTGTTAGCTTATGACAATTCCCATTTCAACAACAATTTAATATACTGTCAATAAGTAGTTGGAATCATTAAAAGTTGTGTGGCCGATACATACGATATCAATTAGTAGAAATAAATACTCAAACAGTCGTAGCTTGTCACCCAGTGTTGTTCAGACGGACATTATTTAAAATAATGAAAGCTGCTGAATATTATTGTATTTAATCACAACCCAATATAAATGGCAGATATATCTGGATATTCGTGTACAGACTTTAGTGTCAACGGTTTACAAGAACACTAAATGTTGTATGCATTCACATGTCCTTTCCACCAATATACACGGTGTTGAATACACGCACATCCGTTATAGTCTAAAGATAAACAGAATACTTGGATAAGTAACGTTTATATTCTTATTTTTCGACGCCCATACTTTAATTGACTTGTGAGTGTTTACTTTTGCAATATTTCACTAATCCCAGCTCTGTGCTCATATATATAAGAGAAAACATGCGTTTGAAAGCAAACATTTAAACAAGTTGATTTAATCAAATTTATTCTGTTTATGTGGGGTGGGGTGCGGGTAATAAAATATTGCAAATTACAAAATATATATCATAAGACAGAAGAATGTTTTCTTTTCTTATTTGTCTATAATCCATAGAGATATGGAGCACGTGGTCAAGCGGTAGAGCACCGAACCAATGATCGGAGGGTCGTGAGTTCGATCCTCCGCTACGGCTATGTGTGGTGTCCTTGAGCTAGACATTTTTCCGCAGTTGCTTTGTACTGGTTCTACCCAGGAAGACTTCGAGCTTGATTTGTTTAATAAGTTTAAACTAAAATAGAGATATACAAGTCCTTGCTATAACCCATATATATATATTTCTCTCTGTAAATTTTTCAATTAAGATCTTATTTTTTTATTTATTCTTTAGCAGTAACAAATCACTTAATCATAATAATATTCATTAAAAAAATCATGTTTGAAACTAAAAACATGACAAAATATCGGACAGAAGAAAACTTTCTCATTCCTCTTTAACCCATATCGCTCAATCCGCCGAAGTTCTGATTTCGCATGTACATGTTTCCACCCAGTAGCTCGGATCTAGCTCGCATCTAACTCCACTTATGTAAAATGGCTGCTAAATGACAGCAAAACAAGGTAAATTCGAATGTCTTGGTCATATTCACCGTCTATCAAACTACAGAGGACAGTTTTTTGCATAGCACGCATTTATTATTCATTATTTTATCAATATAAATCACCATTTTAAGGAATTAACGATTGTTTACGCAGTAATTGCCTTCGAAAAAGACGTATGTATGTGGTCTAATTTTCCACTTGGTTTTGTTCGGATGGAAATGAGACGTAAAGGGGCTTGTCTCACCCCTATTACGGCGATTAAATGAGACTACCACAAGCCCTACCTCACAGTCTCTGCTGGAAATACATCACAATTTTCGGTAACTTACATTCCACCACAAGCTCTACCTCACAGTCTCTGCTGGAAATGCTGTTGGAAACGACACAAACGTAAACACCGGCGGCATACCTCGTCGCATTGTGAATGATTAACATAGGTCCCGACACAGTTGCATTTTCTTAAACAAAACAGACATTAAGTTTCATGTTAATAAACAATGAATCTTTGAAAGAATAGTGTGTAGATTTGGGGGTGGGGTTGCTGTTTAGATGTTTTTATTTGAGAATTGATGAAGTATAAGTTTTAAATACAAAATAAATATAAAAGTTATTAATGTAAATTATTTTGGATATTTTTTCTCGAAAATTATACTTTACTAATGCGAACACTGAAGACAAATCGTTATGTGGTACGGCCTAGAAACATGCTCAACTCAGGTGTTCATGCTCTTCTCAAAATCGCATGGACTAACAAAGTAAATGTAAACATCTGTAACTTTCTAAATTAAATCTACAAACATTAGATTATATCTTTACTAAGAACATATCTATTAGAGATATTTTAAAAACTCATACTTTTGAATTTGTGTCTGAGCTTAACATTTTCTGATATTAGAGTCAGACGATTGGAAATTTGGACCCAGACTGTCATTTTATATAATTCGTGCGTTCAACCCATATACAGAGGACCTTTCATTCGTGCTCATTCGGTATTAAATGTATTAAACATTTTGATAAAAATATATTATGCAAGGCTTTTCTATGCCTTTTATATATTTTTTTGCCAACGAATTTAATAAATTTAATAGAACATACTCTGGAATACATGATGGGTTTTTATAACAGAAAAATTGGGACATTTTTCTTTATTTTCTCTGGCCATCACTATAAAGAACGAGAAAAAAATCGGTTATCCAAGGCTACAACGCAGATACTACAAAGGATGTCAGATATAATCATATTAACAAAACAGAAACCCCTATTAATTAATGAAGGACATTACATTGCAGAAAACTTCTTAATATTTCATGTAAATTCTAAAAACAAAGACAAACGCCCTCTCTGTATACAGGTGCTTTCACACGAATATACAATATATTTATTTCCGCAACAAGTGTAACGGCGTACTTTGTAAATTGCCTCAATATACGCCATAATCTTTCCAACTTAGAAAACTACACCGTTGCACTTTTTATACGGAAAGCTCAGAACCATATCGAACAGGTAAAAATATAAAATAATATTATATGTCTATATCAAATCCGCAATTCTTATTGTTCAAAATGGGTCGCATGAAAAGTCCGCTCAAAAGTGATATTAGCAGCTGTTGAGGTCTATATAGGCATGCAATTTCTTACAAGCGTGTAATTTTTACGACGCTGTAAAATAGCACCGTTATATGAACAAAGGGAAGTCATTCACAACAGTCTTCTGATGCAAGATGGAGAGTATAAATAGAAGGAAAAACGTGTTTATTAACTATGATTAATGAAAATGACTTAAAAATTATAGTGGAAAATACGAATTCAAACTCAAGATCAACATTTAACTTATTTTATAATTATTACACATCTGAAATAATAATTGTAAACTTTGATTCTGTGAATATTTAGTTCTATGGACCTGAGAAAAGTGACATTGACTTCGGATTTTGTCCACAGTCAAAATTGCTTTTCACAGGTACTGCATTTAGATAATATCCATGATAGTTCACACCTTCACACGTGCCGTTCATGTATTTCCTGTACCAGGATATACTTGGCTTGGGATTTCCGTTCCCTTTACAGCTCAGTCGTGCAGTCTTTCCCTCTTCAATTGTAAGCTTAGACTTTAGACAAAATGCGGCTGGCGGACCTGAAAAAAGGTAGGAATTAGCTTTTACAAAATATTAAACAGTATTCTTTATTTTTGGTTTTGCATTTCATTTTATGAAATAAAATATGAAAAAAATATACTTTTTGTATTAAGTAAATAAGTATTGGTATCCGCTTTTGGTTGATACAATCATATGTTTATTTTTTTTGATGGATTATATCCAGTTTACCAGTCAATTATTTTTTGTCATTTCAGTTTATAATGAGATATTTTTATCGATAAGCCTGGCACGCCGTTTTAGAGTAGTAACAAGTAGAACTTTAGTTTTATATGTGTTTATTACCATGCCATTTTCCAAACACCATCTATCTAAAATAGTTACGATTTTAGATTTCCTTTTAGGCCCATGACAGGTTTTGATGAAGTGATGTATCAAGTATTATTCTATCATTTGCTTACATATATATCCTTACATAGAGCCTTACGATACACCACACATACTAGTTTGTTCATCCGTGAGACATTTCTCAATATTGGCTAATGTTACTTTCTACTTTCTACCAGTAAGGTAAGATTCAAACCATATCAATGTGTTCACATTTCTCTAGTTTATTTTTTTTAAAAAGCTTTGCGTGGTCAATTATATCAAATGCTACAGTAACGCACCTACACGTTTTCCTTCATTTACTGTCAGCCATTTATAACGATACTTCACATATGTGGTGTTTTCTGAAACCACTTTGAAATTCATTCAATCATTTTATTTATGATGTTCATATAATATTTGACCGTGTATGTAGTATATATGTAGTATATATGTAGTATATATGTAGTATATATGTAGTATATATAGGTCGTTTATTGTTTAGATCAGTGGCGGTACTGCTTTTATTTAAAGCCCCTTGCTTTTGCATGTTCTGATGTCAGGGAAACATCATTTCTTATATAGTTTTTAACTTACATGTGATGTTAAACTAATGGAAATTTCATCAGTAGACATTTAAAAAAGATGTTTTCTTGTTTATTGTATATTGACTTATTTCAAATACTTTTACTGATTACAGACAATAGTTTTTCACAGTTACGAACGTGCACTACTGTTTAAAAATGGTCACTTACTGAAAACATTCAAATGTATCGTACAAAGACGTTCAATCGAGTTAAAGGGTTTCAAGACATAGAAGCCCGTGTCCACGTGCTTTGGATCATGCAGTTCTAGCACGCTTTCACCCGGGAACATTCTCTGTGCCACAACCCTGGAGCGTTGAATCTTTACTGGCACTAATCCGTGTTGTAGGTCTTTAGTATAAAACCAATACACCTAAATAAACAACACACCATATTGTATCAATACATAAAGCCAAATGTCTATTTCAAGCAAGTTGTAAATGTTTGTTTTTACTAATTTATATAAGCTCGACTACAAAGAAAGCTCTCTTTTTAGCTCTAGTATCTGTTTTCTGGGTAGACCCAGAACTGAGTGTTGTTCTTGAGTGGTCATCGGTTCGAACACTGACCTCTTGCACTTCCGCTCCGCTTGAAATAAGCAAATTATTCACATTTGTAGTTATGAATCACGTGTAATTTATTATCTAAAATGTTATAATACATTGATTCAAATGTACAGTCATTATAAAGTGATTAAGAGCACGCGTAAACAAGTTCCGATGTGAAGTACGTGGACCGGTGGTAGAGCATCGAATCAAGGATTGTAAGGTCGTGAGTTCGTTACTCTCCACGGCTATGCGTGATGTCCTTAAGCAGGACACTTATTCCGCATATGGCAAATACTTCGAGCGTAATTTGTATAAGTTGTAATAGCTGTCGAGCGTATTTTGTATAAGTTATTAACTCGAGCGTGATTTGTATAAGTTGTTATAATTCGAGCGTGATTTGTATAAGTAATAGCTCTTGAAGTAACACAGCTGAAGTAAACACACACGTTTAAAATTAACAAGTGTAAAGCTCTCCAATGTATTAACGTATGCAAAACAGTTATAAGATTCAAAAGTCCTACCAGCAAAACATATATAATATAACATAATCTGATTTTGTTTTAAACTTATTTATTTTGCATCGATTGTGAATTAATTGTTACAACTTGGCAAACCTCGTTCAAAGTCTTCCCGAATAGAATCAGTACTAAGCATATAAGGGTAAAGTTTCTTGCTCAATGACACCTGGCACATAACCGTGGCGGAGGATCGAACCCACGACCCTCCGAACATGGATCCGATGCTCTACAGCTGGATCACGCATTCCACAGCATGATCTTACCTACCATGAATTGTGTAATTGAAAATACGTGTGTATGCGACATGTATAGCTATGTAATATGTACACTTGCCTGTATTACCTTTTCTGTCGTGTAGGGACATTTCAATTTCACGGTATGTCCAATGGTAGTGTTGATTTCCATGGGCACAGGCGACATGGACGCACAACCGACAAATGCTGTGTATAAAATGTCCACCATTATATATCAACTATCTACAGAAATACCGAATATGTATAAACGTGTCAATTTGATACAATAAACAAAGAAGGGAGAACTGCTGCTGTTTCACCAACATACTTAAATACAAATGTACGTTAAAACTTAAAAAAAATAGAAAAGCATCTAGATGATTATGATTTTAGACTGGCTCCAAAAAAATTGCATTTTATTGCATCGACATTGGTTAAAGAATATTAATGTAACCAGTCAAATTTAAGTAAAGTTTATAAGTATTTAAGTAAAACTTATGAACTTTTGGTGAAACTTGAGCCTGTTTATCAAAAGAAAAGATGGTGAATACTTTGTAAAAACTGGACAAATGATATTATCTAAGTTATTCGAACAATGCATGTTTATTTTGATTATATCGAACGTGTTGTTAATTATTATCCATTAGCACATATTAACCTTTGATAGTCCATTCGTAATATTTTTTATACTGAATCGTAACGGTGTTTGTCAATGTTATGATACCGCATGCTGTTAATGGATCTGATTTTGAACTTGTGGATCCGGAATACATTTTAGATAAAAATAAGAAAAGAAAGGAAACTGGTACATAAATAGAGATCTTATGACATCAATATCAATTTTATCGCAAAAAATTCATTTTGATTGACGGAACAAATACTACTAATACTAATAACTCAGTGCTAACAATTGATACATTGTTGTTGTTAATTTATTGAAATTTCTATTTAAAAACATTTTTGTTCATCCCTACGGAAATGACATCGATAGGGCATGTGTATAATAGTTTTGAGGTTTTGTTATGAATGTTTATATAAGTGTTTATCATTCTACTTCAAGAGGATCATTTATCCCAGGTGTGGTCTAAGGGTAAAGCATCCGTCTCGCATGCGGAAGGTCGTGGGTTCGATCCCCGACTGGCTGGTATCAAAAACTTCAAATCGGTACTAGAAGTTTCCTGACTTGGCACTCAGAATTAAAAGGATAGATCGATGTCAGCACAATTTGATTGGGTGGGGTAGGGCGAGAGGGCACATACCATGTGTCTGCAATATCATGAAACTCCTGTGTGGTAGCTTTTAGAATACTGTCTCGAGTAGACACCGTTGCGATATATCAGGACAATGATCGAAAGCGGCGCAAAACACCACATTAACAAAAATGACCAAGGGGATAAGTGGTCCCCCCACCACACAACACTGTAATTCAAGCACGTGTATTGGTCAGCTGAGAAGGGTTTAACGCCATTTTAAACAAAGTTCAGGTTATTTATGGTATATCCATTTTTATTGAACGAGGAACACATCAGAATGAATCTGAGTAGAACAACCGTCCTTCCACAAGTAAATGGTAAACTTTCTTACATAACGTTTTTGGAGCGAGCGGGACTCGAACCAACGATCTTAGCGGTGAGAGGTACGTGATCTTGAGACGGCGACTTAGAGAACTCGGCCACTGAGGAGACTCGGTCATTTAAACTACGCCACACCTTGGTAAAAACGTATAAGCACTACGAGTTTTTGGACAGACAGAGAATTCCATGCTAAGACAGATGTGAATCGGGATATGCCAAGTACGAAGATATACGATGTAAACTGGTTATACATTTCCCTCCATAATCACATAATCACGTCAGTCGTGCATTTAGTTGATCAATTATATGTACATTAATTTATTTTGTCCCGATTACGAAATACTCTCATTGCTTGGACTAATCATTTTCGAGTCCATTTCCTCAGTAGAACCAGTGCTGAGAGTGTTAATGACAGTCCATCGGGTCAAACCTTGGATCGAACTGGCGCCCTCGACAGTGAGAGGTCAACACTTTATCCATTATACCACCACCCCATGCTTTATATTTGTGCCAACACTACAGGATTGGGAGGGAGGGGGGGGGGGGGGGGGGGGGGGGGGGGGTCGTGATGCCATAATAAAATCTTACTGATATTAAACCTAACTTTGAGAACATATTTATGTCAGCCGCGGACTTGTTTGATAACATAATGAAGGAGTGTGGTTAAATGTCACACCGTATACACACTAAGCATCAAACATGTTAAACGGCAAAAACCTACAAATGTCATGTATTTCTAAGGGTCATAAAATTGTTATTTACTGTAGGACTGTATGCACATGAAAAGCAAGTGTTTCTATTCTACAAAGATGCTGGTACCTCTGACGGTATTGTTTCCGCACGATGTACATGTGCACCGATTAGGGTCAAAACATCCATATAGAATGTTTCACATAGACACGTTGTTAATAACCTGGCACAATCACAAAGTTAAAACTTAAAATTTTAAATGGCTTGTTTAAATGTTCACGACGAAAATCAAGTATTTAACTTTGTGATTGTGTCAGGATAGTGCAGGTCTCCACTGAGATAGGGGATTCAAGACTAGTTTGGTGCAAATATTGCATACCAGAACGTTTGTCAGCTACTATTCTACTCGGATTCATCTTAGGTTTTCTTCCACAAATTAAACTTGATGCCATTGATAACCTACAATGTGATGAAAACGGTGTTAAACCTAATTTAAAATAAAATAGAACATTATAGTCATACTTACCAACAACATGAATTAAAAATAGATAAATACTGCGTATTATACGAACTTCCATAATGTCCATGGTAAATATGTTAATTCCTGTCACCATGCGACCAGTTTTATATCATAATCGTCTATTCTATACTGACGAGTCATGCTTTATATTTCAGTAGTCACATTTCCATCTGGAGGACAAACACTTCTTAGCTTGCTCCGAATGATGAGAGAATAAGAGTACCTCGTTTATGGATGAAAATAATCTGTCGAAGTTTGAGTCACATGAATAATGTTCTCATTTAACGGACATGGCATTATGTGTTAGAACCGCAGCATCTGCTCTACTATAACGGGACGGTTAAAGATGAGCGTCTAAGGTTGCACACCGATATTTTAAAGATAATCTTGAAAAAATTGTTATCAATAATAATCCAATAAAATATTCCAGTTCACATATCAGACGCTTTCAATATTTTTTTAATTTATTCCAGTTCACATAATATAAGACGCTTTCAATATTCTAATAATTTATTTCAGTTCACATAATATAAGACGCTTTCAATATTCTTATAATTTATTCCAGTTCACATAATATAAGACGCTTTCAATATTCTTATAATTTATTCAAGTTCACATAATATAAGACGCTTTCAATATTCTTATAATTTATTCCAGTTCACGTAATATCAAACGCTTTCAATAGTTATCATAAGCATGTGTGCATGACAAATCCAGTCGAAAATTTCAGAGTCATAATCACATATTTAAACATTTCTAAACAAACGATGCACTTCTTATGCCAATATCACATATTTAGCTGGAATGCGCACTAGTTATTGTGTACCTAATAGAACCTATTTATTTTTCTTTCACTGTTTTGCCAGATTATCTATGAAATAGATTGGTCACACGTGTATGTACGTGAACATATTCAGCACATACCAGTCTCCATTTTATATAATAATGATGCCTCATATATTAACCGGAAGCGGTCCTCGTTATTAGGTACTTCAGTTTGTGAGATAGGGGAAACGTGTCAATCATCGCCACATACCATATCTATACTAATTCACGTCCCTTGGATGAAGATGTATAGTATCTTATAGATAATTTTATTTGTCTTACCCAATTTTTTTGTCAATTGAAATGAGTAAATATAATAAAATTGTTGCTAAATTGTTGTTTTATAACTGACCACGCTGTGACAGTTAAGGTTGCACAACATAACATAAATATTGAACAGGATATGTAGCATGTAAAGGATGCATCACTTACAAAAGTACAGATATGTTAAGTACGGTCACACTCAACACAATTTTGGATTTGTACTGGAGATATATTAGTTTACATATTAATACGCTTTTTAGCCAGGGTTTATGCCGAAGGTGCTGTCCTGCTTATGTCGTGCAGTGTCCTGCTTATGTCGTGCAGTGTCCTGCTTATGCCCTGCTTATGTCATGCAGTGTTGATCACCGCCAAAATGATTATACGCGACTGGCACCAATCACAGAAGGTAACGGTAACGAACAATCTGAACACTTCCTGCACTGTTTTCCACTCTGTCAGTTAATATAAACATAATTCACCAAATAATTCAAAAGCCTTCTATATTACAGGTGTCAAAAGGCGTCTTTATTATAGGTGTCCAAAGGCGTCTATATTAGAGGTATCCAAAGGCGTCTATATTAGAGGTGTCCAAAGGCGTCTATATTAGATGTGTCCAAAGGTTTCTATATTAGAGGTGTCCAAAGGCGTCTATATTAGAGGTGTCTTAAGGCTTCTATATTAGATGTGTCCAAAGCCTTCTATATTAGATGTGTCCAAAGCCTTCTATATTAGAGGTGTCCAAAGGCGTCTATATTATAGGTGTCCAAAGGCGTCTATATTAGAGGTATCCAAAGGCGTCTATATTAGAGGTGTCCAAAGGCGTCTATATTAGATGTGTCCAAAGCCTTCTATATTAGATGTGTCCAAAGCCTTCTATATTAGAGGTGTCCAAAGGCGTCTATATTAGATGTGTCCAAAGGTTTCTATATTAGAGGTGTCCAAAGGCGTCTATATTAGAGGTGTCTTAAGGCTTCTATATTAGATGTGTCCAAAGGCGTCTATATTAGAGGTGTCCAAAGGCATCTATATTAGAGGTGTCTTAAGGCTTCTATATTAGAGGTGTCCGAAGGCTTCTATATTAGAGGTGTCCAAAGGCGTCTATATTAGAGGTGTCCAAAGGCTTCTATATTAGATGTGTCCAAAGGCGTCTATATTAGAGGTGTTCAAAGGCGTCTATATTAGAGGTGTCCAAAGGCGTCTATATTAGAGGTGTCCAAAGGCATCTATTTTAGAGGTGTCCAAAAGCTTCTATATTAGAGGTGTCCAAAGGCGTCTATATTAAAGGTGTCCAAAGGCTTCTATATTAGATGTGTCCAAAGCCTTCTATATTAGAGGTGTCCAAAGGCGTCTATATTAGATGTGTCCAAAGCCTTCTATATTAGATGTCCAAAGGCGTCTATATTAGATGTGTCCAAAGGCGTCTATATTAGAGGTGTCCAAAGGCGTCTATATTAGCGATGTTCAAAGGCGTCTATATTAGAGGATACCAAAGGCGTCTATATTAGAGATATCCAAAGGCTTCTATATTAGGTGTCCAAAGGCGTCTATATTAGAGGTGTTCAAAGGCGTCTATATTAGAGATGTCCAAAGGCGTCTATATTAGAGGTGTCCAAAGGCGTCTTTAATAGAGGTGTCCAAAGGCGTCTATATTAGAGGTGTCCAAAGGCGTCTAAAGGGTTGTAAAGGGTTAAAGACTGGCTATCGGTACTTTCATGTCCTTTAATTGTGTCATGGAACTGCCACTGTTTTAGTTTAAACAATACTTTACTGACAATAAACAAGGGTCTAGACACTGTGTTGTAACTAAAGCTATACGATCATTATAATTTTGCCTGTTTATATCATGTGCTAAGTATAGCAATATGCGTGCGTAAATATTTTATATACTTGCAATAGAGAACAAACAGACACAAACGGGATGCGGCAGATAGAATGGCACGGTTGGAGGTGGGGGTGGTGTTGGGTGTTTGAAATTATCAGGTATCTGTATAAACAATCAAAACACAAAGCAAACTTGTAAAAGACGAGAGCGGGCGGGGGAAAATAAATGTCAGATAATAGGAAACGAAGCATCCACTGTAGGACCACAAAATATATAAAAATGGTCACAAATGTGAAAATGGTCACAAATTTGATATTATTTACTACACATAAATGGTCTTTCTACAAATGTGAAACCTACAAATGTGAAAAAAGACGTTGGTCACATACTTCACAAAAAAACGACACAAATGTAAAATAAATGGAACATGTTTGATCATATAGGCCAAAATTAGTCCTATATATGTGGACAATCTTAATCCAACTAGATTATAGATAATACACTTTTCGTTTATTTATAAAACTATCTCAATTGTATCAAAACAAAATGAATTCTTATTTATCCTACCGGTGTATCTTTGATATCCTGTATTATTTCGTAGTTGTAAACTTGTTTATTTTACTTCGATTGTGAAACACGTTCTTACAACTACGACCAATCACGCTCGAAGTCTTGCACATACACTCCATACATTGGCAGGGAGGGGTATTATAAGGTAACTATATTGTTTATTCTTTATCAGTTCCTTTTATTCCATTTTCATTAATGGCAAGTATTGCTTGTCCATTTGCTGTTTTACAGGTTGTTTTGTTAACCATCCAAACAGAAACGTCGGATCCCCCAAAGAAAATGATATCCGACAACAAAATGTGTGTAGGTACTCAAAATGTGGAATAAGTCACAAGTTGCTTGTCTATTTTCGTCTCTTGTAATTCTTATATAGAATGGCATGTGCTGTAACATGTTTTTTGTTTTATACACTATATGAAATAAGTACACATGTTATGACACGTAAGTAAACTAATAAATCCAAATTCAAAAGAACTTATTTCACATGATAATGAAATAGCAAATATTGCTACTCGTTATACTAAAACAGCAATAAACCAATTTTTTAATTAAAAAACCGAAAAAGAAAAAAGAGGACTATTGCGCATATTTAAAAAAAAATATCTTAAAATATCGATTATCTTCTTTGATCAAATCAATTGAGAACTGATAAGCAATATTTTGTAGATGAAACAAATTATTGCAAATAATCAAGGTACATATATACTTACATAAAACGCATATTTGCATAGATAAAAAGTACGACGTCGTTAGAATATGTTAAAGCAAGTTTTGGCCCATACTCGAATCAATACCGTATGAGTCAACAGAATTACTAAAGCAATATAAAAGAGTAATTACAGTTTTCATGGGCTTTTTAAAATAAAGTTGCCTTAAATCTTCATACAGGGTACATTGTAATATAACACTGATGACTTAAATCCTCAAACAGGGTACATTCTAATATAACACTGATGACTTAAATCCTCAAACAGAGTACATTCTAATATAACATGAATTAAATCCTCGTACAGGATACATTCTAATATAACATGACATAAATCCTCGTACAGGATACATTCTTTTATAACATGACTTAAATCCTCATACAGGATACATTGTAATAAAACATGACTTAAATACTAATACAGGATACATTCTAATATAACATGAATTAAATCTTCGTACAGGGTACATTCTAATATAACATGACTTAAATCGTCGTACAGGGTAAATTCTTATAAAATATGACTTAAATCCTTGTACAGGATACATTCTAATATAACATGACTTAAATCATCGTACAGGATACATTCTAATATAACATGACTTAAATCCTCGTGCAGGATACATTTTAATATAACATGACTTAAATCCACGTACAGGATACATTCTAATATAATATGACTTAAATCCACGTACAGGGTACATTCTAATATAACATGACTTAAATCATCGTACAGGAAACATTCTAATATAACATGACTTAAATCCTCGTACAGAAAACAATCTAATATTACATGACTTAAATCCTCGTACAGGATACATTCTTATTTAACATGACTTAAATCCACGTACAGGATACATTTTAATATGACATGACTTAAATCCTCGTACGGGGTAAATTCTTATATAACATGACTTAAATTTTCATACAGGACAGATTCTTCTATAACATGACTTAAGTCCTCGTACAGGGTACATTCTAATATAACATGACTTAAATTCTCGTACAGGATACATTCTTATATAACATTACTTAAATCCTCGTACAGGGTACATTCTTATATAGCATGACTTAAATCCTTATACAGGATACATTCTAATACAACATGACTTAAATCCTCGTACAGGATACATTCTAATATAACATGACTTAAATCCTCGTACAGGATACATTCTTGTATAACATGACTTAAATTCACGTACAGGATACATTCTAATATGACATGACTTAAATCTTCGTACAGGGTACATTCTAATATGACATGACTTAAATCCACGTACAGGGTACATTCTAATATAATATGACTTAAATCCTCGTACAGGACACATTCTTATTTAACATTACTTAAACCATGGTACTGGGTACATTCTTATATAACATGACTTAAAACCTCGTACAGGATACATTTTTATATAACATGACTTAAATCCTCGTACAGGACACATTTTAATATAACATGACTTAAATCATCGCACAGGATACATTCTTATATAACATGACTTAAATCCTCGTACAGGATACATTCTAATACAAAATGACTTAAATCCTCGTACATGATACATTCTAATACAAAATGACTTAAATCCTCGTACAGGATACATTCTTATATAACATGACTTAAATCCTCGTACAGGATACATTCTTATATAAAATGACTCAAATCCTCGTACAGGATACATTCTTATATAACATGACTTAAATCCTCGTACATGATACATTCTAATATAACATGACCTAACTTAAATTCTCGTACAGGACACATTCTTATATAATATGACTTAAATCCTCGTACAGGATACATTCTTATTTAACATGACTTAAATCCACGTACAGGATACATTTTAATATGACATGACTTAAATTCTCGTACGGGGTAAATTCTTATATAACATGACTTAAATTTTCATACAGGACACATTCTTATATAACATGACTTAAGTCCTCGTACAGGGTACATTCTAATATAACATGACTTAAATTCTCGTACAGGATACATTCTTATATAACATTACTTAAATCCTCGTACAGGGTACATTCTTATATAGCATGACTTAAATCCTTATACAGGATACATTCTAATATAACATGACTTAAATCCTCGTACAGGATACATTCTAATATAACATGACTTAAATCCTCGTACAGGATACATTCTTATATAACATGACTTAAATTCACGTACAGGATACATTCTAATATGAAATGACTTAAATCTTCGTACAGGGTACATTCAAATATGACATGACTTAAATCCACGTACAGGGTACATTCTAATATAATATGACTTAAATCCTCGTACAGGACACATTCTTATTTAACATTACTTAAACCATCGTACTGGGTACATTCTTATTTAACATTACTTAAAACCTCGTACAGGATACATTCTTATAAAACATGACTTAAATCCTCGTACAGGACACATTTTAATATAACATGACTTAAATCATCGCACAGGAAACATTCTTATATAACATGACTTAAATCCTCGTACAGGATACATTCTAATACAAAATGACTTAAATCCTCGTACATGATACATTCTAATACAAAATGACTTAAATCCTCGTACAGGATACATTCTTATATAACATGACTTAAATCCTCGTACAGGATACATTCTTATATAAAATGACTCAAATCCTCGTACAGGATACATTCTTATAGAACATGACTCAAATCCTCGTACATGATACATTCTAATATAACATGACCTAACTTAAATTCTCGTACAGGACACATTCTTATATAATATGACTTAAATCCTCGTACAGGATACATTCTAATATTACATGACTTAAAACCTCGCACAAGATACATTTTTATATAACATGACTTAAATCTTCGTACAGGGTACGTTCTAATATAACATGGCTTATATCCTCGTACAGGATACATTGTTATATAACATGACTTAAATCCTTGTACAGGATACATTTTAATATAACTATGACTTAAATCCTCGTACAGGGTAAATTCTAATATTACATGACTCAAATCCTCGTACACAGTACATTCTAATGTAATATGACTTAAATCCTCACACATGATACATTCTAATATAACATTACTTAAATCCTCGTACAGGGTACATTCTAATATAACATGACTTAAATCTTCACACATGATACATTCCTATATAACATTAATTAAACCTCATACAGGGTACATTTTAATATAACATGACTTAAATCCTCATACAGGATACGTTCTAATATAACATGACTTAAATCCTCGTACAGGATACATTCTAATACAACATGACTTAAATCCTTGTACAGGATACATTCTAATATAACATGACTGATATCTTCGTACAGAATACATTCTATTATAACATGACTTAAATCCTTGTACAGGGTACATTCTAATATAACATGACTTAAATCCTCATACAGGATACATTCTAATATAACATGACTTAAATCCTCGTACAGGATACATTCTAATACAACATGACTTAAATCCTTGTACAGGATACATTCTAATATAACATGACTGATATCTTCGTACAGAATACATTCTATTATAACATGACTTAAATCCTTGTACAGGGTACATTCTAATATAACATGACTTAAATCCTCATACAGGATACATTCTAATATAACATGACTTAAAACCTCATACACGGTACATTCTAATATAACATGGCTTTAATCCTCATACAGGATACTTTCTAATAAAACATTACTTAAATCTTCGTACTGGATACATTCTTATATAACATGACTTAATTCCTCGTACATGATACATTCTAATAAAACGTGAGTTAATTCTTCGTACAGGATACATTCTTGTTTAACATGACTTAAATCCTCGTACACAGTACATTCTTATATAACATAACTTAAATCCACGAACAGGATACGTTCTAATATAACATGACTTAAATCCTCGTACAGGGTACATTCTAATATAACATGACTTAAATCCTCGTACAGGGTACTTTCTAATATAACATGACAAGTCATCATACAGGATATATTCTAATATAACAAGACTTAAATCTTCATACAGGATACATTCTAATATAACATTATTTAAATCCTCATACAGGATACATTCTAATATAACATTATTTAAATCCTCATACAGGGTACATTCTAATATAACATGACTTAAATCCTCATACCGGAAACAGTCTTATATAACATTACTTAAACCTCATACACTGTACATTGTAATATAAAATGACTTAAATCCTTGTATAGGGTACATTTTAATATAACATGAATTAAATCCCCGTACAGGATACATTCTTTTATAACATGACTTTCATCTTCATACAGGATACATTATAATATTACATGACTTAAATCCTCGTTCAGGACACATTCTAATATAACATGACTTAAATCTTCAGACAGGATACATTCTAATATAACATGACTTAACTCCTCGTACAGAATACATTATAATATTACATGACTTAAATCCTCGTTCAGGATACATTCTTATATAACATCACTTAAATCTTCAGACAGGATATATTCTAATATAAACGACTTAAATCCTTATACAGGGTACATTCTAATATAACATGACTTAAATCCTCGTACAGGGTACATTCTCTTATAACATGATTTAAATCCTCGTACATAATACTTTCTAATATAAAATGACTTATATCCTCGTACAGGGTACATTCTAATATTAAATGACTTAAATCCTCATACAGGGTACATTATAATATAAAATGACATAAATCCTCGTACAGGATACATTCTAATATTACATGACTTAAATTCTCATACAGGGTACATTCTAATAAAACTTGACTTAAATCCTCATATAGGGCAATTTCTTATATAACATGACTTAAATCCTTTTACACTTTACATTCTAATATAACATGACTTAAATCCTTTTACTCGGTACATTCTAATATAACATGACTTAATTCCTCGTACAGGGTACATTCTAATATAACATGACTTAAATCATTATACAGGATACATTCTTATATACCATTACTTAAACCTCATACAAGGTACATTCTAATATAACATGACTTAAATCCTCATACAGGATACATTCTTATATAACATGACTTGAATCCTCGTGTAAGATACATTCTAATATAACATGACTTAAATCGTCGTACAAGATACATTCTAATATAACATGACTTAAATCGTCGTACAGGATACATTTTAATATAACATGACTTGCATCCTCATACAGGATACATTCTAATTGAACATGACTTAAATCCTCGTACAGTGTAAATTCTAATACAGCATGACTCAAATCCTCATACAGGGTACATTCTAATATAACATGACTTGCATCCTCGTACCGAATACATTCTAATATAACATGACTGAAATCCTCATACATGGTTCATTCTAATATAACACGACTTAAATCCTCGTACAGGGTACATTCTAATATAACATGACTTATATCCTGATACAGGGTACATTCTTATATAACATGACTTAAATCCTTATACAGGGTACATTTTAATATAACATGACTTGCATCCTCATACAGGAAACATTCTTATATAACATGACTTAAATCCTCGTACAGTGTAAATTCTAATATAACATGACTTAAATCCCCGTACAGGATACATTCTAATATAACATGATTTAAATCCTCGTACAGTGTACATTCTTATATAAATCGACTTAAATCCTCGTTAAAGGGTTCATTCTAATATAACATGACTTAAATCCTCATACAGGGTACATTCTAATATAACATGACTTAAATCCTCGTAAAGGATACATTCTAATATATAACATGACTTGCATCCTCATACAGGATACATTCTAATAGAACAATACTTTAATTCTCGTACAGGATACATTCTTATATAACATGACTTATATCCTCATACAGGACACATTCTAATATAACATGACTTAAATCCTCGTACAGAAATCATTCTTATACATTCTTATATAACATGACTTAAATCCTCATACAGGGAATATTCTTATATAACATGACTTAAATCCTCGTACAGGATATATTCTTATATAACATGACTTAAATCCTCATACAGGGTACATTCTTATATAACATGACTTAAATCTTCAGATAAGATACATTCTTATATAACATGACTTAAATCTTCAGACAGGATACATTCTAAAATAACCTGACTTAAATCTTCAAACAGGATACATTCTAAAATAACATGACTTAAATCCTCATACAGGGTACATTCTAATATAACATGACTTAAATCCTCGTATAGAGTACATTCTAATATACCATGTCTTAAATCCTCGTACAGGATACATTCTAATATAACAAGACTTGCATCCTCCACAATACAGAATGGACTTTAAATTCATGTTAAAAAAGACGACATGTTCTTAACTTCTTTAGACCTTTTCCAGAAACTCTACTGTTTCTCTGAAAAGAATATTACCATTCCATTATAAACTGATATGAACATCGTTCTCTTCAAATATTGACATAAGTTCGCTTATCTATACATATATATATAGTTGAATGAGCGAATGAACGAATGACAGAATAAATACATGAATGCATAAATAAATGAATCAATGGATGAATGAGAATGAACGAACGAACGAATGTGCGGATGGGAGGGTGGGTAAATGCAGGATATTAGGATTGATGGATGGATGAGTTTATTTATTTATTATTCATTAATGGTGTGGGATGGTGGATGGACGTTTTGGTGGATAGATGAATGAATGATTGAAACATAAATTATATGTAAAAAATTTCATATTCATGAATTATTTATTGCATATAAGTGAAGAAAAAAAAAGAGAAAATCATTACATCACATCATATTTTTTTTATTACTTATACATACATATGTTTTTTTTATATTCCTATTATCTTACTCTACATTCCCAAAGTTTAATAACGTGTTCTCTTTATTGATTTAGTTTCATACTTTGTTGAATACAATGGTTCAAAACTTCAATTCGATTTTTATCAATTACATATTAACATACTATTGTGTATTGATTAGCTTACCTAATCTTAATATGATTTCTCATTCATTAAATAATGTGTGTTGACAGATGGCGTGCAAATATTCGCTTTCGGTGAAGGGTCCGTTGTGTTATGAACAATATACAATCAGTTCGATATCATACAAGGGATTTCACGTTTTCGATAACTTAAACAAATCAATCGCTCAATTAATCATTGAGGTTTATAATTGATAATTTAAGTGTATGGATTTGACTTTGATGTGACCTATCTAAACAGTTTATACATGGATTAAGAAGTCACTGTTAATCTAGCTATTCAATTATGTTTGTTACAGCGAATATTAAGTTTCAGGTATATCGGAATTGATCATTGGAGAAATTAAAGGTAGTATTAACGTTTAAAAGTGGTTCTTTTTAATTTGTTGTTGTTGTTGTTGTTGTTGTTTTAATTGTGTTTAGAGTCGCGTTCAACAATATTTCAGTTATATCGCTGTTACACACTGGAGTATCATGTCGCACACATATGGTATGATACCCAACCTAAGCACATTGTACTGACATCTGGTCGAGCAGACCTAGAACTCTCCTCTTAATGCTGAGAACCAAGCGAGGAAGCTTTTAGAACCATTTTTCAAGTATTTGGTATGACCCTGCTAGGGATCTAATCCACGACCGCTCTACCACTATATTACCACGGGGATGTCTATTCATTTTGACTCAGTGTTTTATTATCTCTGTTCTTTTGTGAGGATCACAAGGTGCAAGATGCAAAGTTTGTTCTGATATTAAGCCTACAGTCCATAACACATAATACAAACATGTTAATTATGAAATTGTACTTGATGTAAAAATACATTTGAATTAAGATGTCAACAATTAATCGTTATAAGAACAAAGTTATAAGTAATATTTTGAATATGGCATAAACATAATAGAATATTATATCTTCAGTTATTTTGCATCGTCATCAACTTCGTTTCTCAAATGCGTAATACCTTTAACACGCAATTAATGGCAACACTTTTCATTTTATTTATTATGAAGACATAAGTATTCGAAATTGTTCATATTACAATGGCAAAAATATTTTTTATATAACATGAAGATAAGAGTAAGCTGCACAACTCGTCCTCTACCTCCACTGATTTATTTTAAATTCGATTGGGAAGTCAACTCAGCGCGAATATGAACCAGAACTGAATGTTATTATTGAGATGCAAAACAATTGGGCAGCGTTTCGACACATTTCAGGTTATATATGGCATACCCAGTGTTAATGGGTGGAGGAAGGCCTCAAACTGAATGTCAGTAGAACCACCGTCCTTCCGCAAGTAACTGGCAAACTTTCTCACGTAAAGTGTTTGGAAGCAGCGGGACTCGAATATACAACTTTAGCTATGAGAGGTTAGCGATCTTGAGACGGCGCCTTAGATCATCTGGCCACGATAGACCGCTTATTTATCAATGGATGGGAATTATCATTTATCTATTTTTTATGCAACACATTTAAGAATCGTAGGAAACTAATAGAATTGACAAAATCGAGAGTAATCGGTGTATTTCAAAACTGGTCATAAGTGTCGCATGTACCTTTAAGAAGGATAATAACTTTACGACAGTAAAAGTTGTCAAGAACAAAAACTACTTCAAAAGCTGTCAAACTGTCGCATTGCAGAAAATAGATTTGAAAAAATGTTCAATATAGGTGATCGATAGTACTTTGAATAAACACAAAAATGTAAAACAAATACTTAGATTGTTTTACTCTGTATCGATTTTTGCTAAAAATACGTAAATCATGTTAATGGCTTTAAGGGGACCAACTGTTTTAGATTTGCCTTGCGATATGATATGATAATGATCGCGCGGTTTATTGTTGTATGCGAATGGGTTAGCGAGCTTAAATACAAGTTGTGACACAGTAGGTTGAAGTCAGTACGGGAAACATTAACATTTTTAGGGTGTAACTCAATTTGAACTATATGTACAACAGATTAATGAATGGACTAATGGTAGTTGTTTTACTTTTATTTTAAATATAATTCATGATTAATTAATGATGAATTTGGACCATCTCCGGATATTTGATTTAGTTCAATTGCATGTTTATCTACTTACTATTTGTTAATAATAGGGTATCTTCAGATTTGTGTTTGAGTTCAACTAAATGGGAGTAATCAAGATAGCACGTGCTTATGTGAGCGTAATGAAAACGAATAAATCAAATTAATGCAGAAGTACTAGAAAGAAAAGGGAGGTTTATAAAAATGCCTGATCAAATTATTTGGACTGCGTTTAAAAAATTGGTATGATTTTGTTTGTAAGGAATATTTTGATTGGTATATTATTGAAACATGTGCTATTTAAATGTTAAAATTACACAAGAATAAACAATTAAGTAAAATAAAATTAAATCTAGATCGGAACACTATTGATTAATAGATAAAAGAACTGATTCAATCATTCTTTACAAGATTAAATGTATATTGGATACCGCTGTATAATTGATTGTTAAATGCTAGATGCAATACACAAAACAAATATACACAATATCAATTAAACCATTGGGTAAATGCTAATCAAATAGAAATATATTCACGAATGCATAAAATAATATTCGCTTCCTTGTTCTTTTGATTATAGATATCAAAATCGGGAAGTACTACTTGGATTTTAAACTGACACTGACAGAAGATGGAGTACGACACACAGTCGTGGAAGGATAGATGTAACCGTTATTTCAGCTCCATATCGGACACAGAGAAGGACAGGGGCCAGGAGAAGGACACAAGAGATGGTGACCATAAACTGAATAACAAAACTGGAAAACGAGAGGAACTAGACGATATAGAGTCATGGAGAGACCTCGCAACTCTACGAAAGAAAATTCATGAAAACCGTACGTTGAGTAATATCAGAAAATATATATCAGTGTTAGATATCCACGGAGCAAAATATGGTGGAAAGGCTGCTAGTACGATAGAACTTGTGTTGTGGATCTTTATCATTTGTGCGACAGTAAGCGTGTCGTTGTTTCTTGTGTGGACGCAAGTGAGAGAATATCAAAACATGTCAGCAAATTATGAAACAATTAGTGTAACAACAAAATCGTTCATCGACGGAAATACAACACCAGTATTTTCTATTTGCAATAAAAACCTTATGAAGAAATCGTCACTGCACGGTACCAAGTTTGAATTTCTGACTAACATAGATAAAGGTGTACCAGTGGTAGCAAACCCGTCTGGACCGACTCCAGCAACAGTTGATGCAGTTGTAGAAACCAATAAACGCCTATATGAGTTTATCAAAAATACTAATCATTTGGATGTATCAGAAATAATAAGAGAAATAAAAGAAGATATAACAGTGAGTGAAATAATGAAACGGTCGAATGTATCAGTGGAGTCTAGGTTAAGTAGTGTAGGTAATCCAGACATGTTGAAAGACATAATTCAGGCTTCGCTGGTTGATATCAGAACTATGGGGCACACAAAGAATGACATGATGATGGACTGTTGGGTTGGTGAACGTCATTGTCGAGACAGGTGAGTTGATTAGTTGTGTTGTTATTGTTGTTGTTGCTGATCTTGTAGTTTTTGTTGTTTTGCGTAAAATGAATAGACTTTATAACATATACATCTAAAGAAACACAAGTCTTGATGCTAAAACTGCAACATGGCTAACCAATACCTTAAGCCAGTTTATACTAATTTATTTTAGTTTCATTTTAAAGAAAGCTTAAAAGTTATGTGAACCGCTCTCGAGTCCGCATTCTGGGTAGATCCGGTACTGAGAGCTGATTTGTTTGAGAGGCCGTCGTGTAAAGCTTGAGATCGAACCTGCAACCTCCAGCGTAAATGGCCTGCACTTTATCCACTACACTACCGCTCGGCTTCAATAATGTAACTTATATCTATAGAGAACTATAGATATGGCATATAAGAATAAATAATAAAGAACTAGAACACATGGTTGGTAATTCATCTATCATATAATATATATCAGTAACGATATAATCATGCAGCGTTAGTCTGAAAATCATGATCATCTCGGTGTTTTAAGATCTTTATTTAACGAGAGAACTTCTAATATTCCATTGGACCCTCAAACATAGTACACCATTAACAACAACATACTAAATAACACAGTCACGTGTAAAAAACAAAAAATAATAATTACAGTATCAGAAATTATTCATCAATCCGAGGTACAGAATATGTATTTTTGACAATACGTGTACTACAAGCAGTGATATGTTATTAACCTGGGCTTTGGAGTTTATGCCTTAAACCATTGCAAATACAAAGTTTTGATATGATTCACTGAATTAACACTTTTTATATTCATTGGAATACTATTCGATTTAGTAATTAATGAATTGGTCATGATTTCTGACGTCTACTTTCACATTGTCAACAGTATACACACTGAACAGAAAAAAAAATGTCTAATATAACACATGACCCTTATTTTTCATAGTGTGGTAGTGCAGATATTGAGAAACAATAAAGTGTAAGTTTCACTTCTTACATTTTGGTCTCTCTATGAATAACAAACCTTCAAACATGTTTAATTTACTAAAGAATAAAGAACAAAAATCAATGGTGGGCTGACACCTGAATTATTTGTATTTAATTTACTTTGTTTTATTTATTTTCTTTTTATTTGACACCAGAAAAAAATTAAATCTAAATTTAAGCGCAAGTATATTTCAAAATTCTACATTAAAACAGTTTGGGTAGATTTGCTGAATATAATTTACGAACATTTTGAGAATGTATATTATTTTGTAATAAAACTGTTTGTAAAATTAACTGCCATTCATTTAAGCTTTATCAAAGTAAGTAGGGCTAAATCTTTCTCGAACAATTACAGGCCAAGTTCTTTACGCTGTGTAATTTGAATTTATTTCATATTTAGTTGTATCCTACTTTTTATTGACAATGGCATGATCTTGCATTTCATAATATTATATATTAGCACAGGGCAACAAAATAATCCGATGTTAGTAATCAATACCTGTGCACTTGTCGTTTTTAATTAAATGGTTATTGATTTGAATAGAAAATTGATGTCAAACATAAAAGCATAACATTTTTATTGTTAGGTGAATTGTATCCATTATCAATGGAGTATTTAAATATTAAATTGATTTCAAAATAGGATGTTAAGAACTAATTGTATGGTACGATAGTGGTATAATTGAAAAGACCAAAACGCTTTATTACGAGTGACAATCTTAAAGGGAGACGTAAAACATTATTATGATTTTATAATATTTTTTTTTAAACACACTATCTCGGAAAATTACCTTAACAATTCAAAGATGAAATTAATTTGTAAGCGGTTGTTACCTTGTTTCTGCTTAGAAAATGAGAATAAATCTGGTAAAAACGTTCACATATTTGTTGTCACATAAACATAACGACAAAAAGTTTGAATATTTTTTTATTCAAATATTTTTAAAACGAGTGTGACGACACTAGTATTATGAATAAAAATGTTAATAATTTCATAGATATGAAGTAACATACAGTAAAACTTTGATATAGTTTAATATGTCTATACGTGCAACTCACATATAGTAATTGGTTTGGTGTATAAACATGAGTAATATTAATTCCACCATTCAGGGTGCCCTTTTAAAATCTTTTTAACATGACTAAACAGTTTAAATAGTAACCTAGTAATCATTAACATATATAACTGTGATTTCATGGAAATAACAAAGTATGTTTAAAGAAAGTTTAGTCGTTCAATCAGTGTTATACGTTGGAAAATACCACGCCTAGTTTTCTTTTATAATCACAAAGTTGTATCGTATACGTCCATCTGGTATATGTTCCGACAAATACGGACATTCTATCACAGAAGTTCCTTCTCCATTTCCTTTTGAATGTGAAATTTGTTTTTTCGACGGTAATATTATAATAATTTCAGGACAAGATTGGATTTAGTCTAACTGGATTTCTTCGTTAAATAAAGTTATTAAGAATATAATAATAATAATAATAAATTATCATCATCATCATCATCATCAATCAACAACAACATCACCGCCACCACCACCACCACCACCACCACCACCATCATCATCATCATCACCATCATTATTCTTTCTTTAATAGTTCTATATCAAATATTATTCGAGAAGGATCGGATGTAATACATGGTATAGAGTGTGTGCTGCTCACCCAAGATCACACGCCCGATTCGATAACCTCTCAAAAAAAAACAGCATAAACAGGAACGGGCGAATACCCACGTAGATCAACTATATAACATGTATAATATTAAGCAAACGGATTATAAAGTTAATCGATTAGATTGATTGGCGAATTGCTACATGGTCTGTAATATTATTTATAACAAAGTCAAGTTTGGGTGATCGATTGTCTGCCATGGATTAGTCCCGATAATCACGATCGTGTTTGTACACTTGTATACTGTTACTGTTATATTACGCGTGTCCTAGTTCAATAAGTTTGTCTGAGGTTCACAAAGTACACAAATAATATTGCATGATTTCGAACAGGAAACGTGAGCCACTTGATCTAGTAGAAAAGCCTTAGATCCAGGATCGTGGGTCGTGGTTTGGACCGAGAATCTTTGGCTGTGAGTTTGATCCTCTAACCAGGTTTATGTATGGCGTCCTTTAGGAAAATACTTTAAATGCATTTGCTGAGCAGTGGTACAGGAAGACACCGAGAGTTTGTTAGGAGTTGTGAGAACGTGTGTAACATTAATTTGAAATTAAATTACAGCAGAACTTCGTTGGCACGAACACGGTAAGCTGGAACACCAGCTATACCTCGAACCACTCTCTGGTCCCAGTCAAATTCCTATGTTCATGTACGGTATGATATTGAAAAATACTTGGCTCGAACAACCCTTAGCTCGAACAATTTTATTCAATACCGTCGGGTTCGAGCCATCGAAGTTCTACTGTATATAGAAACGGGGGAACATTAAGTAAGACTAGCAAGCATTGACAAAACATTATTGATACGTTAATTAACATAACAGGCGTACACCAATCAGTGATATAATCACTGCTTAGTTAATTGTGAAACAGGTTCATATAAGCACAATAGAGAACAAAACAACTACATGCTTAAACAACTTAATGAATCATTTGGAAAACGTATATTCCGATAATCCTTTCAGCCGCGATGGAAGGGAACAATACACATGCAAACGACAGCAGGGATGTCGGTCTTGGTGATCATTAAATATGGAAAACTTAGTTTGAAAAGTAAAAATATTCAATTTATAACTCGTTGGACTTGAATGGCATTATTGTTTGCGAAAGAATAAACTGCGCCGTATTTCAGTAAATGATAGCAATCCATTGTTGTGAATAGATCAGCAATAGATCAGCAATAGGAGCCAAATTGAAGGGGTCAAAAACTGTCCATTTTGCAAGCCGATAAATAGACCACTGGTAAGAAAGGAGTCGTGTCGTGGTAGAGCAATTGGATCTGTGATAGGAAAGTAGGGACCGTGGGTTCGATCCTTCGCCAAGGCTCTGTGTGGTGTCCTTGAGCAAGACATTTATCCACATATGCTAAGTACTTGATTCCATACAGGAAGACCGCGAGTGTGATTATATAAGTTGTTATAAAGTGTTTCACAATCGAAACAAACCCAAACCATTAAGTGATTATTAACATGGTTTAAGGGTGCACCGAACACCAGCTCTCCACTAACTCATCTCAGCCCCTCACACCATAAAACGAGACATTGTCAATAAAGGTAGTCCAGGCACCGAACACCTCTCTCCACTACCTCATCCCAGTCCCTCACGCCATAAAACGAGATATTGTCAATAAAGGTAGTCCAGATACCAAACACCGCTCTCCACTCCCTCACCCCTGTCCCTCACACCATAAAACGAAACATTGTCAATAAAGGTATTCCTGGTACCAAACACCGTTCTCCACTCCCTCATCCCAGCCCCTCACACCATAAAACGAGAAATTGTCAATAAAGGTAGTCCAGGCACCGAACACCGCTCTCCACTCCCTCATCCCAGCCCCTCACACCATAAAACGAGACATTGTCAATAAAGGTAGTCGAGGCACCGAACACCGCTCTCCACTCCCTCATCCCAGCCCCTCACACCATAAAACGAGACATTGTCAATAAAGGTAGTCCAGGCACCGAACACCGCCCTCCACTCCCTCATCCCAGCCCCTCACACCATAAAACGAGACATTGTCAATAAAGGTAGTCCAGGCACCGAACACCGCTCTCCACTCCCTCATCCCAGCCCCTCACACCATAAAACGAGACAGTGTCAATAAAGGTATTCCTGGCACCGAACACCGTTCTCCACTCCCTCATCCCAGCCCCTCACACCATAAAACGAGACATTGTCAATAAATGTATTCCTGGCACCGAACACCGTTCTCCACTCCCTCATCCCAGCCCCTCACACCATAAAACGAGAAATTGTCAATAAAGGTAGTCCAGGCACCAAACAACGCTCTCCACTCCCTCATCCCAGCCCCTCACACCATAAAACGAGACATTGTCAATAAAGGTATTCCTGGTACCGAACACCGTTCTCCACTCCCTCATCCCAGCCCCTCACACCATAAAACGAGACATTGTCAATAAAGGTAGTCCAGGCACCGAACACCGCTCTCCACTCCCTCATCCCAGCCCCTCACACCATAAAACGAGACATTGTCAATAAAGGTAGTCCAGGCACCGAACACCGCTCTCCACTCCCTCATCCCAGCCCCTCACACCATAAAACGAGAAATTGTCAATAAAGGTATTCTTGGTACCGAACACCGCTCTCCACTCCCTCATCCCAGCCCCTCACACCATAAAACGAGAAATTGTCAATAAAGGTAGTCCAGATACCGAACACCGCTCTCCACTCCCTCATCCCAGCCTCTCACACCATAAAACGAGAAATTGTCAATAAAGGTATTCCTGGTACCGAACACCGCTATCCACTCCCTCATCCCAGCCCCTCACACCATAAAACGAGAAATTGTCAATAAAGGTATTCCTGGTACCGAACACCGCTATCCACTCCCTCATCCCAGCCCCTCACACCATAAAACGAAAAATTGTCAATAAAGGTATTCTTGGTACCGAACACCGCTATCCACTCCCTCATCCCAGCCCCTCACACCATAAAACGAGAAATTGTCAATAAAGGTATTCCTGGTACCGAACACCGCTATCCACTCCCTCATCCCAGCCCCTCACACCATAAAACGAGACATTGTCAATAAAGGTATTCCTGGTACCGAACACCACTATCCACTCCCTCATCCCAGCCCCTCACACCATAAAACGAGACATTGTCAATAAAGGTATTCCTGGTACCGAATACCGCTATCCACTCCTTCATTCCAGCCCCTCACACCATAAAACGAGAAATTGTCAATAAAGGTATTCCTGGTACCGAACACCGCTATCCACTCCCTCATCCTAGCCCCTCACACCATAAAACGAGAAATTGTCAATAAAGGTATTCCTGGTACCGAACACCGCTATCCACTCCTTCATTCCAGCCCCTCACACCATAAAACGAGACATTGTCTATAAAGGTAGTCCAGGCACCGAACACCGCTCTCCACTACCTCATCCCAGCCCCTCACACCATAAAACGAGATATTGTCAATAAAGGAAGTCCAAGCACCGAACACCGCTCTCCACTACCTCATCCCAGTCCCTCACACCATAAAACGAGAAATTGTCAATAAAGGTAGTCCAGGAACCGAACACCGCTATCCACTCCTTCATTCCAGCCCCTCACACCATAAAACGAGACATTGTCAATAAAGGTAGTCCAGGCACCGAACACCGCTCTCTACTCCCTCATCCCAGTCCCTCACACCATAAAACGAGACATTGTCAATAAAGGTAGTCCAGGCACCGAACACCACTCTCCACTACCTTATCCCAGCCCCTCACACCATAAAACGAGACATTGTCAATAAATGTAGTCCAGGCACCGAACACCGCTCTCCACTCGCTCATCCCGGTCCCTCACACCATTAAACGAGACATTTTCAATAAAGGTAGTCCAGGCACCGAACACCGGTACCGAACACCGCTCTCCACTACCTCATCCCAGCCCCTCACACCATAAAACGAGACATTGTCAATAAAAGTAGTCCAGGCACCGAACACCGGTATCTACTCCTTCATCCAAGTCCCTCACACCATAAAACGAGACATTGTCAATAAAGGTAGTCCAGGCACCGAACACCGCTCTCCACTCCCTCATCCTAGCCCCTCACACCATAAAACGAGACATTGTCAATAAAAGTAGTCCAGTTACCGAACACCGGTATCTACTCCTTCATCCCAGTCCCTCACACCATAAAACGAGACATTGTCAATAAAGGTAGTCCAGGCACCGAACACCGCTCTCCACTCCCTCATCCCAGCCCCTCACACCATAAAACGAGACATTGTCAATAAAAGTAGTCCAGGCACCGAACACCGGTATCTACTCCTTCATCCCAGTCCCTCACACCATAAAACGAGACATTGTCAATAAAGGTATTCCTGGCACCGAACACCGCTCTCCACTACCTCATCCCAGCCCCTCACACCATAAAACGAGACATTGTCAATAAAGGTATTCCAGGCACCGAACACCACTCTCCACTCCCTCATCCCAGTCCCTCACACCATAAAACGAGACATTGTCAATAAAGGTAGTCCAGGCACCGAACACCGTTCTCCACTACCTCATCCCAGTCCCTCACACCATAAAACGAGACATTGTCAATAAAGGTAGTCCAGGCACCGAACACCACTCTCCACTACCTTATCCCAGCCCCTCACACCATAAAACGAGACATTGTCAATAAATGTAGTCCTGGCACCGAACACAGCCCTCCACTCCTTCATCCCAGCCCCTCACACCATAAAACGAGACATTGTCAATAAAGGTATTCCAGGCACCGAACACCACTCTCCACTCCCTCATCCCAGTCCCTCACACCATAAAACGAGACATTGTCAATAAAGGTAGTCCAGGCACCGAACACCGTTCTCCACTACCTCATCCCAGTCCCTCACACCATAAAACGAGACATTGTCAATAAAGGTAGTCCAGGCACCGAACACCGCTCTCCACTCCCTCATCCCAGTCCCTCACACCATAAAACGAGACATTTTCAATAAAGGTAGTCCAGGCACCGAACACCGGAACCGAACACCGCTCTCCACTACCACATCCCAGCCCCTCACACCATAAAACGAGACATTGTCAATAAAAGTAGTCCAGGCACCGAACCCCGGTATCTACTCCTTCATCCCAGTCCCTCACACCATAAAACGAGACATTGTCAATAAAGGTAGTCCAGGCACCGAACACCGCTCTCCACTCCCTCATCCCAGTCCCTCACACCATAAAACGAGACATTTTCAATAAAGGTAGTCCAGGCACCGAACACCGGAACCAAACACCGCTCTCCACTACCTCATCCCAGCCCCTCACACCATAAAACGAGACATTGTCAATAAAAGTAGTCCAGGCACCGAACACCGGTATCTACTCCTTCATCCCAGTCCCTCACACCATAAAACGAGACATTGTCAATAAAGGTATTCCTGGCACCGAACACCGCTCTCCACTCCCTCATCCCAGTCCCTCACACCATAAAACGAGAAATTGTCAATAAAGGTATTCCTGGTACCGAACAACGCTCTCCACTCCCTCATCCCAGTCCCTCACACCATAAAACGAGACATTGTCAATTAAGGTAGTCCAGACACCGGACACCGCTCTCCACTACCTCATCCCACCATAAAACGAGACATTGCCAATAATGGTCGTCGAGGCATCTGTTTCAACATGTTTAAGATTACACTTCAATATTTAAATCAAAGGAAATACACACTTGATCACGATTTTAAACTTGATTCTTAGAAAATGCAATTTGTTTCATTGGTATTAATTAAAGAATATGAAGTACTAAACTAGTCAAATCTAAGTTACGTTTTAAGCATTAAAAAAAAACTTGAAAGTGTTGGTGAAACAGACGCCATATTTTTTGAACTCAGTTCATTTTTTTCAGCGAAGTTGTCACAGTAGCAAGTGAAGAGTTTGGGAACTGTTTGACGATAGCCGCGGAAAGTCCTCAAGTAAAAGGTGAGTTAAATATCTAATAAGTATAATACAAACGTTTTAATCAACTTCAATTTTATTGATACCTTCTTTGATAATTAGTAAAATGTATCATTGTTCAATTTTGGTTTTAGATTAACGTCGTAAACCCTAATTTGGCTCATGACTGGCTTCTGTTTTACTTAAATACTTATAAACGACTGGTTATTTATCCATTATATCATCCATATCAATGAAACAATATGCAAATTTATCGAAACCTGTCTAAAAATCATGATCACATGTCTGCTTTTCTTATGTATAAGTTTTTAAGTATTTAAGTATATTTGATCATGATTTTAGAAAGGTACCAGTAAAACTGTATATGGTTTCATTGATATGTATTATATAACCAATAAATAACCAGTCAAAATAAAATATAATTTTAAAGTATCTAACTATAAACTGTATAATTGAGTTTCACGGCCTCAACACAACATGTACATGTAACACTGCTGGTTTGAAAGTCAATACCATCTGGCTCCCGTTTCACCAACATATATGGCGGCTTTCTGAACGTTTTAAATATTTAAATATCCCATTATTGCTTTTTTCAGTCCAGTTAATTCTTAACGCCCAGGCGGAAGAATACATTAACAGTTTGTCTCCGTCGCTCGGATTTGTCGTGTCTGTCCACAATAGCAACAGTGATTTAGGTCAAGGTCAAATGACGATGGTGTCTCCTAACCAACACATAAGTGTGAAAGTAGCCAAGGTAACGTATACAATGTATAAGAAATAAGTATAGAGTTTGTACATGGAATAGTTTAATACAACCTACCGGTACATTGTCTAGCGGTAGAGATTCCCCACTCATACTGAAGGTATATATAGAATGTTTAGTTTAAACATATTTTATTGCCATAAATATACAACGAGTCGGGTCACCGTCGTATTATGACTGAAAAAATTGTTGAAAATGACGCTTAACATCACACAACAACATTAACACAATCTACATTTGCCTAAATTTTATGTAATAAATAAATTGAAGGTATTATTATAGAATAAACATTTTTATTGATATAGATCAATAAAGTATTTACTTAAATTAACTCGTTTCGTTATCTATCAAATTGATTAAATGGTTGTATAAAATAGTGATTTGATAAATGATTTGCACATGTGCATATTCAATTAATGTTTGATAAAATAATCATATTTGATGAAAAGGTTTATTGAGTCTATTCATGGGCGGTAATGAAATATGAAACACGCCCCCCCCCCCTCCCCACCGGCTTTAGCTTTTCAAAACACAGGATGCAACCAAGAAATGACATATTACATCGACGACATCTGAATTTTGTGAACACCCCTCGTATGTTTGGATACACAGAACCATGACCATTATCTATCTCTACATTAACTACGTTTACCTACATTTTTTGTTTGAGACTAATTCATTTTATTTTGGCATTTTCAGGAAACAATTATAAAGCGAATAGAACGAAAATGCGATCAATCCATTGGACAGAAAAAGGTAAACAAAAAACAACAACAACAACAACATTGTGTTTTGTCACTTTCTTTCTTTCCTTTTGTTTTCCGGGCCCGATTAGCTCAGTCGGTTACGCGTCTGACTATCAATCCAGGGGTCGTGAGTTCGAATCCCCCTCCCGGCAACAATATCCGTGATGATTGATATACGACATTGTGTCTCATTATCATTCGTCTCTCACCACTGATTCAAGTGGGAAAGTTATCAGTTACTTGCAGAGATGGGGTGTGCTCGAGTACTGGTCAATCAGGAAACAGTGGTTAGGTTAACTGATCGTCTGTTAGCCCTCGATGGCATAAAATGACGCTAAATATTCAATTAATCAATCAATCAATCAATCAATCAATCTTTCTTTTTTTCACCATTTGAAATTGTAATTAACTGAAGTAATAATCTTATTTAGACTGCTGATGTCACATGACACATAAGTTATACTGTTCACGTGACTTGGTGACGAAATCGTTATCAGCAGACGCTAAATCAACCTGACAGTGTCTACACTGAACAACAAATAGGAAGAAAAAATAAGTGGTTTTATTAAATACCTGATGGTTTCTTGTATTTCAGTTGATACTAGACCACTGCTGGGAATTGCATTTTAAAGGGACACGCCTCATTGTTGATTTGATTTAAATGGCCACGAATCATATCGTTCTTTATACGTATTGGGGAATAACTAAAGGGAATATCAGTCTCCAAGGCTCATACTTTGTACGTTTTTTTAATGGGGTTTAACGACACTTCAACATTTCTGGTTATATCGCCCCATTGGTGCAAAAATATACCCATTGCCTTCTTTTTTTATATTCACTTGGTACCTTCTTGCTACAAGGGGACGGTATGTAGCATATCCAGTTTTATTGGTGGAGGAAGACCTCAGAATGAATCTGAGTAGAATCACCGTCCTCCCGCAAGTTACTGGCAAACTTTCTCACATAAAGTATTTGGAGTGAATAACGACACATGAGCGATGAGATGATATTGACATGGAGACGGTGCCTTAAACCCGTCGGCCAAGGAGGACCCTGACATATAGTATAAAACTAGTGGCGTCAATATTAGTAACACAATTTTAAAAATATAAATTGCATATTTCTTTGATTTTTTTCTCTCTCATACACTTAGATGGTCTCAAAGTTTCAACATAAGATGACAATGTACCAGAGTAATGCCTCTTGCTAAAATAGGAAAAAAATAAAAATAAAAAAAGTTTTGTGCATACGTGTCTGGGAATCATATTTCTATATTTGCAACATTTCAATATATTCTTTTCAGAAATGGTGTTCAGTGTAAATTCATTAATTATAGGTATCATGTGTCCCTTAAATGCCATATAAATTTGCGCCATTTTAGCATAGTGTTAATTGAACAATAATCAAAATTGTCTAATATCCCTTTAAGACAGATACTTCCTGAGTCGCAAACGTTCCTGCTTTAAATTTATGTAAGTGTTTTATTATTTGTATAGCTGTCACGTATATGAATGTTTATTTTAGAAATGTCAAACTTCCTGTATTGAGACATCTATACAAAGGTTGTGCGGTTGTAAAGGAAGAGCGTCCGCAAAGTCATCTCAGCCCCTTTGCAGCTATAAAGACGTATCTCGCTGTGAGTACAGACAGACGTTGCGTCACTGTGGCATAATTTGTCTTTTAAATTACTACGTGTTATTCTTCGAAAATTATTTTTGTATAAACTTATTTAACTTCTTCTTTTATAATACAGTTTTTTTTAAAAAAATAATGAATGCTAATCCAACGTTATGAATCGATAATTAATACTTAATAGTTTTTATACCTGACTCGAGAAGTTGTCAAAACTAGATACACGACATTTAATAAAAGATTGTTTGCCATTATAAATTCCTTTGTTGCGTTTGTGCTCTCGATGGGTCATTTTATCAGATATAAAAGGTATCACTGCACAGTTTGTTCTATATAAAGTAGGGTCTAAAGGTTAGGATTTCCACGGTATATAAAACTCGCATAGACTTTGTTTTAAAGTATGTGGATACATATCTGCTTTGGAAAAAATATAAAACTGCACAATAACTTGCCAGCTTGTTTTTTAAAGGCAGTGCAGTGACTTCCCTAATGTTTTTTTTTAAAACAATCCTCAAATGTCCATACACCCATCTGTTTAAATGCTATAAAAGTCACTATTTAAGACCAATGCTGTATCATTTCTGTATATGCTATGGTAGCTTTTGCTGTACTTATCTGTTGCAAACAATCACAGCGCCTATGAATAATTTTAAAAATATTTCGAATCAATTTATATAGGCAAGAATCATGTTACCTAGATAAAATAAGAGGTGCAACTGTGTAGTGAGACGCTGACTCCAGGTTACATACAGACGGACGTCTACCCTTCCAAATACGCTAGTGATCTGTTGTAATAAGAACCATTCGATATATAATATAGTATAATTCGATATTTTACATGATGTTTTATATTGGTATCTGGGGATTGGATTTCGTAAAAAATTACGAAAGAAATATTTTCCAACGCGAGTCCATCTACTACGTTACATCGACTACAGTGTTAACCTACATTTGAGAAACACCGATGGACACGTGAGTCCATCTACTACGTTACATCTACTACGTTACATCGACTACAGTGTTAACCTACAATCGCGAAACATCGATGGACACGTGAGTCCATCTACTACGTAACATCTACTACGTTACATCGACTACAGTGTTAACCTACATTCGAGAAACACCGATGGACACGTGAGTCCATCTACTACGTTACATCTACTACGTTACATCGACAACAGTGTTAACCTACATTCGAGAAACACCGATGGACACGTGAATCCATCTACTACGTTACATCTACTACGTTACATCGACTGCAGTGTTAACCTACAATCGAGAAACACCGAATGAATTCCTTAGATCCACGTGAGTCCATCTACTACGTTACATCTACTACGTTACATCGACTACAGTGTTAACCTACAATCGAGAAACACCGATGGACACGTGAGTCCATCTACTACGTTACATCTACTACGTTACATCGACTACAGTGTTAACCTACATTCGAGAAACACCGATGGACCCGTGAGTCCATCTACTACGTTACATCTACTACGTTTCATCGACTACAGTGTTAACCTACATTCGAGAAACACCGATGGACACGTGAGTCCATCTACTACGTTACATCTACTACGTTACATCGACTACAGTGTTAACCTTCATTTGATAAACACCGAATGAATTCCTTAGATCCACGTGAGTCCATCTACTACGTTACATCTACTACGTTTCATCGACTACAGTGTTAAACTACATTCGAGAAACACCGAATGAATTCCTTAGATATCAAAATCCGAACTATGATCACCACAATAAGCTTACATTGCCGTTAAGAAAGTCAGTACTGTCTGGTGAAATGTCCCTTCTCAACATGGGTCGCAACCAATAACAGCAACGGCATACTCGGGTATGGACTTTTGAAAAGGAATTATAAACCTAGTTCTAAAGTTTACTACAGTAGTAATTCCGTCAGTATGGCTTTGAACGAGTTTTGTATTTTATGTTTCAGTTTCCAAATGTAAACATTTCTAGGCAAGTGATAGAAATTAAATTTACATCAATTGTATTATTTGGATAGTGTTCAGCTCAAAGTAACAAGTTAAAGATTAGACTTTTAACTTGTACAAACTTTGACCGCCGCGAACCAGACCTGAATCAGCTGTACGCTTATGCTTATTTCATAAGTAGAATTGGAAAACACTTTACTCTAACAAATTATAAAAAGGCTGTTTTATATGTAGTTTTATGTTTTCAGTTATTTTCTATTGAAATATCGATTATAATTATTTATTTGTTTGTTTGTGCAAACATAAGTATTAATGTTTGTTCGATTAATTCTGAAAAATATGAAAAATTGAACGATGAATGAACAATTTGTCAACACAATTATTTGTAAACATAACTTAATGTTTAGTGTAGGGTAAATATGTGATGAGCAATACGTTAATGTACAATAACACACATGTATATTTTAACAGAGTGCAAATAGTACAACCCAGATAGCATAGCTTAGATTAAGGTGCGATTTGTCTCCTTATTCCCGTGCATGTGTTTTGTCAATAGTAAGAACAATTGCATTTTTTGAAGAAAAAAATCACATGAATTATGAATGAAACATGGTTTGTCATATAGACCACAGGGCCCATATTGGGTCTACATTTATCATGACCCTAAATATTTATTAATGATAATGCTATTTAGGATAGATGAGTTTAAAGACAATTGTTTCCGGGAGATGGAGTTGGTCGTATGTATATTCAAAAAAGCGGAAAGTGTTTATAAAATCTGTATCTGTCGTATGTGTGTATTCAAAGAAATATTAGCCAACAATATTATCGGGTAGGTTTACTGTAGACTAAATAAACAAAGTGCGTGGTCCACTAGTAGAGGATCGGACAAATGATCAGAGGGCCGTTGGTTCGATCCTCCGTCATGGCTATGTGTAGTGTATTTGGGCAAGACACTATAACCGCATATGCATTGTTTAAGTTGTAATAACGTGTTTAACAATTGATGTAAAATAAATAAATTTATACTAAATACCAACAATGTTTGATTATTGTTGTATGAGAGTTCATGATTTTTCGTCATTTGTGATAAGATAGTGTAAATAACAAATCGTCATGTTGGAGCAAGAACGGTCTAACTGGTGTTATACTTCAACTACAGCTAGGCCGTCATTGCACCGAGATGTTAAATATGAACATTACTTTTATTCATTGCAGACATATGTTTAAAGGCAGTACTCTTGCTGGAAAGGAAAGGACATCTCGGATGCAGCTGTAAGGAAAATTGCATGTTAGTCAGTATTATATTCAAATTGATGTAATAACTGTGGTAGTTGTTGTTTTAACACTGTAACAAGTACCACACTTGACGTGCTACATGTTAAGTAATGGCCACTTATATTGCTATGTAAGACACGCTGTGAATAGAAATATCGGGAATAGTGTGAGAAAAGTTATTATTGTGAGGTGAATATATTATATAATAATAAGGATTAAGTATATAAATGTATACATCCGAATTACTTAAGTGTTTGATTTTAATTAACGTCCTGTTTAACTATCGTGTTAGACACTTGCGTCTATCTTCAAGAAGATAGAAAATGTTCATCACAATGTACCATAGCAATAAAGTTGATATGCAAATTATTCAGTAAACCATATGAGCAAACATGCCCTAAGTGCTATATTGTAAATGTTAATAATGTTGAACATGTTCTACTATACTGTATAAAGAGTAACAGTGAAAGAAATATGTTATACTGCAAGTTATTTGAGAAGTTTGGTGTTGTTCTATATCGCTGTTTGATACGATGCCACCTCGTCTGCAGTTGATCCACATGTTAAGTGGAATGTCACGTTTTCTAAATAAAGAAGATAGTTTTTATTGTTTGAAAATTTGCTTAGATACATTTTGTAGCATTTGGTTAAAATGCAATATAGTTAGAACTTAAAAGGTTCAGTTTTAATTCGTATAATAATATATGTCATTACATGTATAACCAATCTAAATTGGTTTATAATAAAGCATGTATGTTGTACTAGTATAGTTTCCTTCTAGATAAATCTTATATTTCGTTTCGATAAGGTTTCTTATTTTGGATAATCATGCATGTTTAAAATGCTATATTGAACTGTTGTATAACACGTGTTGTTATGTTGTGTCCATTTATGTATATATATATATATATATATATATATATATATATATATATATATATATATATATATATATATATATATTTTTTTTTTTTTTTATTTTTTTTTATTTTAGTATTGTTTTGTCATTGTAAATTTGTAATATGTATACGTTTGTTCATTGTTTTGTACGTGTATATGTAAGCTGTCCTTGTATGGAGGAATAAAAGATTAAATCAAAAAACCTTTTCCATGACAAGTATACTAGTACCGTATATATTATTGCAAAAAAAATATAACAAACTTAGTTAGTGGATAAAGAGAGCCAATCGCGCTTATAAAAATAAAATAAATACTCACAGTGACAAGCGTATCTCCCATTGGACCAACAACTGTTGATGTTTTAAAAATATACCAAATCATGAACAGTGGCGCTTAACATCGTGAACTTTATGTAAATTAATAACCCTATACACGAATTAAACTTTATCATATGAACACATGTCTACGTAAAAAAGCATGCATATTAGCACTTGCATAGATATATTTTATTATACTCAATCCCTTTACAGTAATGGCAACATGAGGTGCCATTTATTAGTGACATGTGTGTAATGAAAATAAATATAAATGGATCGCGTTTGACTTAGTAAATAGATAAAACTGTATAAATATATTTCCAGAGATTCATATTATGAAGTTCAAGAATCAAAAGAAGGCTGGCCGTCGTCGTCTAACATGGTATTACACCTACTAGTATATGATTATATATTAATTCGTTACATATATACGATTTACTAGTAATCTATTAATATAATAAATCATTCATTCATTCAGTAATTCATTCAGGAAATAATGGGTCCCTTCTCCACCAAACAGATGCAGGAAATAAAGGGTCCCTTCTCTACCAAACAGATGCAGGAAATAAAGGGTCCCTTCTCCACCAAACAGATGCAGGATATAAAGGGTCCCTTCTCCACCAAACAGATGCATTAAATCATTCATTCAATCATGCTACGCATTTGATATAAACATTAATAAAGGGATTGGATTGAGATGTTTGTTACATTAGTTCTGTCATTAGATCACTTGATCTGTATTTGAATGGGGGTGGGGATATGTTAATGCTAATTTGATTGCAAAGGATTTATTGGTGGAGGCAGATCTTTTTAAGAATCTGAGTAGAACCACCGTAACTGGCAATCTTTCTCACATGAAACGTTTGTAACGAATTGGGCCCGAACCCACAACCTCTACGATGAGTGGTTAGTGATATTAGGACTGTAATACAGACCACGCACTTAACGACGGTTGGTCCTTGTTTGTATCTAAACATTGATTAGAACTTTACATAATCTGCCTGTTACAGCAGCTCTGTCTAAAGAATGATGGGTCTAAATGTTTTAATGTCTGTTTTTCTTCCATGTGGACTCAGATAGCTCAGCAGGTTATGCGTCGGACTGCCAATCCAGAGGTTAAGTTCGATTTCCAGTCCGACCGTAGTCTCTGTCATGAGTGGTCATGAACTCCACGGCCATGTGTTTCCTACCACTGATCATGTACGCTTCGTATGCTTCAAGTATCATGTATCTTGTGCTTTAACGCTGCCGCTGATAACTGTATAAGTGATATTTATGCTATTAACTATTTGTTTGTTTGAATATTTGGCAATTTTATTTCATCGACGGCTAAAAGACGACCAGTTTACCTACCCGTTCTTTTCTTGAATCCTCGGAGAGTAAGCAGTACTCGAGCACACACATCCATTTCCGCAAGTAAATGATAGCTTTCCCACTTGAGTCAGCGGCAACAGACGAATGACAATAAGACGCAATGTTGTTTGTCAGTCATCACGGAGACAGTGGCCGGTTTGGGATTCGAACTCTAGCCTGCCGTAATAGTAAGATGCTCTAATGAGCTAATCGGAGTCGACTTTTACGCTTTTAATGCTTATTTGTGTTTTAAATATATTTATTTTGTAATTCTACTTTTAAATCTTACAGCAAAGCATAATGGCATATGTTTCTCAGAAGCACACAGCCCTGAACGAGTCACAAATACGGTAACATATGTTGTTAAATGTACCACTATTGTTTATTTAGGAACATGACAATATTTGCAACACCTTTGTTGCGTAGTCATCATTTAGTTCTATTTTATAGGCTGTATTTAGTTCTATTTGTTAGGCTGTATTTAAGATATAGTGAGACGTTGTAGTCTTTATTTTCAATTGCAGAACTTAAAAAACTGTTTAACTAATTAACTGTTTGTATATATGTTCTGTTTGCCGATCTGTGCTCTGATATATTCTGCTCTGTTCTGCTCTACTCTGAATTGCTCTGTCAAATTTTACTTCACTAATGCTGTTATATACATCAACACATACCAACATTAGAGTGATCTTGTTCGCAAGCGATTGCCGAAGAACGGCGGTTCTGTCCAGATCAATGCAGCGTAGGCCTCCTTCCACCATTAACAATCGATGACATATATATCCTAATGTGTCAAAATAGTGTTAAATTCAAACAAAGGCACTGCAGACTTAACAGTTCATTTTCATGTTATGTTTTATTCTGTAATTATTATGTCAAAGTTGTTGTTACCACAATAACCTGTAAAAATGAAAATTAAGTATATCTTTAATTTTATTTCACAAACAGAAACAATTTGGTCAAAGTATCTATACACCTGGAACCAGAAAGGCGGGAAAGAAGACAAGAAGTTGAACAGATCACAATAGTTCCGGTAACATGTTTTTCACAAATCATTAAATTTAACTATACGGACATAGTAATAATTCTTCGATCTACTCAATATCTCATTTGAATCAAAATATGCCCCATTACCTGCGAATCTGTATTATTTGTCACAGCTTTTACTTTCCGGGTGCCGGCTGGAAAAAGTACTCCTGACTCACTGTTTTTATTATTTAAGGGTCCGAGATTGTATAATTTTGTTCAATACTTAATTCAAACTTCCATGTTCAACTAAAAAACCGTTCGACTCATAATGACAAAATAAATGAAACTACCTATAACAGGCTGCCTCAAATCACACTCAAGGGAGTATATCGGGAAAAAGCGCTATAAATGTCTTAACAAAATAAAATTATTTTTAAAATAGATCAAAAGCATCTAATTATCATTAAGAAATAAAATCCAAATTGTTTGCTATGTCAAATCCACCAAAACGTGACATAATCAATATATAAATTAGAGTGGTAAACCTGAAACGAAATCCCCATTCTTTAAATAGACAGCTCTTATATACACCTTGCGTAATTTAAACACTTTTTAAGATGAAAAAAAGTCCTACGTGTAAGCCTTATCAATGGCTAATCTACTCTTAAAAAAAAACGGTGTACACCTCTAACCACTCCCCTCTAAAATATCATATATGACTAAAATTCACTATATTTCTACTGAAAAAAAACATGTGTGCCAGTTCAAATATTTTGTTGCACTCGCTCTAAACTGAAATCCTGGATCCAACCCTGTTTATAACGGATCGAATTGATATAAAAAAATCACCTATATCAATATATATGTCATAAAACATATTGCACTTTTAAAGAGAAATCCATTTCAGTCTAACCTAGGCGCGTAGCCAAAGTTAGGAAATCCCTTTTTGATATACTGTTTTGACATGTTTAAAAATATATCTTTTTGAAAATAAGGGGTCAGTGAGTATATATAGGCATGTTGTATTGGGGGAAAAAAACGTTTTTATACAATTTTAATTTTTTAAAAACCTGATATATTTCCTTTACTTCTTTCAACTTACATTATGTCACGTGTCTGTGATTCAATTTGTGTTTCGTTGTGAATCCTGGAAATTGTGTTTGAATATGAATTTTGTGATTAAGACAGCATGCAATAGTGTATCAATAACTTATTTGATTATTTTAACAAATTCAAGTATAACATATTTACAAGAATGTTAAATATTACAGCAACTTCGTATATTTTGATATCTTTAGATACTGGACCTTCTGTCAAAGATCGGTGGGTTGTCGGCTCTTGTGGCTGGTATCTCCTTGGTAACTCTTCTAGAACTTGTATGGACACTGGTCAGACTCGCCATCAACACCGTCATGCATTACAACCGCAGGTAACCTTTAGTGAAGATACAATACGATATATTACGACATACCATCAGAAAGCCATGCATGATATGTGTCGGCATGTTTATCAAATATTAATTGTATAACTTTTATTGCATATAAGTAAAATATAAATACTAATTGAATAACTTTTAGTGCATATAAGTAAATGATATAAATACTGATTGACTAATCATGTTTTATTGAACTATTGATACGTTTCAATGGAGTTTAAAGCTGCTTTCAACACAAAACAGGTTATAATTATATGACATATCTGACTTTATTGGTGGAGCCATGAATCTGAGTAAAATCAACGTATTTCCACATGAAACTGGAAAATTGCTCACATAACGCATTGGACCGAGTCAGACTCGAACCAATTGACCTCAACGGAGGGAGATAAGTGGTCAGTACACATTATACTCTAGGCCACGAACGACAATCATATATTTTCTCTTGATGATTTGATTTCTAAATTGATACCGAAGAAACTGCTAAAACAATTGGTTCTCTTTGTACAATGCAGTTACTTAACCATGGCCGGGGCTCATAATAGTCTGGCCGGGATACTTTTACTTACACTGCCTCATCTTATGATATGAGAACGTGGGAAGAACGAGCTTGGGTACACCAGGTTTGAGCTCCCTAGTGGCGTATTTTGCTACTGACCGTATCAAGGAGGTGACTGTATCTATGTATATGTAGTACCTATATATATTGTGTTCATATTGTGTTTATGATCGTATCCTATCCATGCAACTTCTCTGTATTACATTTAAACATTTAATCAATGAAGACATGTTGTGTGTGTGTGTGTGGTCTACTGGTTCACAACAGGAGGTCTGAAGTAAGGTACATGTATCTTATCCGCTCTTGTTAAATACGGGTCTTATGAAAGAAGAATTTAAACGAGTAGTAGTAACTTCTTCTACAAATATAGCATTAAGCAAAGAAAATGTATGTCCAACCGGATACTTAGCCTTTAAAGAGCCTATCCATCACAACGACAAAATCATAACTTGTATAATAGAGTATAATTAGATGTACATACATACAGAACAATGGTTTAACTGTAATGGTCAGAAGCAAACCTAAATTTGGTGTACGGTTGCATCAAACTTAGTTAACACAATGTATACAAAAAAAAACCAACACGGTTTAACACGGATGCATACTTTCGTATATAAATAAATGAAAGACAGTGAATATCATTTATGACACACGTAGTCCAAATTCGCATATCTTCATGGTATTTAAATATATATTTGTTTGTAGGTCTAACACACCAAACTCCATGGAGAAATTGAGTGACTCGGAGATAACGTCGATAACATGGGCAATGCATAAACAGAAACGCCGACGTGAGGAAGTAGACAAAGAACAACAAAAAGAAGATCGTAACAAAGGCCAACACGTTCTGGGTGGAAATGCTCATAGTCGCATTGCAAAGCGTAACAATTACCTTGCCACAGTGACAGAGGATGGTGATATATCAAACACTGGTAAAGATGTCGCCAATGACGCATCGTACATAGAGAGACACAGTAACACGCATCTTGAGAATAAACACCAATCAGCTCACAACGGGTACAGACGTAACGTGGAACATGTGAGTGGGCGTAGGTCTGCTTCTTTTTCTGAAAATAAGGAAATGTTTAAAGTGATGGACCAACCTTATAGCGGGATCCACATGCTGTCTCGCCCAAAGACTCCAGAATACATCTATTCTGATGGGAGGACATTATATCAGCACAACGGGAAAGCTAACTCCAGACACACATCTGACCATGTGTCCAGGAGTTCTGGCCTGTATCCTGAGAGAGGACGGTTTGTCACACCAGCGGACGCTATTCAACTGCACGGTGGTTATTCTGCATACTTCCACGCAAACAATGTTTCGGAACCAATGTATCTCTAAATAAATATTAGATAATGATATATTTTTTAGTATAACCTGATTGTTATGGGAGAGGAGACGTATTGACACTGTTATCACGATATGGATATTATTCGTATGTCAACAGCAAGCGCTGATATTCATTTCATACTCAAATCAAATTCATACTGTAACACAATTTGAAGAATTCATATCAAAATTTAACTGCAAAACCTGACTTGGCCATGAAATTGAGAGTATAAATGCTGGTTTAAGGTAGAAAGTTACGGGTATCCACAGTTATATTGTTGAAATGTGTCCATTCACTTTTGAAAATCTTGAGATGAGCACGGAAAAAAGTTTCATAACTTCAGACCCAGGAGGTTACGTCGAGTACAAGCAATTCTTACAAATCCAGATATACAGAATACTGGTCGGAGTTTAAAAGTGTACTAACTCATTTTTCAAAGTGAATGCTTTAAAGCTACGTGTGAACTAGTGTCTTTTGATAAAATTAGTTTAATAGGTTAATACTGGAACAATGATGAAATATCTTTTATGAATATAACTTTTAAAAAATCTAGGTGGGCTCACACTCTCTGAGATGTTCTGGTGATTGGCTGAACGATACCAAGTGTATTCACCAAATAGAAAAATGATGTTAATATATATCGTAATCTTTGTTATTTAATGTTTGCATTTCGCGAGCGACATGCATAAACAATTATAGCTTTTAAAGCGTATACTGGGAAAAAACATGACACATATGCTGAGGAGAAATTGCATACATGTATGTTTACATATCCTAACAAGAATATATCTTTTATTTTATGAGCTAGTTATAATGAAGGACAAGTAAATACTTGTAAACCACTAACAGAAGTCATGTTTATTGTTGTAAATTTTATGGGTGTAAGTAAAGAAATCTGTTGTTTAAAAGAGAATATTCTTTTAGTGGCAGTTTAGGTTAAGACTCGGGATAGAAAGCTTGTTCAATAATATAGTAATAAATATATATAAAAATTAGATGAAACTAAAATCATTCATCATTACGCATCAAACTGATCGTTATACGCAAAACTATAGGAACTATATAATAATTCCAAGTTGTTGTACTTTCTGAAATTGAATCTACAAATAAATATCAGTTATTGAAGTTGTTAATAAACTGGTGGTGTCACACTGTTTCGAATAAATGAATACAGTTGATAAATATACAATGAAAGCTAAGATCTGCATATATATATGCTATGGTATTGTAATATTAAATTGACACTAGTTTGTTCTTTTAGTAAATATATATCGAAGTTAACGTTACTTTCATGTCCTCAGAAAAAGGAGATTGTTTCGCTCTACTCGCGTTGGGTAAATCCATAACAGAATGACACGTTAAACATAACAGTGTCCATTTTTTATTACATTGTGAGATTGTATCTTTCCCCTTTACTTCTAAAGGACATTTTTATCTTTACAAAAAATGGCACATTAAGCAAAACGTTGTCACCGATTTATAACAACACGTTTACAAAAACAGCAGATTTGTTTTCTCCCCTAATTTAGGAGAAGACTAACAGATTATGCCAAATATGGTTCAAAATTAATTTCAAAATATTCTCAAAACAGGAGACTTGTTTTCTCTCTTTATTTAGGACTACTTACAAGAATAACACAATAACCTATTAGTGTCCCCTCTTTACTAGAACATGTTCTCAAAAAAAGGATATTGAATGTTTTTCTGTCTCTCTTTACTGACGACATAGTCCTACAAGGATGGCGCATTATAACTAATAGTGTCTCCGATTTATTGCTACATGTTTCCAAAGACAGAATATTTGATATTTCTCCTCACTTAGTACAAATGCTAACAAGAACCCCCCCCCCAAAAAAAAAAAAAAAAAAAAAAAAAACTTAAATCCTAATAAGAATGTCAGGTTAAACCTAATAGCGCCCCCGAATTAACTCTCTCTTTACTCAGGACAAAGACTTTCACGAATGACAGATATAACCAAATATTATCCTTCGATTTATTACAACATGTTCTCAGAAACAGGATATTTTTCTGTCTTTACTAAGGACAAAATCTTACAAGAATGATGAAACAAAACAAATATAGTCCCCCGATTTATTATAACATGTCCTAAAAAAAAAACCCGGAGATTTTTCTCTCCTTTTTTAGGACAAATACTAAAAAAAAAAGAAATGTTAAACCTAATTTATGTCCCCGATTTGTGCCACCAGTATGAATTCTCCATGTAACATACAATTAATGTTACGCACCTTTCCATTGTTTAGCATTGAAACTTTTACTTTTTATTTTATTACTTCCCTTGGAAGTTTATTAGGGAAGTTACTGTCTGTCCGTCTCTCTCTCTTTATCTATCTCACTCTCTGTCTCTTTCTTTTACCTTCCTGTGTGATATGAAATGACTGGTATATACTGGTTTATATACAGTAATTAAACGATATTTACTTTCTTGACTTATTATACATTCCCTATGGGTCTGTTCACTCATGTACGATTATGACTCGCGTCTGTAATCATAATCCGTTTCGGATTAATTTATTATGTTTTGTGTTTGTCTCTTTGTGTACGACTGTATTCGAACTTAAAATCCTAATTACGTCTTCTGACCCACAGATTAACTATACTGTTATTGGAATACAAGCGATACATATTTATAGCTTAAAAAGTCGTCAAACGGAAAACTAACACAACGTACATAGGAACAAGAACAAGAACAAATTTTATTCAGCATTAAGCAAACACAATATGCTTTTAGCCTACATATTACATACAATACAGTACATAGATGAGACGTTTATAACACTTAAGCTGTATAGCGGCAAAGTCGATGAATATTGTTTTTGCAAAATAAAATAATTGCATTTAATTGCATTTATAAACAATGCAATTGTGATATCACAGATGCCTGCTGGATTAATAATATGTTTGAGTCGTTTTTATAAATAAGTATTTCAAATTGGATAATGACATCACGCCGGCTACGAAAGGCTAAAGAGGTAAATGATCTGCATGGTGTGATATTTTAAAAGACCGGAGTTTCATTTTTTCTAGGTTATTTTATTTTGAAGTAGACCAGAATTTTTGATGATTGAAATATGCTGACATTGTACCTCGTTGTAATTGGTCTCTCACCGCTTATTCAAGTGGGACAGTTATCAGTTATCGGTTTGCGGATATGGATGTGATCGAATACTGGTAAACATTCAAGGAGCCCCGGAATACGTTGTTGGGTTAACTGGTCGTCTGTTAGCCCTCGATGGCATAAAACTGACGTTAAACATTCAATAAATCAAACCTCTCCTGATTCTGAGTCGTTGCATTTAATGTTTCCATTATGCTGTTGTTTTCTTATTTATTCCAAGTGTTATCTTATTAAGCTCTTTTCGAGTACCTCTGTCACGTAAATACTCCACGAAATAACACACACAATATTTTCTTGCCCGCTCAAATTACAGAGTAGATCGCGCCAAATAATAATTCATCATAGAGAGAAATGATGATGATGATGATGATGATGATGACGATGTTGATGATTATGTTGATGATAAAACTGATGGTAGGGATGATATGATGATATTGATGATGATAATAATGAAATTGAGGTTAATGATGATAAAATGTTGTTGATGATGATGATGATAATGATGGTGATGATGATAAACTGATGATGATGATGATGATAATGATGAAACTGTTTGTGATGATAATAATTATTATAATAAAGGTGAATGATAATAATGAAGACATTGATGATGATTATGATGATGATGACGATGATGATGATGATGGTGATGATGATGATGATGATAAAAATGATGATGATGATGATGCTGATGATGATGATGATGATGATGATGATGATGATGGTGATGATGATGATGATGATGATGATGATGATGATGATGATGATGATGATGATGAAACTTATGGTTATGACGACATTGATGATGCTGCTGACAAAAATGATGAAAATGATGATTATGAAACTGATGATTATGACAACATTGATTATGATGATGATAATGATGATGATAGTGATGGTGACGGAATACCAAATTGTTTCTCGTTCCACGATTCTGAATAAATCAAATGCACCCTTGAAACGCACTTTGTCTCTATCAAATTTTGTAAAACACAATGCACTTTGAGTCGTTACAAGGCTCTAAGATTTTACAGGTAATCAAAGTATGAATGGTTAATTATTTATTACTAGTTATTACTAGTTATTATTACCCTTTTAGTTCAATAAAGCCTGGTATATTTATAATATTTATTACGAATTTCGACTGTCTATGTCATATCTGGTGCAAACTACCGTTCTTATCGTCAAAAGCATGTGTTTAAACTAAAATAATTGAATCTATTTGATCTCCAAGGAAGACGATGAAAACTTTCGAAAGCTCATGAACATATTTGTCATTCACAAACAAGTTGTTTAACATCTCGGGTTACTGGTTATACCACTTTTCGGCTTTAAATTATATCCTAAAACAGACATATCGGTTGAATTATGCTGTCTGGAGAAACCTTCGTATACCTGTAATGTGGCATAGTGATACCTGTATTGGGTAAATATATCTTTAGTATACACACCTATAAATTAATAGGTGTACTTAAATTTGAACGTACATCTGATTATTAAGGAAATATATTCCTCGATGTAAACTATTTATATACTATTTATATAATATCATAAAGATCCGCATAAACGATATATCGGAAACGTGTTACATGTTAGAGATACATTACCAAATATATATTTATCCGAACTGTTTATTTAATATTATCTGAAATCGTATTTATTATTTAACTGTCAGAGCTGTATTACATTGAACTTTATATTAACCAATATACTGTTTATACATCCATTAGATGTTTGGGAGTGTTTTTCCTGACGTCATCGAACTGAATGTCGGTGGAACATATTTCACGACGTCAAAAGAGACGCTGACTAGATGTTCCGGAAGTGTATTGACGGCTATGTTTTCTGGAAATATAGATGCAATACCAAGGGATAAAGAAGACAGGTTTGTTTGAATAAGAAATATTCATCAATACAACTATATAACGTTCCACCTCTATGACAACTTCAACTGCCACTGCTGCCTTTACAAGTTGTAAAACGTCTGCAAATACAACTACCACTACCACTACTACAGTACCACTAATAGTAGATTTACTATTACTACTACTATTAGAACTTTTTCTACTACTACAAATTCTTCTACAACCACTACTACTACTACTACTACTACCACTACTACTGCTGCTGCTGCTGCTGCTGCTGCTGCTGCTGCTACTACTACTACTACTACTACTACTACTAGTACTACTACTACTACTACTACTACTATTTCTACTACTACTACTTCTACTTCTACTTTTACTACTACTACTACTAATACTACTACTACCACTACTACAGTACCATTAATACTACTTAGTCTAACATTAATACTACTATAAGAACTTTTTTCTACTACTACTACTACTACCTTTATTACTACTACTACTGCTGCTACTATTAATACTAATACTACTACTAAAGTACTACTACTACTACCTTTATTACCACTACTACTGCTGCTACTACTACTACTACTACTACTACTACTACTACTACTACAACTTCTACTACTACTACTACTTCTACTACCTTTACTACCACTACTACTGCTGCTACTACTGCTACTACTACTACTACTACTTCTACTACTACTACTACTACTACCTTTACTACCACTACTACTACTGCTGCTGCTGCTGCTTCTGCTACCATGCTACTACATGTACTACTACTTCCATAACTAAAGTACTACTACTTGTACTACAACTATTACTTCTACTACTAGTAGTAGTTTTGCTACTACTGCTACTACCGCTACTACTACTACTACTACTACTACTACTACTACTGCTACTACTACTACTACTAAAGTACCACTATTACTACTATTACTACTACAACTGGTACTACTACTGCTACTACTTCTACTATCACTACTACTACTACTACTACTACTACTAAAGTACCACTATTACTACTATTACTACTATTACTACTACAATTGGTACTACTACTACTACTACTACTACTACTATTACTACTACTACTACTAAAGTACCACTATTACTACTATTACTACTACAACTGGTACTACTACTACTACTACTTCTACTACTACTACTACTACTACTACTACTACTACTACTACTACTACTACTATTACTACTACTACTACTTGTACTACTACTACTACTACTACTACTACTACTACTTGTACTACTACTACTACTACTACTACTACTACTACTTCTACAACTACTACTACTTTTTCTACTTGTACTACTACTACTACTACTACTACTTCTACTACTACTACTACTACTACTACGACTACTACTACAACTACTTCTACTACTTGTACTACTACTACTACTACTACTACTGCTACTACTGCTACTGCTGTTACTGCTACTACTGCTACTACTACTGCTACTACTGCTACTACTTCTGCTACTACTGCTACTACTGCTGCTGCTGCTGCTACTGCTGCTACTGCTACTGCTGCTACTACTGCTACTACTACTACTACTACTACGACTACTACTACTACTACTACTTGTACTACTAGTACTACTTTTACTACTATTTGTAGTATTGCTACCACAGCTATTACCGCTATTACTACTACAACAACCTCTACTATACTACTACTTACTGATACTTTGTTTAGTACTACTATTCCAACTGCTAATACTATAACTACTTCTACTGCTTCTATTATTACAGTTATTACTATTACCATAACTTTGACTAACAGTGCTGTCACTTCGTCTACTATTACAACTTCACTATCCACTACTCTATACTTCTTGTTCATTTTACTTCTTTTGGGAGGTCTAATAAAGAATTAAATTATAGACGGTTACCAACCAAATATAAATTACTTAATTTGGAAACGACCAAAAGTGATATATAACATAATAGTGATCTTTGTTTCAGATTCTTTATCGATGCAGACGGAGACATTTTCAAACATATTCTTGGTTATTTGCGCTGCAATAAACTACCTCCGAATCATATGGCAGAACAAGTGTACAAGGAAGCCATTGTGTTAGGTATTGAGGAACTTGTCGCCATTATGGAGCGCATGCCTCCTATGTTACAGTTGATATGTCGGGAGCATGTACGATCAGCCGTCCCTGGGTACAAGAAGTTTATGGCGTCATTTATTGACTGGATTGCTGATGATTGCAGAGTGAACTTTATCGGAAAAAGTACTTTTTACCTGTCATTATTTAAAAACGATACTGATGACGACAACATTCCGAACTTTTGTGAGACCTTCGACAAAAAACATATCTGTTTCGGCAGCCGTGGTACAATGAAACAGCGGATTAGTGCCGACATGTATTTTGGACCATGGGACACCATCGGAAGTCACGTGTCTGAGTCAGAAATGATGGATTTTATAGTTTCAGATGTATCTGAAAAGAGTTTCCAGGTGTCAGAGTACGGTCATATAAATGGTGACTGTGAATATAGATGTCTGGTGAACAATATATGGACACAATGTACACGTAAATTGTTCTATTTAACAGTTAATTGGTGGCCATTGCCAAGATGCACTAGTGTATGAATTAATGAAGCAATATTTTCAGTTTGGTAGCAAAACTGTTAAATTCGAACGCTTTCTGCTTCAACAGGGAAAAAATGTAAAGATTGTTTATTGTATTGCTGCTGTTTATATGTCAGTTAAATTTCATTGTGCCGAAAATATACCATTAAAGCGACCGCCGTACATTGTAGTATATATACACACACGCACATATCAATATGTTTTTTTTGAATAAGTACTTCCTTAAAAAATTCTATATTTCAATTGAAATTTTTACTAATTAAATAATACAAAACTACTGAAGGCGTGTGCCAAATTATAGAAAAAACATCAATAATGTAGTGATGATAGTGGAATTATAGAAGAAAAATGTTATCTTGACTCAGTCATTCAATCACTGTTAGCCATGTTAAGAATCGTAGTAATGTTATATTTAATTTATTTAAGTTTACACTTAAGTGTCAATCATAACACACTATTCTTATTCTATAACGTATTGTGTTTAATATGAAAATGTATAGAACACTTCTCCTGGTTTATATTTATAACAGTAATAACACTCATGGTGAAAGTTGGCGTACATGACCAAATTTAACCTTTTCTATTACAAAAAGATATAGATATGGCAATTTTGAGAAATCTAAATTATAACTTGGCTGTGACATTCACCATAACACTTTATTAGAGGGTTCTCCTATGCCAAGTGGTCCAACGCGTCGTCTCAACATTACTTGCCTATCAGGTTCCAGTTCCGCTGGCTCCAAACACTTTATGTTAGAAAGTTGTTTGCCAGTTACTTGCGGAATGACTGTAGCTCTACTAAGATTCAATCTGAGTTCTTCCGCTACCAATAAATGTACATAAACCCGAAAATTGTTAAAACCCCATTAAAAGTAATTACACTTTATCATTGTAAAAACGTTACTATGACTGACCACAGGAGCAAGTGCGACATTAAGTATTCAAGCTATTTACTTGCATTCTAAAATTTAATTAATTATTGATCAATTGAATATTAAGCTTCATTTTTATGCCATCGGTGGCTAACACACGATCAGCTAACATAATCCCTCTTTCCTTGGATCCTTAAAGTTCAACCTGTACTCGAGTACACCCTTTTCTCAGGTAACTAATATTTTTTTTTCAATTTAAATCAGCGAAATGTCATATATCCAACATAATGGATATTGTGTGCGGGCGGGGACTCGAACCCACGACCCATGGATTGATAATCAGGCTCCCTACAAACCGACATAATCGTATCAAGCTCAGATGAATTGATGATGTCGTGTATTTTGTCTTTTACGCAGTGTAGCTTTCCAACATCGTCTGAACACTATATAATGTTACCTTAAATGACAACGGAAAGGGACGGTAGATGGTTACGTAAATGGAATTAACTTAATGAACATGATAATACACGCAGATATAAAATACTGCACTATCAATGTATTAACACGAAAGGCAAGAGAAATACAATTAGAATTGATAAACATACCAAATATACAGTGTCACGATACTAAATAAAACTCCCCATAATATAAACATGTACACACATGTACATATATTTTTGCCGTAAGGCAGTGCAACTCTGACGGTTCTCTAGAATGTATAAGACACAAGAGTGTTTTCCCTTGGAGTGTACAATAGTATACAAACGTAAAACTATCTACCTTTTTAGTGGTCACTGGTATACAACTACGTTTCGGTCAATAGTTTCCTGCTTTGGGTCAATAGTAATTTTCCTTGGATAAATAATTTTAACCATTGACCGCTAAAAAGGAAGATAGTTGTTTTATTGTAATGAATAACAACAAGAAAAGGTAAGTCAGGAAGTAAAAGTTTTTCACCTCACTTCATTCAAACTTTCACTGCATTTTTAACAGAGGTGTGAAAAGCATGGTTTTCAAGTTTTCGTAGGTTTTGTATGTCTGTTCTCTACTAACATATTCAACTATTACATTACATTCCTAACCTTCATAATTATATTCTCTGACTTAAAATATTTCCAACTAACTTCAAAATAACGTCATCAACGCCAATACGTATACAACCTGACGTCCTTTTACAAACGTATCAGTTGTGGAAAATAGTTTAATTGTTAAGCGTTAAACAAGTGACATTTCAGTGTCATCTTAATTTACGGAATATAAACTAAACAGTTCAGTTTAACTGTTGTTTTATTGATTAGAGCAAATGAAGTTTGAATGGACTATCAGCATGCAAACGGAAGAACAATTCGTTTGAACTATTGACTCGGTAACCGGGTGAAACCGGTTTCGACAGAATAAGTGGTCAATAGTTAATTTTATTTGACCTGTTAAGTTAAGTCTTCAACCAATTAGACTTGAGCATTCATAATGATATAAAATAATGCACAATCATTGTCTGCTGGCACTATACATGACATTCTAATATACTGTTTAACTGATACATGAATGTTATTATGTTGATATGTAAAGGAAAATATTAGATCTGGCAAGTTAGTATTCATATAACACCTTAATTGGCATAACATATTGAAAAGTACCAAATTGTCTCCGAAGACAGCTGGAAACTCACTCGTGTTCACTTACATACTGTGTATTCCAACCCTCAAGTAATTTGATAAAACTCGGAAAGAAAGCAGTCGCAAACGTCCAAATAAGGCTCTCGTTGTAAACGTGAATTAAATACACTTGAACTGCTGAATAGAACACTATAGTTTATATGACTCTCAATTTCGACAAACACCTAAAAATCACAAAACAAAAAGCATTAACAATAATTACTCTGTTGGACAGTTATGCCACTATTGCGTTTTTGTTTTTGCGTTGGATCCTACTGTCACTAGTTTTAAGTATCGTGGACAAAAAAGGTCTGATATATTAATAAACTATTCTAGATTCAAATGAACATTACTTCTACTACTACTACTACTACTACTACTACTACTACTATTAGTACTACAACTACTACTACTACTACTTCATTTACTACTGCGACAACAACAACAACAACCACTACTACTACAACCACCACTTCTACTACTACTACTACTACTACTACTACTACTACTACGACTACAACTTCTACTACTACTACAACTACAACCACTACTACTACTACTACTACAACTACTACTTCTACTACTACTACTACTACCTACCTACTACTACTACTACTACTACTACTACTACTACTTCAACAACAACTACTACTACTACTACTACTACTACTACTACTACTACTACTACTACTACATGTACTACTACTACTACAACAACTACTACTACTACTACTACTATTACTACTACACCAACTACTACTACTACTACTACTACTACTACTACTACGACTGCTTCTACTTTTACTACCATTAATTATATATCATTAACCCAAAAGTAGTTATATTTGTCTTTATCGCCAGGTATCGTCAATTTCCGTGATACCTGGTTATATACGAACTTCGCAGAGATAGTGCAAACGCATATGGAGAATGGGAGGTAACTCTGACAAGAAATAGAACATATTTTGAACAGGTCAATATTTTTGCAATTTGTTTTTTATAGGAAACTTTATTAAGAAATTTACTTTCGACCCCCCTCTCTCTCTTTCTCTCTCAACCGCCTACTGTATATCTATCTATACTTGTTTACTTGTTTTATTTATCAAAAGGGTCGAATGTAAGTTTGAAGTACATGTGACCAAGCCCCATATCAAAATATTTGAGATAAAGAATGTGTAAACTTAACTAAATGAACTACATGTACCAGGGTATATCGATCATTCGTTGTAACCGGTTAACCGAGCCGGTGTTAATAATTGTGTTCTAGGGAATTCAAAAAGTTTTGAGACTTGCCTTATAGAATATCCATCCAAGAGATATTCATGACATGAAAGTCGCAGAGTAGTATGTCCTTAGTATACCCTGTCCTTGGTATACCTTGCCCTTGGTATACTCTGCCCTTGGTATACTCTGCCCTTGGTATACTCTTCCCTTGGTATACTCTGCCCTTGGTATAGCCTGCCCTTGGTATACTCTTCCCTTGGTATACTTTTCCCTTGGTATACTCTGCCCTGGGTATACTATTTCCTTGGTATACTCTGCCCTTGGTATACTCTGTCCTAGGTAAACTCTGCCCTTGGTATACCCTGTCCCTATTTTACTCTGCCATGGTATACTCTGCCCTTGGTTACATTGCCCTTGGTATACTCTTCCCTTGGTTACATTGCCCTTGGTATATTCTTCCCTTGGTATACTCTGTCCTTGGTTTAGTCTGCCCTTGGTATAACCTACCCTTCGTATACCCTGTGCTTTGTATACCCTGCCCTTTGTATACTCTGCCCTTGGTATAACATGCCCTTGGTTTACCCTATCCTTGGTATAACCCTGCTCTTGGTATACTCTATCATTGGCATACGTTGCCCTTGGCAAACTCTGCCCTTGGTATACTCTGCCCTTGGTATATCCTGCCCTAGGTATACCCTGTCCTTGGTATAACCCTGATCTTGGTATACTCTGCCCTTGGTATACCATGACCTTGGTATACTCTGTCATTGGTATACTCTACTCTTGGCAAACTCTGCCCTTGGCATACTCTGCTCTTGGTATATCCTGCCCTTGGTATACCCTGCCCTTGGTATAATCTGCCTTTGGCATTCTCTGCCCTTGGTATACTCTGCCCTCGATATACTCTGCCCTTGGTATGCTCTGCCCTTGGTATACCCTGCCCTTGGTATAGTCTGCCCTTGGTTTACCTTGTCCTTGGTATACTCTGCCTTTGGTTTACTCTGCCGTTGGCATACTGTGCCCTTGGTATACTCTGTCCTTGGTTTTCTTAGCCCTTTGTGTACTCAGACACTGATATACTGCACTGCCGAGAGCGCTTCTGGAGTTGCAGCGACGCCGAGCAGAAACTGCTGCACAATATTACTCTTGTATTCAGATGCATTGTCATGGATAAGACAGATTCCCTTCTAAGCAGTTTGTTGGCAAAGTTTAACGTTATATTATCTCACTGATTTCAATACAATATCTCTACAAAACATTCCAGTAACAGATCTGCCAGGTACACTGCGTGTTTGCACAAGAGGACCTTTGCATTTGGAATTGAAGAAAATTGAGTATAGAACACATTTAGAACTTTTAGTGCGATTTGCTATAAATGGTCTTTCTTGTCCTCTCCTTAGCCACTGTTTATTATTTACCCGTCGTTGAGGTTCGAAATAATATATACACGTTTCATCACCTACAAGGAGCCAATTTTGTCTTCTTTCATCAGCATTTTGTACACTTTCAAAAGCTTCTTGCAACATTTCACATGTTGGGCTCTTACTGTTTGGTCAGAAGGTTGCCGTGCTTTGACAATTGTAAGTGTTTTGTCAGAATTTCGTGAACACTTCCCAATAAAATACCCACTGATGCTGCTATCTGAGAAACTGTAGCGCGAGTCTTCAGCTACCGTGGCTTCTTCCACAGCAATGTTCATAGAAAAGGTTTTAGTAGGTCTTTGGCTCCCGATTCTACCTTATTGAATATGTTTACCAACCTATAAACAGTAGCTTAGGGAGGAGAATAATCACAATAAATATGTTTAATTGCTTGCAGAATCTGTTAACCTGGCATATTCAAAGCGCTACGTATCTTTATTTAAGACATAATTTCCTTTTTTTCTGCAGGCTTTATTTTTACAAAAATAGTGTCAGTGTTTACATACGAGAATCATGTGTTTGAACGCTACTAAAACTTTGCAAATCCAGTGATGTTGAAATTTTCGATGCACATTGCTATTGAAACGACCTAAAATTATTCGTTGAGGATGTAATTTAATGTTGTCGTTTTTGCATGTCTACGTCATTTACTAAGAAAATCTAAGTCATTGAAAAGTCACGAGGATATGTTTTTTAAATGAAGTTAGATTGTGTATTTTTTCAAAGCCCAAAAGAGGTCCTAATCAGGTGCATGTTATTGGGCGAGAGCCGCTTCTCTTCCCTGAGCAAATGCCGTCTAGAAGGCGGTCAACAGACGTCGGGAACATGTGCCCCCATACAAAATTGCATGTTTTTGGCTATTTAGACCGAATCAGGCGAAAATACGGCTTCTCTTGCCGCCGCCGCAAATGCCGCCTGTTGGAATCTTCTACACCCCCTGGCCTGCCCAGGGACACCAAGTTTTTGAGTCTGGCTCGTCTAGAAGGCGGTCAACGGGTGTCGGGAACATGTCAACGTACACAAAGTTGCATGTTTTTGGCTATTTCGACCAAACCAAGCGAAAACACGGCTTCTCTTGCCGCCGCCGCAAATGACGGCCCTTGGCAAATACTTGGGTTTCAATGGACACCTCAGATATCTTCTACACCCCCTGGCCTGCCCAGGGACACCAAGTTTTTGAGTCTGGCTCGTCTAGAAGGCGGTCAACGGGTGTCGGGAACATGTCAACGTACACAAAGTTGCATGTTTTTGGCTATTTCGACCAAACCAGGCGAAAACACGGCTTCTCTTGCCGCCGCCGCAAATGACGGCCCTTGGCAAATACTTGGGTTTCAATGGACACCTCAGGTATCTTCTACACCCCCTGGCCTGCCCAGGGACACCAAGTTTTGAGTCTGGCTCGTCTAGAAGGCGGTCAACGGAGGTCGGGAACATGTGCAATGTTTTATTCATATGTACACGTACATATTGCGTCAGCTGTAATCGACATTCACTTCTTAAACACTGGATACATTATCAATGGAGACCTCTATACAGGCAATGTATATAGAGAAGACGTTGCTACCAACACTTGCAAAATTAAAAAAAACAAACTGAAACAGTACACTGGGATACTTTTATGGAAAAAAAATTGAAAAAAAAAAATGATCATCAACAAGGCTCGAACTCGCGACCTTTGGGTTGACAGTTCAAACCGTTAGCACTACGCTATCGAAACAGACAGTAGTACAACACACTTTATATTGATATATAGTTTATTTTATAGTTTATGTAATAGATAAAAAATGCTATCATACAACAAATACCACTAATACGGAAGATTCCATCTAAAAATAGAATGACGTATTTTTAAAATAGCTGATTCGGTTTATAAGAACAATAATAATAATAATAATAATAATAATAATAATAATAATAATAATAATAATACTACTAATAATAATAATATTATTATTATTATTATTATTAAAGATTACAGTACTAAAAATAATAATAATAATAATCATAATAATAAATAAATAATAATAATCACGAAAATAATAATGATAATAATAATATTAATATTAATGATTACAATAATAATAATCAGAATAAGTACAAAGACTATCATAACAAAAACAATAAAAATAATAATAATATTAATGATTACAATTATAATAATAATAATATTAATAATAATAATAATAATAATAATAATAATACTAACAATAATGAACTTTTTTTAAACAATTTATTTACATATACTTGTATTAATTTGCATTATTAGGTATATCGAAAATCAGACACATGACGTCGCATTGATTGAATTAAAACAACTAACATAATGTGTTCGAATGTTTTCATTTGTATGCACTATGCGTATTTCTTCTATAAATATTTTGGTCTATTCTTCCGATGTATTTCACACTTGCTACAACATTTAAATGCAGAAAAAAGTATTTTTATATCGTTCTTTGATTCCGTTCAATTTTTGACATGTTGTCCAAGTTTCAATCATAACATAATTATTATATTTAAACGATATTGTCAGTCCATTCTAAAAATATTGTATGTGACAAATGGCTGTGTATATGTTTTAGTATTTTTTTTTCAATCAGCATGTATGGATATTTTATTTTCCGAAAAACGAAGCTATGTTCGAAATATTTGTTAAGACAAACGTAAATATTTGTGTCAAATTGTGGCAAATTGTGGTTTTATCACAGTAAGTAAATTTGTTTGTCTTAAACAACTCAAAAACAACCCAAGCTCATGATTGCAGTAACATAGTACTACTATCGGCCATGTAACCAAGCTCTCTGCCTTACTACATGTATCTCCACCTGGCCGGCCCGATTAGCTCAGTCGGTTACTTGACTATCAATCCAGGGTTCATGAGTTCGAATCCCCAGCCGGCAACAGTCTCTGTGATGATTGATATACAACAATGTGTCTCATAATCACTAGTCGCTCACCTCTGATTCAAGTGGGAAAGTTATCAGTTACTTGCGGAGATGGGGTGTGCTCGAGTACTAATTAACCTTTCAGAGTCCAAGGAAACAGTGGTTAGGTTAACTGATCGTCTGTTAGCCCTCGATGTCATAAAAATGATGCTAAATATTCAATCAATGACTATCTCCTCTCTCCACATCAACCCCTTCCACGCATTCGATACAGCACCCATGGTCAATGGTCAATGGGATGTCTACCTGATCTAGTAAGACAGATCAAGATAATACTAGTTTACTGATCAATATCATCTTACAGTATGTACTTGTATACTGTACCACTATCTTACAAATAGAACGAAGGTAGGACCTTGATTAATAGGATTGAGAAACAAAAACCATGCAATATGAGAATTACATATTGTTTTGTAACATTTTGCACAATATTTTATCACGATGCTTTACATACATTATATAGGTTATCTTAATTATGTTAATTTAATAACTCTTTGGTTTATATAACACGTATGTCCCAAATCAACAAGAGAAAGGTCAATAACACTTGATTTTCTATTATCAACATTGTTTTTACAAAATCAAAGTTCATAGTTTTAAGTCTCAATTTATAGACGATGTCGCATTAACATCGGGGGGAATGGTTTCTTTGTCTTCTGTTCAGATGTGAGACGATTTTATATAGATCTACTTTGCCTTCCAAATCAGTATGTTGTTTAAATCCCGAGTTGAGCCATTATGCATGATCGGGTGTTGTTTTATGACACACTAATTTTATACCGGAAGTAGAACATATGCATAACGTGTGGGTAACACACGTGTTTCCGGTATTGAATTGGTACATAAACACTATTTTACGTGCACAACTTATAGATTAATGGATTCATTAACTGTTTAGCGTCACCGTTTTCCATAGAGGGCTAACAGACAAGCAGTTAACCTTACCTCTGTTTAATGGGATCCTTGGAGGCTACCCAATACTTGATCACACCGATCATACAGAGAAAGTTGCCATTTGCAGTTTTTATGTTTAGTTTGCCAATATACCGCCTTGGAAACAAATGTAGCTGCAGTCTTAACGCGAACGTCAGCAACTTCAGTGGTTGTGAAATGAAACATGAGTTAATTTCAGAATCAACACTTGGGCAAGTTATGAACTGTAATTGTTTTGACAAAATAACACATTTATTGTTTTAAACTTATTATTGTACCTCAAGTGAGAAACAAGTTATTACGATTTAGACAAATCACGCTCGATGTCTTCTTTGGAAGAACCAATCATACGTATATGCGGATAAAGTTTCTTACTGAAGGACACCACACATAGCCTCCGGTTCTGAGTCCGATGCGTTACTACTGGACCACACGCTCCACATTTGTAATGTTATATCTGAAATGGAAACTCTCTCCCAAATTGACCATTCATCCCTTCATGTTTGAGCTCTCAGTTGTGCATTTACTCATTTTTTATTTTTTTTTATCATCGGCTCGACTAGCCTTATGAATCTTTTGTAATGGCCCACCCTTCGGCTTAAGCGTTCCATGTGTACTATCCGCCCAATATCTTGAACAAATGTTACCCCATTTATTTTAAATGGTACACATGTATTATGACTTGAGTATGAAATTCAGCACAGTATCGCAAACTTTACATGCGTTATTGTCCTTGTTAGCTCTACTGGCCAAAGGCCAGCAGGGCTAATATAATGGTAATTACCCGCTGTCCGTCGTCTGTCGTCCGTTCTTGACGCGATAGCATCTTTTTTTTCATCAAATCATAATAAAACTTGCACAGCAGTAATATAACCATATTGTCCCGGACGAGTTCTTGAACCAGCTTGATTCGACCCCGAATCCCACCTCCCCCACAGGGCTCATAGGCATATTTTAAGTGAAATTTTCTATGAAAGTTCAAGGCCTAGACCATAGATATCTTACATTTAGCATTGCATGGGCCCCTTAAACGATATGTTGAAGAAGTGTCCCTGGGGTCAAATTTGGGGCTGCAACAACAGTTTGTTCAAGGTCTAGATTTTAGATATTTTACATGTATCATCATCTGGCGGTCCCCTAAAAACTCCTTTTGATTAAACTTCGGGCCGCTACATGGGTCACTGTTTTACATATAGTTATAGAGGGGAAATTTGCAATAGCACCTTCATTTATCATTGAATCTTAACCAATAAAACCTATAAGTTCTCGGACGAGATCTTGAACGAGCTTCATTTGACCAGAAATGCTGCCGTCACAAAGCTTATAATCGCATTTTAAGCAAAAATTTAAAAAAAAGCAGTTTCAGTGAAAGTTTAAGGCCGAGAAATGTAGAATTGCATGGTAGCCTACCTAAAATAATTGTTGAAGTCAGGTCCCTGGGATTAAATTTGGGGCCGCCACAGGGGTCACCGTTTTACAACGAGTTATAAAGGGAAAATGTTGTAGAAGCGAACAATAAATTAACAACAGTTTCACTGTGAGTTAAGGCATAGACGTAAGATACTTTACATATAGCATTGCATGGAGGCCCCCTTAACGATTTGTCGAAGTTTGGTCCCTAGGATCAAATTTGGGGCCGTCACAGGGGTCACTGTTTTACATAGAGTTATATAGAGAAACTGTTTTAGACTTGATAGCACCTTCATTTTTCATTGAATCCCAACTAAACTTGTATAGTAGTTATACAACCACAAAATGGAACCTCTTGTTTGTTACAGTACCTTACATGGGATTGAAGTTCAGTCCGTCGTATAGTAATTCATATCGTTTATGTCCATTTTAACGCAAAAGTATGTTAAAGTATGTTTAACACAACGGCTGTATGAGATTGTATTTCAAGCGTGTATACGTCTATTTCTTAAATGAAATATGCCCCTTTATGATTTCATTATAATCAGCATCTGCTCAATAGCTCAATAATTAAAACACACGTTCTTTGATTATTTTTAAATTTATACATCATGCTATATATCACTATGCTTTGCATGTGATTTTACCAATTTTTCAAATTTGCACGTCTGAGTTATATATATTTATTTAAAAATGAAAATGCATTTTTACCAACATCCGCACAAGATTACTCTTAAATGCAACTCTTTGATACTGTCTATGGTAACTAAACACGTGTAACTCGTAATGGCGCCATCGTAGTTGATTACAATATTTTATCGGCTAGTATTTTCCTTATATATCATATTTTTGTAGGGAAAGTCGAGATGAATCAATTCATTTTCCTTTAAATTTCCACTTTTAATTCCCAAGTTTCAAAACATTGAATTATATTAAACTAAAAGTGATTAGTTAGGTCACTATACAAACAAAGATATCAATACATTTTACAAGTGTTAACCACCGTGGTGGGACGCTGATTGTGAAACCTTAAAGCAAAGAAAATAGTTAATAAGATATCAAAGTTACTTCGTCTATCAAATGAGAATCGGATGTTTAAAACATTTAAAATGCATTTAAAACGTGTGTTAACTTATATGATAGTTAAAAACGTCAGTTTGAAAAACGAAAGCGTGCAAGATTGTAGAATTGAATAAAAATATCCGTCCTTGTTTTTGAAAACAATAAAACACTGTTACTAAAAAAAAAAAAAAACACACGGAGATACGATATTTCCAAAAAGGAATAGTTATTTTTTTACGAGAAAATCTGTTATATATCAAACTTAATGACAATATTGTTGCAAAATGACCAAGGGCCGACAAGTCAAGAGGGTAGAATACAAGCATATACAAAGTAAAATTTACAATTTTAATTTTACATGAATAAAATTACTAATATACAAATATACAATATATACAATTTAAAGAACACAGTTGGTTTAAAAAGGTCCTATGATGTTATTTACACTTTTTTACACAGTTCTATTTCCTACACATGTCTCGCTTACGTCTAAAAACGGCTCCAATATATATATATATATATATATATATATATAAACTCAGATTAACTTTTCACTCAAATATGTATTGACATGGCATCTATTACTTACCATCTATCAATTTCATGGTATTTATTATCAATATATGATAACAGTGCACTCAATTCTTACCATCTAACAGTTTCATGGTAGATTTATCAACAAATTATAACAGTGTATTTAATTCATACCACCTAACAGTTTCATGGTAAATTAATCAATATATGATAACAGTTCATTCAATTCTTACTATCTGCAGTTTCATGGCAGTTTAAAAAACATCTCATATATGACCTTCTGTCATTCTCAAAATAGCAAATATATCTCTACATAATTTCTCATTATAATATAAATTACCGACCAATTCTGTATCTATTCACATTGTGAATATCAGAATAAGCATCAACAAAATTTAATTGCACATATCAATCAATTCTAACATACATGTAGTGAATTTCAATACTTCATTATAAACACGATATCAACAGCTCAAAATACGTTCTTCGATTCCTCGGCCTATATTCTAACAAAACGCTTCTCAATACCGTGGATGTGTATTAAATTACAGACATTATCGTCGGAATGGATATGAACAATTTATACAATTTTACTTAGATTTGATTACATCAAAATATATCAGACATTTAAATACAACATAATATCATATTATAAATTCACATACCCATCTGCCGTTATGTACTGGAACAGTTACATGCTCAATCCTTTTCGTCACAACCACTCCAAAGATGTTTTTGCTAAAACTGGACTGTGCTTCCATAATACAGTCAGAATATATAGCCAAACAGTCCACATACCTTAGTAAATTTCGTGCAAATTATGAAACAGCAAACTTTCCTGTGTCGTTCGAGAATCGTACAATCCGGATTTTACGCTATTAAGCCAAATGTAAACATGAATTGGTTTTATGACAAATAAACCCGTTTAATTATTCTCACTTTCTTAATACCTAATGGAATTTGATGAAATAAACTTCAAAGATTTATTCTTTAGTCAAAGAATGAAAATTAAAAAACAAATCTTAAAAACGTTACTCATATCGAGCTATCGATACGTTTTGACAATTCCACTCTACCTGTTCTAAACATAGCCTATATCATTACAATGGACACGTACTAGCTGACACTACTAAACTATGCCACAACAACCTAATTATTTTGTTACAAACATGCAACACTCAGTTATAACGAGACATTAAACTGTCTTGTTTCAACTGCAGATATATAAGCAGGGATTCTAAACGCCGGCAGTGTGGTATCGGGGACGATTTTTACAAACACACTGAGATTAAAATACCTCAAATTTTAAACACATTTTTAATGTTATATCAAATACTGGTGTCTATCCAGATTCAAAGGCTGAGATTATTCTTTGTCCAATAAGTAAGTCAGGTACAAACAATGAGTCAGGTTATTATAGAGCTATTTCTTTGGATTTAATAAGGTTTTAAAATATTTATAGACGTTACAACGGTACCATGCCAGTGTTCATCATACAATGTATTATTCGCAGCTTAAATTGATTGGTTAATAACAATATTTATATCTCCCGATTTCTTTAGACACAAATATAAAACCGTAACACTATCTAAAATGAACTATGAACATATGAAGCCCAAGTATGTTGACTTGTCGTTTGTACATACAAATCAATGGCTCGTTATCGATATTCCGGTCTTAACACGTTGAAAATAGAAACCGGTCGTCATTAAAATTTTCATCGGAAAAGTGTTCTTGCCTTTATTGATAAACAATTGAACAATCTCATGTATTAGAAAATGAATGTCATGTATTCAGTATATGTCCTTGATACTCAGACTACAGTCAAATCCTTCTACAGTCTTGGTGCTATGGTGAAACTAATTTATTAGATATAAAATAAGAAAACTATCCTGTTTCATTATTGTCTGTTCAAATGAAATGAATTACATACGTAACTCATCCGTTTTGCTGTAAATAATGATAAGTATTATTGTCTAGAGGCATTTGTTTACGAAAGACATCTGACCACTTGTTTTGTGGTATGTGTTAGCGGTGTCTAACTTGTTTTGAGATGAATAATCCTTACATCATTGTATTAAAAAATTACATATAAACTAATGTTTTGTCTATACAGAAATTTCGACTTAGAAATGATTTATTATTCAACAATGTTGTAAGTGCTAAATTTGGCAGACATATCATTATCCAAAACACTTCCAAAACACTTAACAGATCATTGAGGCTCTGTAGTGAGTCTATTACAATGTTCTTTGAAACTATCAACCTTTGCTAGCGTCCTGTTAGAATCAAATTAAAAATATTCAGTGTTATCAAGATGCAAATATAATTTGTTGTCAAATTACTGTATAGATGGCGTGTTACATAAATCCTTTATTTCATAATATATCGAAAGGATAAAGAAACGCCGATGAACGACCAGGCCACATTATCAAACTATTGTAAGCGATATTTACAGTATAAGAATATATGGGTATATCTCTATTTACTCCATACCTGTTTGTGTATAGCCAATCAGCCATCTCAGATGTTACTACGCGACCGTACAATATGTAGAAGTTTATTGGATCAAATTAATTTTATATTGTACAGTTCAAAATTCAAGATGGCGTCTTAAGATAAAAGGAAATATATTTAGTAGAAATTTCAACGATAACAACAAACAACCGACTTAATGTTCCGAATGACGATGACGTTGAGAAAATCCGAATATCTGTCACTGCAACTTCCTTGAACTCACGGTTTATTTACTTGATATTTCCTTACTCTTTCGATAAATTTCTGTCAGATTGAGGTATATATTAAAAAGATCATTTTACAGTGTTTTGTCTACGTCGTCTCGTCAAAAACGGTTTCCGCCACAATACGTACTCGTACAATATATTCCCATATTGTACAAAACACTGTAAAGAAACCTTAAAATATTGCACAAATCATTTTTTCAATAACAATGATCGTAATAATCAATATTATTTATGAAAACCCGTTACATACATATTGTTGAATTTATTGATGTATTTGCTCTTTTTAATATCAGTAATATTTTTGACACAGCAAAACGTGAATTCTCTTTCGGATACCGTAAGCAATTTACTCGGACAAGAGCCACAATGGCCAGTAACATGCCAACCAGCAGCATTTCCAGGGTGACATCTGCAGAACTAGGTGCAACTATCATAGAGATAGCAAGCGATGCGTTGCCTACGCAAGCCCAAGGTAATAATCACTTTGATTATATTATATAGAGCATTTTGTTCTAAACATAAGTATATGCCAGCCGTGGATTTAATGTGGTTTATGGGAAATGGGGTTGGTGAATAAAGCATGCTTTAAAGAGGGTGCCTATAATCTAAGCGATGGGGCGCAATGCTTACATATGTTGATCGTTTAGTGATGTATCGGTGTAACAGAAATGATTATATCAGAAATGTTAAATAATATTATGTATTGAGTATACGTATATATTATATTATATATTGAGTATTAAATATATTTTATATGTTGAACATTTCTTTATCAGGCGAGATTACAAATTGAGTTATTTATGTTGAACATTTCCTAATCAGATGAGACTATAAAATGAGTTATTTATGTAAAACATTTCCTAATCGGGCGAAACTACAAAATGAGGTGTTTATGTAGAACATTTACGTATCAGGCGAGACTATAAAATGAGTTAATATATGTAAAACATTTCCTAATCAGGTGAAACTATAAAACGAGTTATTTATGTAGAACATTTCCTAATCAGGCGAGACTACAAAATGAGTTATTTGTATTGAACATTTCCTATTCAGGTGAGACTAAAAAACGAGTTATTTATGTTGAACATTTCCTAATCAGGTGAGACTATAAAACGAGTTATTTATGTAGAACATTTCCTAATCAGGTGAGACTATAAAACGAGTTATTTATGTAGAACATTTCCTAATTAGGCAAGGCTACAAATTGAGTTGTTTATGTAGAACATTTCCTAATCAGGCGAGACTATAAAATGAGTTATTTTGTAGATCATTTCCTAATCAGGCAAGACTATACGATGAGTTATATATGTTAAACATTTTCTAATAAGGTGAGGCTAAAATGAGTTATTTATGTAGAACATTTCCTAATCAAGCGAGACTATAAAACGAGTTATTTATGAAGAATGTTTCCTAATCAGGCGAGACTACAAAATGAGTTATTTATGTAGAATATTTCTTAATCAGGCGCGACTACAAAATGAGTTATTTATGTAGAATATTTCTTAATCAGACGAGATTACAAAAATGAATCATTTATGTAGAATATTTCCTAGTCTGACGAGAGTACACAATGATTCATTTAAGTAGAATATTTCTTAGTCAGGCGAGACTACAAAAAGAGTTATTTATGTAGAATATTTCCTAGTCAGACGAGAGTACACAATGATTTATTTAAGTAGAATATTTCCTAGTCAGGCGAGACTACAAAAAGAGTTATTTATGTAGAATATTTCCTACTCAGGCGAGATTACACAATGAGTTATTTATGTAGAATATTTCCTACTCAGGCGAGATTACACAATGAGTTATTTATGTAGAATATTTCCTAGTCAGACGAGACTACACAATGAGTTATTTAAGTAGAATATTTCCTAGTCTGGCGAAACTACAAAAATTAAGTTATTTATAAAGGATATTTCTTAATCAAGCGAGAATACAAAAAGAATTAATATAGTATAGTATGGGTCAGTACCCATCTTTCTATGGACAAGAGGGAAATACAGAATTAATAACTTGTTAAGGGATAGCGTGTGAACTGGTGGCGCATTGAATACTGTCAAATCCAACTGTCAAATATAAACGCTTTGTATAAATTGAATACATTTACATGTCGGTAAATATGGCATACGAAGCAGTATGTGGAATGTATTGACAGTTTTATGATAAACAGCTGTGTATATTCATGATTGTTTTATCAAACTTTCATGGTAATTTGTAGAATTATGGATATGCATTGCTTATCAAAAGCAGGAAATATACTAGCAATTACCAGTCTTGCCTATGTTTTGATGAGTATATGTGTGTTTGTATTTTAGGCTTGTAACAGATGCGAATTAAATTTATTATATTTTGAACTGTCTTGTCTTCTTATCTTTATAACGTAACATCGAGTTCTTATATCATGTTTTCAGACATTTCCCCTCCAAACATGATTCATACAAGTATTACCATATATGTATTTAAGGCCTTGTATGTGACTGCGTTAGGTTTGTACACCTGTATTAATGTTTTGATTCATTATAAAAAATTATAAATGTAAATTAGACTTTGTTTAGGAATGTGTAGGGTTTGTACACCTATGTTAAAAGTTTGATCCATTAAAAAGAATAGTTTATATGTAATTTAGATTTTGTGTGTGTCTATGTTAGGTTTGTTTAGATTCATTTTAAGAGCTTCAGATGTTACTTAAACATTTGTAAACAACAAATGGCTGTATAAAATGATTATATTGCATCAAATAAGGTTTTACTAATTCACAAAGGCAAACAAATATTTATTCAATTTTCAGTGGCTAAGCCTGATTTAGAGGATTGCCAGAAAAGATGGTTTGTTGTCGGTATATGTCTACACAGCATTATATCGCCAACATTACGACAATACGTCGCAGGACATGCAAACACGCTTTATGGCTCTCTCAAAACGAACCATGATATACATAACCAATCTTACCAAACTCACATGATGAAATTCCCATCGACAAAGATAAAGCTGAATTATGAGCAGATAAACAATAACAAAGCTATCCAATGGGTCGGTAGGAAGAGAGATCTGCCTAGTTACGATTACAAGGTTATGAATGCAGTTGATTTGTCAAAGCAGTTCTTAGAGACGCACATGGCTCACTTCACTGGTTTCGATGACTCCTGTAACGCGTAAGCACTTCTGAGCATCATAATAAACATAAACACCTTCCCACAAGCAGTTGAAGGAGGGGCAGAAAAGGTAATAGTTTAAAGATGTTCTGGGAAGTGGCTGAGCTTAGTTATTATCACTTAAGTAAAGCTATTAAGGTAAACAAATATTTCTCGCGAGTTTTATTGGTGGAAGAAGACCATGTATAGATGTTTAGTCAAGTCAATTCAGACTCATTAAAACGACTGGGTTCTATATTCTTAAAGAAAGTTAATCAGAATTTTTCAAAATTTTAAAGTATGCCAAACTATTTTCCTCAATATATAAAATACCTTTATTTTACTCACTCCCCGTATTATCATGAATATAATTTGAAATAAAATAAATTAAAAAACGTAACAAATATATATTTTAAAGCATGCCACAACAAAACATTGTCAAGGGATTTCCTTACTGGACCTTACACCAGTAAAATAGAATATCCGCTTACAATTGCAATATATTTTGTAACGTATCCGATGAGTCATGAGTTTTCTTTTTGATTTTGATTTAATCTTTCATACTAGATTTCACACTGTATAACTTGTCATCTTAGAACTAATCAGAGTGACGATGCAAAGGTCATCACGCAGTATTTATGTGCTGTCTTTTTTGTAGAATGGACATTTCGTTTCAAGTTTTTACTATTCCGATTATATAAATTATTCCTATCAGTAAAGTATTGCAGTTTATATGAATTAACGACTTAGTAATTATAGGAACCCCGTGAAGAAAAAGAAACATAGGGATACAGTGGGAAAATCGGAAAATATTAATTGTTTCATACATTAAAAGAAAGACACTATTGAGTTTGAAATGTAAAAGCATCATCTAGTCATAGCATATAGAACTCGGTTAAATAAGGTGAGTTAAATTTTCATAAAGAGCAAGGTGGGGTCCGAAAAGGTTAAAATATGCTTTATCAAAATTGATGTTATTAACAGTGCCGATCAGTCAAAATGTTTTATATTTGTTGTAAAGTATCCATATGCGTCGAAGTATACAATTAAAGGTGTAATACTACAGGCATAGCACAGGCATAGCACACACGTTAGAAACGGGAAGAACTTCCGTGGTAAATATTTTTTTATCTTATTTAAAACACTGAATTATTCTTATTTAATGCTCATTTTTATAATGTGCAAGGCAGTATTGAAGTATTTATAACAATCCAAAAGCATTACTGATTTATGTAAAAGTGCTGCTTAGAATATGGGGTATGAATTCATTATTTAAGAAAACTATTTTCTCTTCGTCAACAGCATGCACATTGTAAAGAAAGAAAATATGTTGAATGAATAATGATCCCTATTTGTCTAATGGTATTTTAGTACCGCAAATTTAGTAAGTTTTTCTTTTATTGATTTTGAGTGGTTTTATGAAAGGTAAGCTTTTAAAATTGTTTCATTTGCTATAGAAACATATAAAAGAACTTTTAGATAGAGACATTATTGGGAAAAGGAACATTTTCATCTTCTCATTCAGTTGTCTAAATATGATGTTCAATTTGAGATGTAAAATATTGTCTAGAAACAAATAAGAATGTGTTCAATATACAAGAAGGATTTGATTTCAATAAGAGACCAGACGGGACCCCAAAAAAGGTTGAAATTTAGATATTTCAAAAGTCGTCCTCTAAAAAACTATGACCGCTTTTATTAGATATTTTAATCCGAGATTGTCCTAACGAAAAAATCTCAATTTTTATAGATGAATACTTTGCAGAACAACTGGCTAAACATAATTGAAGTCATAACTAATCTGTAAAATATAAATGCAAAACGATACCTGAATGATATCATTTTAACATTTTGAGTAAAGGAAAATGTGAGACTTTCCTTATCAAGGGGTTGTGATGTATTGGGACCTTGTAAAGGTATATTTACTTTTACATAAACATGTAAGTTTTTCATTTCAATATCCATGCGTACAAAAACACTTCAATATGTATCATATGATCATAGAATATCAATACGAGTGAGAAATTAAAGTTTGGACAAATCAAAGGGCTGTTATATATAGTAGTTCTGTAAGGGGACCTTTAACGTAAGAGTTTTCTGGGAAATTGAGCATTTCTATTGAAATCAGTTGATAGTTAGTAACCTTTCATCCAGTAAGAATTACGCGGGTGTATTTTCCACAATGGGTATAGACGACACCCAAAATGGTTTATATTGTGAAATTGTTATGGTTCATTAAGATTGAAAAGGAAGAAATTACTTTATATACATGCTATCATCGATATCACAGAGTATCATGTTATTGTATTTGTAAGAGGTAGTTTTTGTTGACATTACGAAAGTGAAAGTTTACCTTTGTTAGCATTTGAATATGACTTTATCGTCTGGTCAAGAATCAATAAAAAATATGTTTAAGTGTTTACGTAGTGTGAACATTATTATATAAACATGCGTTGGATTAAATCAACCATTACAATTCAGTTAAAACATTTTAATTCCCTTTTAAAGGTGAAAATTTCATACGGTACACAACATTGGTGAAATTGAATTTTACACATTTTATTCATGTTACACAAACAGACGTATAATCATAATCTTTTAGTATAACTATTTGAAACTTCATATATATTTAGAAATGATAATCATATTTTATAAAACTAACTGTAGAATTAATATTGGTTTTAATATGAATACAATGGTTAAACATATAATCAATATATCTATGGAAATATTTCTATTATAATCATGAAAACTGGTGAAAATGAAATATTTGTTACAGATTCTGTCATGGCTGACCATCAGTATGCGAACTATGGCAGTCAATAACGAAGCGTTTAAAAATATAAACAAGGGTTATATCCCTTTCTAAAATATAAACATAATTACAGTTCGTCACGCATATATAAGTACACTTGCATTATGTAGATAAATTTTTTAGAATTAAAGTTAGTAAAATAGTATCAACACTGTTGTAGAATACAGTGGCAAGAAGGTTTTCATGTTCCAGTTGTTGTTTTTTTGTCCAGATCCGTGACGAAATCCGCATGTAATTGGCACATTGCAACTTCAGTGAATGTGACTCTTTCAAGCTGATGCACCAATTAATCAAACATCTGAATCTTACAACCGCCAAAGAAACGAAGTTACTTAGTGAACTTTACAGATGTGAATTGAATGGTTTGTTATAAACATAATAAGCATTAAGCCATTATTAAACGATCACTGTTTGGTATACAATATTTTTCAACAATGAAATAGTGGCATAAAATAACGCAATTTTTATTTCCATTCAAGTTTTATATAAGTGACGAAAATGTTAAAATCTTTACTCTTTTCAATTCCAATATTTAAAGTAGTAGGCAGGGTAAATATTTTATTTCACTGACATGATATAGTTGTATTGATACATACTGAAAGCGGCATAACCAGTTACTAAAGAGGTTTATTATTTAAAGACATAGTTTTAACTTATTTATTTTACTTTGATTTTCTGGTTAGAACCAGTACTAAGCATATGCGGAAAAGTGTCTTGCTCAAGGATACCACACGTAGCCGTGACGAAGGATCGAACCCACAACCCTCCGATCATGTGTTCTGTGCTCTACCACTGGACCACGCGTTCCACACATATAAAGACATAACCAAGTTATGACAAAACTTTAGTGATCGCCTTCCGTGGATATATTGTAAAAGTGTTTTGATCCTCTCTCAGTTTTTACAATAATGTTCACGTGTGGTATATTACGCGTTTAGTTCCTGGTGTGACATTAAGGTTACTTTTCTGTTTTTTATGGCAACAGAGAGGCCTTGAAAACAACTGATTTTCTTACTTAGTTTGTCTTCTAACTCGTTTTATCAGCGACAAGATGAGGCATTTGCAGACCAATGTCAAATACTTCATACAATCTCAAATTTGGATTCCGAAGTTGAATGTGAAGGTCTCACATGTATCAATATACCATTACTATGTCAATATCGGATTTGTCTTCAAAACAGCATAGCGGGTATATCAGGTGTATTTCACGAACAGCAGACAAAACTAGATTACAATAAAGCACTTGTACCATTATATCTAAACATACTGCGCTTGAAAGGAAATGAAGCTTTTAAAGAGAACAGGTGCGAAGATGACATACAGTATTATACACATAGCTAAAAAACCTCTCCTAAAGACGATATTGACTCGAGGTTGCTATCAAATAGAAGTTTACAGTACCTGCATCTGAATGATTATGAAAACGCCTTGCTTGGCGCTAACAAATGCATTGAGACATCTCCAAGGAACTGGAAAGGCTACTGTTGGAAGGCATATGCAATATAAAATTTGATCAGAAAAGGAGCTCTGCCAAGCTTAATGGAAGCGGTTGGACTTCCATCTGCATGTATTGCAGCAAATATTAACAAAGATTGTTTGCTTGAATACAAGATGAAATTGTATTACCCAGTTGTTGTTTACAAAATGATTGAGAAATCACAAGTTCTTGAAAAGGAAATTTGTTCACTTTTTGATAGACCGTTTACAACATTGATGCTCCCTAAAGGCCAATACTATCTCAGCAGTGATACCAATAAAATGACATTTATAACAAAAAGTATCTAAGTTATTGGAGTTGAAAGTGATGTTAGGATAGATACAGGATGTGGACTTTGTGTAATCCGACCCCATAGCCCATAGTGACATGTTCCGAGTTAAATTTGATCCAGAATGCCAGATTCAAGTACATTTTAAAAATATATGTTTCACATCCGTAGGCCCAATATATGTAAGTTCAAATGTAACTGCTACTTTCTATAGATGTTTATTTTCAAATGAGAAGAAAGGATGTGATGGCTTTCCAAGGTGCATGGGAGGTTCAGGGTGCGTTAATCCATCTACACAGGAATGTAAGCAGAATTATGAAGGTCTCAATAATATTAATCAAGGGATGTTCACTAATACTCCCTGTGGCATAGTTGGCTCTCCAGGGTTATATAGTTTTGAAGGGGGCAAGGTATTGGTGAACAACTGCACATTTGATAGATGTGGTGGTGGGGGTGTTCTCTCAGAAGGAGATGATTCTTTCTGTGATATACAAAACTTGTCTCTCTGCAATATGATACAGCAAGCAGTGGAGGCTAGAAACGATGGTACTGTACACGTTTTAAGCAATAAAATCCTGGACAGTCAATTTCACGGTGTCGCAATTGGACCTAAAGGCAATAGTGTTATACGTGGAAACTCGATTCAACGTAATGGCAAAGAAGGTATTTGGTGTGGTGGCATTGTCGGTACGGTATCTGCAGAAGCAGGATCAAATGCTGTCATTGCAGATAACATTATTTGTCAGAATGGATTATCGAGTATTTCACTAGACTGTGGTTCGTTTGGGGTTTCTTGGAACAAGATATATGATAACTGGCTGTTGGGTATGATGGTGAAATCAGATTCGGTCGCTATAATTTTGAACAACGACATTTTTGAAATGAACCCTATCTAATCCCAAATAAAAGGACAGCTCTTCTATCCCACTCCTTGGCCAAAAGACAAATCCAAACAAGCTCAGAGTTTTATAAGTATTCATTTTTCTCTCGCACTATTGTCCACTAGAACCCACTCCCTGAGAATATTGTCTCTCTCGAAGCCAATCAGTCCAGCCAGGCAGTCTGCCAGGTTGAACATGTGTCTCCCTAGAAACCTGCTCTGTTTTTAACCTATTTTCAATTACGATCTGTATATATTCTCTCTTTATGCTTTTATTCTTTCATCTCTGTGTCAGTTGACTGGCGTCAAATTCTATGTCGTCGCGAGGGGTTTGACTTATTGGAAGATAGATAAAGTAAATGCGTCGAAATCTCATTGCTTGTATCAACACAAAAGGTGGTCACACACGTTATTAGTGCAGAACAAACAAGATTTCTTTGGGAAAAAATCGTTTAAAATTCAAGTTCTTTACTGGCTAAAAAGTAGCCGTCCATTTGCAACTTTTTATTTCGACGCCTGTGTTGTATGGGTAGCAAATTCATGTCATCAACATTGTCAATTTGAAAAAAACAATTGCATCCTTGTAAAAGTCAATAAAATGCTTCAAAATATGTCCAACATGGATTTTTTGGGTAAAAATCACAGTGCACACTTTCTTTTGCAACTGAGTATATACATGTATATAATTTGGTATTCGCTGAATATTATTGCAAAAAAAAACGCCCTTGCATTTAAGCGGCATGCTCAGTACAAAATATATTTAATTTATAAAGAAATAAAAAAAATATGATTGACAAATAGTTTCGAGATTTTTCCTTTGCCTTCTGTGGATTTATAACAGCCAATATCTCTCTAACACGTGAAGAAATCGTGTTTTTTTAAAATATATTTTATTGCCCAGTAATTCTAATACGGATATTATCGTAAAATTTCCATTTTTATCGTATATACTCGGCCGATTCTAACAGTCTTCGATATTAGTACGTTCTCTAGAAATGTATGGAGATAAAAGTGCATATTATGCATTATTTTGTTTGGAAAATATATGTTGGATATGAATAGCTATGTATTGAGCAATGTAAGAAAAAAAAGTGTGTTGCTAGGGAAATTAAAGATAACACGAACATAATTATTGTCACGTGATTCAAAATCGGATCGCCCAAGCGACAATCCAACGATAGAACCGCTGTGCTACATGTATGTATGACAATAACAAGATCGGCTTTATCAAACTATATCTAAACGTAACTGCTTACCCGGGTGTAATCGATGAAGTGTGGAAATATCCTGACGTTTATAAACATAGCCGAGTTTATATATTCTAAATCATTCACATTATTCCACGGTTCAGGTCTAATTCTAATTCCGATTATAATAAAGAGTTTGATTACATGTTTTTGACGATAAACACCATTTTTGCAACATGTTTATAACTAAGTGTGACTACCGGGAGAAAGTCACAATTTATACGACATATTAAAATTGAATTAAAAGTTACTGGTTATGCCGCTTTATATCAGAAAATGCTGGGTACTGGATAAACACGTTAGGTAAAAACAATAGAACAACAAAATGTTAGCGATATGGTAATAGCTACATGTTTTATTACTTTTATAAATCGATAACTATGAACTAAATAAAATATCTAAAGCCTATCTTGTTTTGAAACTTCGAGGAATAGTATCAATATAAACGGTATCGCAATGTAGATTCCACCGTCACCAAACATATCGGAAAACAATTCATAAAGCAAATAATGCTTAAATATTTGACCATAAACCGTAACATTTATTTTTTTATTTAATCTTTCCAATTCTAAGAAGAGACTGCAGATAAATGGAAATCTCTCTAAAATTAGAAAAAATGTAAATAAATTGCAACGTAAATCGGTAAGTAGACAATAAATGACTGCCGCCACGTAGCAATAAAGCTATTTTCTGGTATTGTTTGTCATGCAATAAGGACAACAAAATATATTGGTCTGCTGCTTATTTCTTACAAACACATTACTGATCCTTGCTCGTCGTATATAAACTAAGTAAAGATAGCATGCTAACAACTACACACAAACCAAGACAAATCGGATGCTACTTCTGTTGTGTGAATATTTATTCCATAGCTTTGGGTAACTTTAAAATGTATTAGAACATACACATTAAAAGATATCTCAAGAACTGTACATTTTAAGTTATATTGTTTTTAAACATCTTAAATATGATTTTGTGTATAAACCCATACAGGGTGAATACGTACATTCGAAACCATTAATAATTTAATTTTTAATAGAATATATTATTTAGCTTAAAACCTATTGCTTTAGGAATTTTTAATAAAAACGCCTTTGGTCTTTAACAGTATGGTCCCTTGCATACAATTTTAAAGCTGGCCGTGAATAAACATTGAACTAGCATAAGGAATGGACATTTACGTAACAGGCTGGTAGACGTGTTCTCTATTTACACAATATAGACACGCGAGCTTTCAAATGGTCAAGTATGATGGAGAAATAAAACACTAATGGGTTTTGCCATTATATCATGGATAAATCAGTCGGCGATAAATGGCATGGCGGTTTCTGATTGGCGGATACAATTCGTACTTTCGAAACTTAGCAATTCCCAATGATGCTAAAAAATAATGACGGTGTAAGAAAAAAAAATACATATTTTGGTTAATATTATGTGCTTGATAGGTGATGTTAAGCCACATTTGTTCCTTGGTACAATACAGGTTTTAAACAGCATGCCCTGACACTAATATCGTTATTTGTATTATGGATACAAAGTAATGAATTAAATGTAACTCTCCTTGTGGAGTTTCGGATTTGGATATTATATACCCGTAATCTAGCATATAAACCCTGTTCAATGTGGAGTCCCGGTGAATTTCAACGATTAAAAATTACCCCCGATTAATTTCTAACTTTGCATTTTGCATGCCTACAAAATAATTTCACTCGCGATCTTTGTAAAAATTAGACTCCCCAGATGAGTCAGTATTCTATATCTTATAAAAGTATTTTGCTTTTCAAACATATAATAAAACATTATACATGTATGTAGATATTGAATAGTTCTTATCCCATGCCACTAGCAGGTTAAGAAAAGTAGGGTTTGCTCTTTCTCTCGACTATTTACAAATAAAGAAAATACACTGTTTTACCTAACACGTGTTTTTTTTATTTACACTTGTATCCGTTATGGAAAAAACATAACTTATAAAACTACTTAATAAAATGCAAAACAAAACCTCATTTACAGAACATTATATTGTTAATCTTAAAGAACAGTTTTGAATTTTAAGATGTCTATTGCCCATGTGGTTGTGATATCTAAACCAAATTAAGTCTATCGCCACATTTGTGTAATGCGTATATAATTCGGTATCTGAATTGTATCATTTGTAAGATTATACTCTTAGGTATGTTATAACAAGATGAAGTAACGGACAAAACATGTGAAAATATTATATTTAGAGAGAAAAGTGTTTCCATGATGTTATTAACAGCTTACAGCTTTTTGTCTGATCCGGTTTGTTAATTCTAGTAGAATTCATCTGATTTAACCGTTTTAAAGGTATTCGAAATATTCTATCAATATACATTTGCTAATATCATTTTTAATAAAAGTTTAGCTTCGTTTGTTTATATATAACCACACGTTATGGATGATGATTCTTTATATGTTTGATAGACTTCGGAACGCTTTTGACTCTTTCCAATTGGGATCGCTACATACGATCATGCAGATTGGTAAGTTGCTTCAATGGGAGAATGCATGTAATGTAATTTTGAATAATTATAATGCTTTGTGTATAAACTATTGTCATTTTAAAGTTGTATATTTATATTGTTAAGATTCATTTTCATATTTGTAGGGATATGAATCCAAATTCATTTTTATGTGCCAAATATAATAAAAAAGATGATTATTACATTTTGTTTATGTTTCATTTCTTGTGGATTTTTATTGAATTCTCAGATAGTTTTTGATATAATGCAATATTTCAATGATGATTATGTGACAACGGATATTATTATGTTTCATTAAAATATATCTTAGTAGCACAGAACACAGCCAACAGACGAATCTTTAATCAGACATATTTAGAGCGGCTTGTCCAGTGGTAGAACATCGGAGGGTCGAGAGTGGTTTTACGTGTGCATGCCATTTTTTCTTCATGTGCTTAGTAATGGTTCTACCTAGGATGACTTAGATTGTATAGTTGTAATAATTTGTTTCACATTTTGGTCACAAACACAGACAACACATGCAGTGTTCTCCATTTTGATGCACTTTGAAACATTAAAATTAAACCAGAAGTGTTTTGTTTGCAGTGCACGAAATATCCTCGACGTTGACATATTCGTCCTGAACATATTTGCATAGAGTATGGCTTATAACAAACAACTGGTCCAATGTCTCCTGCGTAATGTTCGACCCTGGTTCGATTGTTGAAAGTAACATAGCCGTCGTTTCACTGTAACGGCAACACTTTCACAATATGTTCAATATTGAAACATCCGATCGCTTGATTCCTTGACGAGATCCGTTGCCAGCTTAATAAATGCCGGTCCTTAAGTGGGGCGAAATCTCCCCAACCCCTTGGATATCAGAAACAGACCTGGTGACAACAGAATGTGCGGAACCGGGAGCGAACACGCGGCTGACTCGTGGGTGGTCGTTTACCGAAAAGCACCCTTCACTTAGAAATGAATTCAGTGGGTTGTAGGTAACTTCAAGCCACTGAAGCGATACGCTCAGTGCCGTTAATCCTGTCATACATATATTTTAATTCACGGAACTAATTCTCCATTTAATATTTTATCAGATAGAAATAAAAACCATCTCTCTCGGGAGTTAACAGGAAAATGAAGCTATTACGTCATAAATGACGAATGTTTATGACGTGGTGTTTGTCACGTGACTACTAATCGAGGTAAAATGAATAAGCGCTTCAACTCATTGGACATGTCTACTGCAACGCTTTTGCAATTTAAAAATACTAGTCTATTTTATCTCATACGTTTTAAAATTAATGCATACATATTTCAGATGAACTCATAACGACCACGGTCTGAGATGCACTTGAAATAGGGTTAAGAACATATGAATGTTTCAAGATTATCTTTGAAGGGAAAGACAATGTTGCAAAATTAATAATTGGAAATAAAAACGCGCAAGAGATGGTTATAAATGGTTAACATTAAGGTGCCGTTTCTAGCCGATAGACATCTCATCAATAAGAAGAGTTTGAGAAGTGTTTGTTCTAAAAACTGTAATTAAGGAAATTTGCCACTTGCTTGCGTAAGGACGGTGGTTCTATGATTCTTTATGATATCTTCCTTTACAATAAAATTGGGAATACCATATAACAAACAGTGTTTTGATAACACATCTATCTGCTTTCAAAACTACATATTTTGATCTCTTTATTATAAAACCTTTTAAATCTTTAGAATTGGATATTTGATTACGAATATCATGTTCTTTGGCAATAATTCTCTTTTCCTGTGTAGGAACTAAATATACAACCCGAGTGATACGATTTGCACCATATACCGAATATCGATAATTTTGATACATTTAATGGTAAAAAAATGAATTCATAATGAATATGTTATTTCAATAAGTGAATATGTCGATAAAACTGCCACTTAGATTTCTATCTAGTACTTGCTTGTTTAACAATCTATTTTGAAGTAATTGTTTGCATACATATGGTATCATTTACTCTTTTTATTATCCATCTGTCTTAGTGCTGATATGCGTACACATATACATAATTATTCAAGTTTACAATAAAACTAAACAATTCCATTCACATCTTTACCGACTATCTATCTTTATTACCCACAGGGATATGAATGGAGTATTGTTTAAGTGTATATTCCAATATTGATTTTTCCGTTTTTAATGAAGTTGCTCGGTTGAAGGATTAATCTGAAACGTGCTGAAGTTGTTTTAAGCAATTACGAGTTTTGCTTGGCAAAAAAGACTCAATATTCAATTAAATAGTATTATTTTCATAACACTACCTCTGTTTATTTCAACTAGAAACACGCCTATGGATATAAAGAGTTATTTTTGTACTCTCTTGTCACACGTGTTCGTTTACCTTGCTGTTTTCACTTCTGTGTTTTTCTCAGCAATTAGCAACGTTTCGAAATTCACAGAGTCTGTAGTGTACGTAAACAAAGTAATTAGATGAAGTCGATTCTATACTTTCTAAATCTGTCAAATTCACATGTGCCTTTTTTATCAGTTAAAACTTTAAAGTAAAAAATTACAGTAGTTTAGCAATATCAGACCTATACTTTCTAATGGCTGACTATGTGTTCGTGTGCTGTTCATGGCATGATTAATTATCTTGAATCAGGAGGATCATAACACGTTGGTAAGAGAGATTTATAATAAAATTAATACAATTTCACATTAATCTAAGAATGAGTAATGTTTTATAGCATTTGTTCTTTTTGTGCATGTAACGGCGGAAGACGTCGTCTCTGGTGTCTGGTTGGGACAACCATCATGAGGACGTGGACACATTGACAGCACGCATTTGTTATTTGAATGCATTGCCATTCGGTTGCAAATGTGGGTCCATGTCATTATACTTATCACCGCGCAAGATGTGGGACATGCATTACGGATATCGCAGGAGAGGAACGCGTATTTGGCGAAACAAACGGCGGTAGTCGACGTTTGGCCATATACATGTGTGACCGAACGTGAAGCATTGTGTATTAAGAAGTTAAGATATGAAGTATTGTGTGATTTATAGAAGAATTTGAGATAATATAAAATATGGTTTACATTGTTGGTAATATTACAGTGATAGTGTCAAGTACGAACTTATAGAGTAGAAAGTGACAGACACTAAGTCAGAACAGATTAACGCTCATACATATTATATATTTAGAAAAATTCAAAATTTAGACTTAAACAAATTAAATTACAGTAAATTTATGGAATTTGCTTATATTTTGCATTTGTTTTTTTATATCATTTGAATTTCTTTATTCGCCCTTGTGACGCGTCTATCTTTGGTCATGGCTAGTAACGTAGGAGCAATGTCATAGCAGCAGAATGATAAATCAGCATAAATGATTTGTATTAGCAATGCTAAAATGTCCACAGAAGTCACACCTTAGTTGGCTTCCAATCTTTATATTAGAAGTATTGTCGGAACATTTTCCTCGAACAAGAAATATAAACGACCTGTCATGTAAATTGATACTAGTTAATGTCCACGTGTCCCAACTCAACCTTTACCGCCATATCAAATAATACCCACCTTCTGGATGCTTCTATTAAAGCAGTTATCATACCTATTGCAAGATAACAAAGTAAAATGTTCCCTAAAGTTTTATGAAGTTTTTAAATGTTTCTAGGCAAACAATCGTACGTTTATAGAAACTGTGGTGCCTATGTATTTGTAAGATAAGTAATGGTTCCACAGAAACCTCTAATGATATAATTGATACAGCCATTTGAATAATGTTCGTTTAATCATTGTCATTTAACAATACATCCTTAATATTTAAATAATAGCATTAACAATGAACAATTGCCTAGCAAATAATGATGCACAATATAATGATACATTTCAGCGTTTATCAAACAGAATTAGTTCTGCAGTTTAAATGTTAACCAAAACGGTTTAATAATCTCTAAAATCACAATTAGCATTTATCACAGAATATTATTTGAACACTTAATCATTAATAACTGTCAAAATTAACGTCAATATTAATATGAACAGTTTTCTAGAATTTCTCAATGTCACTTTGTTATAACTTATCCTATCCTTAAATTGGATATATGAAATTGATATGTATTCCGTATAATGGTATTATATCTTTAGGAAATAAATCATATTCTAATTGCACATACCGGCGACATAGCACCGTTCAAAACTGATTGTCTTCATACAATTAATATTTTTCACTGGTTTGGGGCTGTTTTCTTTGTATGTTACTAAATCATATCACTGCATCTCACAAAAATATGTATTTCTTTCTGATTGTTGGAATCTCGCCATCTATGTGGGGTCTATATCTATATTAAACATTTGGGTAAATAGTCCCGTTTGGCAAGTCCTTAAACAATGGTCCTCATCTAAACTGTTCCTACTCTATATGTTATACTTCACTAAATGATGGTTATGAAACGTGATACTAGTATTTAAGGTAATTATTTATCATTTATCGTTGGAAATTAACTCCACACCCATTTTTTATTGACAACTGACATTTTCATTTGTAATGACTTGTTGATTATTGGCTGTTAAGGTATTAAATATAATTTGTTATTGATATAATCTGGTCGATATTACACTGTTTAATCCTTAACAGTCAATACATATATAACGTTTGAACGTGATAATATATTCTGCCTCGCTTTGATACGTAGAATTATACATAATGATACGATATATTTCTTATTACATTACTTTTTGGGGAATCGAAATTATTATAATTGACTTCAGTAATCTCGTTCACATGATTATATTATGCAATATTCCTTTTCTCAACAAAGTTAATACATTCAATAATAAATATACCTAGACTTGAGATCTTATTTATCAGAATATACAAAACTGCTGCATTTACCCTTTTCCATGAATATATAAAGGACGATAAAAACATAGATAAAGCTGTAAATAAAACAATGCATATATATGTGTTCGTCAGTCATTGTATCGCGTCAACGCCTGGAAATATGTCATTTTTTTATGATAAATAGACGCTTAAATCACAAAGTAGCTCGGTTAATTATGAACAATTCAGATCGATCGAAGGCGTAACACCTCTGTTAAACGTCTGCTAAACTCAAAATAGGTCTTTCCACTTGACCTCCATCAATTTCGTTGACGGTAGCGCGCGCACACACACACAAGCGCGCGCGCGGAATTTAATTGATATATATATGTTGTAAGCTGAGATATGGTCATACGTTAAACAACGGCAATGCTGACACTAGGGTGATTATAATAGCTGCTCTTTTCAAAAGCCGAATTAATATGAATAATACTCAGAACTACGTTATTCTCTTACAGGTTCGTACTTTAGGTCTGTTTTTTAGCCATACCATACACCCTCTGTTTATGTTTTTTATAATAAAAAAGTATTTCACTTGAGACATTTACATTTTATTTATATCTTTAATTTAATATCCACTGTCTTATTTGTAGATAATTACTTGATACGTAAACATGCCTACTTCCGTGTGCATTTCAAAGTCATATTTGTCTCACTACCTCAAAAGTATATAATTTTGTGTTTAATTGAAAATTCGTGATGAAAGCTTATTAAACTCAGAACAAAAGTTTTAGTTTAAAACAATTCAATAGACTTTATCATGTGTAATACATAAAACCTAATATGGAAACATATCTTTAAAATTAGGAATGTTAGCCAATTTAATTATTGCGGGTATATTAATAAAAAATGGTTTCCTAAAAGAAATGCAATCAATAATTTAAGATCAAATTGAAAAACCTGAATATTTAAAAACCTCCTAACCAGCACCCTTAAGTATAACAAGTTTATACCTTGCTACGTATATATTCTTCGGCGATAAAAGAAGAAACGGTGTTGATAGACAACATTTTAAGAAATAAAATAGTGACAAAATAAAAAATGTCACTTTACAACGGAAACACTACAATGTTCGTTTATTGCCTTTGTAGCAATGACAATAACAATACTTGCATATTTGTAAAAGAAAAAAAAAACAAATATCGAAATATCATCGATAAACAGGTTCTCAAAAGACCCTTTCACAAAATTGCTGATCAATATCGTTTGTTGATTCCTATTCTCCTTTATTGTTTTGATTTTTTACCATACAGAAATGACCGAGGAGAGAAGAATCCCATTTTATAAGCAATGCTGAGTATCGATTCGACTTGGATAACAATTTTGTATCTATTGATGCAAGATTGTCTAAGTGTTCGACTTTCTGTTTTTACAGAGTCAATTCATTGCCTCCTTATGTATTTTACATTACGTGCAATATTTGATATTTATAGCAGTAAACACGTTTATGGTAGAAGTACACTAATTCATTCTCAGCTGAAAATGTCGCGGTAAAATTAAGGAATAAAGTGCAAGGACCGGTCTTTATACATAGATAACCTCGACATTAAACGTAATTACATATTATACTATTGAATTCTTATGTTACTGTTGTCTTCAATTACAGTAAATAATGTGTCTACGGTGTATTGTTTGTGTTTGGAAAGAATATCCAGGTTTGTTATAAGTTGATATAAAGATCAAAGGTGACACGATGAACCGAGATAAGTTAATTTTAATGTCATTAATTCTTCTTGTATTTTGTGGAAGTATAGTATTACCATCACCTGTCTCGAAGGAAATTTCGTTTTCTCCCTAAGTACGGCTATTATTTAAACATAATGTAATTTATTCAAGCAGTGATATAGCGAATATCTTAAAATAGGACAAAGATTCCAACAGGAACAGTTAGGAACACACAGTAATCAGAGCAACATAAACAGAATTAATATATTATACACGAGTGCCCGTTTATCATTAAATTTGTTAAATGAGCTGTCACAAATATATTATGGAAGGCTATGCCGACTATCATACAATTTTCAACAACGAGTTTATTGAATTTGATAATAAAAGAGTATGAATCTAAGATGCATATAACCTTGCTCTCCCACTACTATGTCAATAGAAACAGTGTAAACGTAAAATGGTCCTGCTTACCAGAATGTACGCGTGCATGTTGTAAACCACAGGCATGTATGGTGACATAAATACCATATGCAAATGGATTGAACTACAAGTTATAACAACATTAGATACAGTTCTTTCCATTAAACATATGAAATCGATTATATATATTTTGATTTTTTTTATCTTATTCATTTTTGCTTTAGAAATATTTCCCATCCACTTTTTGTATAATTTTATAAAAACACATAAAGTATATTTCATCTATATTTAGATATTTTTAAATTATAGTTTCTGAATGTATAAAGAAAATCATAGGTTGTCGTGCATTTCAACTTTATATTCTCAAATTAATTTGAATAGTACATGGTTTGGTGTTATTTTAAAAGTGTTGATATTTGATAAGGTCAGAAATAAATATTGTTATGTTTAATTTGAAATATATAATCATACACTTGCACAACATTTTGAAAATCAAAACAAACGTAACACGATTCGTTTTCATGAAAAAATAAATCCACCTCAAGTTACATCTACCCTTTTATTTTCTGATAGGAAAGTGACGCCAAAGTTGAACAAATATGGAAAACAATATGAAAAATGGACGTTTAAAGCATACAATATACCGATACCCATTAGCTGCAAAAAAGATAATGATTTTATTAAAGAAATACAACTTTAATTTCAGAAACAAATTGTGCATACTTGAAGATCTAAAAAAAATCCTAGCAAACACCCGTAAGTAATATAATTTAATTATTGACTTTTAAAAATGCCATTACGTTCGCCCCATTGTGTACCAAGTGCCTTATTTCATATTCATTTGTTACCTTACTGCTTTAATGTGACGAATACAATGTATGTGATGACTTATCATTTCGCATAATTATTAAAGAAAACTTGATATATGTACCATCCATATTTAGTTCATATATATTTCATTTGTATTTACTCTTAGAACTCTCTTTTAGAATGCTTCAGGATCATAAACGTATACGTCCTTGTTTATAAAATACAACAAAACCATTTTGATTAATTTTCTTGATGATGTTCATGTATCTTGTTGAGTAATTATAGTGTCCATTTGATTTGCCATAAGATGATCTGGCAGAAATACAATCATTATATTTCTTATTTCAAAATAGAAAAAGTGTCAAACACATACATGAAAATCAGATTTATGTTCTTGTCGATGGGACAGTAAATGTTGCTTTCACTATTTTCATATATTGATATTCTTATTTATTATTAAATGATTGATTTTTTATATGTTTCACTCGTGTTGTTTGCTGTTGTGTTGGATGTTCCCTTTGTATGTTTTGTGTTATGTCCAAAATGTTTTCTTCATATATTTTGTAATAAAATGAAAATCGATAGTTTCTAACATAAAGCAATACTATCAATTTGTCTTAAATAAGATTATCAAATAAATTGTTATAGTAGATTAAACAGCATTATTCAACAACAAAATACATTTTGTACATTTAACACAAAACCGTTCACAAATAGTGACGCCAGTAACGTATATAAACATACATTAATGAGAAAAATCAAGCTATAGTCTTTCACTGCCTTTATATATTGATTGCTGACAACAAGTGATATATGTGTTGAACACTGACGAACATTCGTCACAAATAAGCCACTTTATATATTGATTGCTGACAACAAGTGATATATGTGTTGAACACTGACGAACATTCATCCGTATAAGCCACTTTATATATTGATTGCTGACAACAAGTGATATATGTGTTGAACACTGACGATCATTCATCACAAATAAGCCACTTTATATATTGATTGCTGACAACAAGTTATATATGTGTTGAACACTGACGAACATTCATCACAAATAAGCCACTTTATACATTGATTGCTGACAACAAGTGATATATGTGTTGAACACTGACGAACATTCGTCACAAATAAGCCACTTTATACATTGATTGCTGACAACAAGTGATATATGTGTATAACACTGACGAACATTCATCACAAATAAGCCACTTTATATATTGATTGCTGACAACAAGTGATATATGTGTTGAACACTGACGAACATTCATCACAAATAAGCCACTCTATATATTGATTGCTGACAACAAGTTATATATGTGTTGAACACTGACGAACATTCATCACAAATAAACCACTTAAGCTATTTTTATCAATCAAAATGGTTAAACAATTAACATCCTGAGTAACATAACTTTACTTAAACGTTAATTGATTGTATTTTTAAATTTGAAGGTTAACTATTTTGATGTTTTGTTTGGGAACATTTAAATCAAAGACAGCTTTCCAGAGATAAGCCAAACATTAACACAGTTTGATAATCACAATGACAATATGCAGAATGGGAAAGAAAATTCTAAAAACAGTATCCCATTACTGACTGTATAATTCGTTATTTACACCAGGATGTACATTTCAACTAGAACTGCTATTCCTTGGATTTGCTTTAACCAAAACTTGTCTTCAATATATATATATAACATATTTGTTATCGTATTAAATAATCGTAATAATTTGATATCAAATGTTATACTTTACATAGTACTAGCATTGTTTATCATGTGCACGAGTTTAAATAATCAGTAAAAAATGCGAATTATATTAAAACAGTACATCTCGATTTATAACTTAAAAAAACTCAATCGTCTTAATTCGATTGTTAAACAGGTTTATAACAACCTACACAAATCACACTCGATGTCTTCGTGTGTTGAACCAGTACTGAGCACATTTAGAAAACAGCGTCTTGCTCAAGGACACCACACTAAGCCATGGCGGATAATCGGTCTGTTTTAATTATATACTTTTCTATTAAAAGAATAACTCCAAAAACGGTTAAAATTATAGAAAACGCTCATTGTCCTAATTTTATCCTATTTTTGGCATTTAAATAGTTTTTGTTATTAAGAAGGCATTCTTGCCACACAATAATAACTATTTTTATAATTGTCTTGTTCACTCTAAGTTATAAATGTAAATATTGCCTCGTGACACTGTAAAAACCATACTACAATATATATTTACCTGACAAGGTCTAAAATGTAGGGACAGTGTATATATCCGCTTTTTATGTACGATTAAATGATATTGTATTTAGCGAAATATGTGGAATTAGAAAACAAAGTTTACATTTTCTTGTGGGGTTCGTTTCAACATTAGCTTCACCCACACACGAACGTAAGTGAAACGGGTCCATGATGACTGTTAACCAACAGCAACAACATCAGCATGTTTAAATAATTTAATTCTAACATTACCACCAAATCCGAATTGTAAGAAAATGCAAGTATTTCCGGACTTCACGAACAGGCTAGTAGGAAACATGTAACCAGCACAGATATGCCCTTCGTGTACATGCAGAACAAAAATAAGTTGCCACATGTCTGCGATGTTACCGTAGTATACATATGCGGCCGATGTTAGGGTTATTATGTAAGAATGTGGAATGATTTATGTTAATGGAGCAGCTGTCTACATCAACTACATGAATGGTGATGTTAGGGTTATTATGTAAGAATGTGGAATGATTTATGTTAATGGGGCAGCTGTCTACATCAACTACATGAATGGTGATGTATAACCGAATATAGGTTCCTGATAATGAGCTTTAGTCCTCCATTCCAGACTGATTGATTACCCCGAGGTTTTTTAACACGACAAGTAAGTTTCCACTGTACAACTAAATATAATTGTTCGTTCACCTCTCACTATCTCTCTCTCTCTTAATGGTAAATACAATTCTACTTTGCTATGTTCATTTCGGTGTGTCACGATTCTCGATGTTATCCATTTAAAATAATGCATTTTAAACATTTCAAACTTTAAATAGTCTTTATTTTGCTTACGAAGTATCCTAGGTGATTTTTTTTACTACGCATAGGAACGTAATAAAGATTACGAACAGTACACGTATATTAAGCATACACTATAAACAAGCTAACACAAATAAGCTTCATCAGAAAACTTTATTTAGATATCACAAATGATCCAAAAATAAAATGAAAGACAACTGACCTATTTATTTGTTTTTCAATTAATGGGTAATCAAGCATATATTTGGTAAAACAAAACAAATATTGAAGTTGTGTAATTTTTTTTACAGATTTGTAAAATACCATTCAGCAGTGAATGTATTTTTTTCTTGTATTCAATATGATATATAGACTATATTTAGTATATAATATAATCACAGCATACATTAAACTCAATTATGCCATCAACAAAAATAATAAAAATATCAGTGTAGTATTACAAAATATGTTTATCATGCTTTTAAGATGCGAGCGCCGGTCCTACCTGGCCGAGAGGTTCAAGGCGCTGTCGTTCTATGGCCTACTTTCGTACCATTGATGTCGTGTGGTCGGGTCGGGTCCGGCCTGGCAAATCTACTTTATGTAAGATAGTTACCCAGTTCATGTTTGAAGGACAGAGAGTTTCCAACTCCATAAGTTCTTTCAAAGGTCTAGTTCTAGCAATAACATTGGATATGAAGTATAGAATTTCCTACTGGTACGCGTTAGAAATGGCGGTAACGCTATTGTCACAAGTATAAAAGCATATGTTAGATATTTTATAATTAACAAATGTTTTAATTGTATTAAGTAGATATTTGTTATACTCGTATATATGTAAATTATCATCCGCTTGATTGCTATATATTGCATACATGTTTATTGTGGGCTGGTGACCTTTGTAGTTATCACCTTTGTCGTGAAAGTAATCGTATGTTAATCTAAACTACAACAGATACGAAGCCAATATCAATACATACACAAATATGCACACACACTTGCACGCACGCACGCACGCACGCACGCACGCACGCACGCACGCACGCACGCACGCACGCACGCACGCACGCACGCAAAGAAAACGAAAGTTAATCGATATGAATACATAGTGAATCTATCTTCTTTTTATCTGCGATTTTTAGTCTAAAATAGTCTCTAAATATTCTTTACAGTTATTTTAACTACCAAGTGGTAGCCCATTTATTTTCATTTTACATTTACAATTAATTGTACACATAAATTGTACAATAAATTTATTCTAAAACACAATATAGTAGCAAGTATTAATGAAGAGAGAGAAAGAGAGAGATAGAAAGAGATAGTGATATAAAGGCAGAGAGAACGACTGACCAAATGAAAGACAGACAGACAGAAGGACGGACGGACGTCTTTGCTGTTTTTTTTTGTACTTTAGGCTGCTGTGTGTCACCACCAAGGGAGTAAATTTGATGAACATCCGACTTTACATAAACAATTAAGCATCACACCCGCAGACAGTCAGTACTTCTACTTATATTTATTTATAGGTCAATCAAATTGCATACCTGTCCTTCAGTTACAAAATATCTGTGCTGTGTTTGTGACTGTATGTGAATCAATGTGCATTTTGAGGTTGGGTTCAATCGTTGAAAAGGGCTACGTTCAGTTCTGGTGAACGTTTGTTGATATTATCTAAATAATGTTCCTGGACACTCGCTCAATCTCGAATTAGCACGCATTACACAATACATTTAGGGAACCGAGCAGCGAATGCATCCTAGGATTAAGCTTTCCAGCAGCGGTTAACTATTGTCATTTCTTCTCTGTGGATATAATGTATTATTATGTTTAGTCCACACAATGGATAAAATAATTGTGTTATTGTTGTGTGCTTTGATTGTTACGTATTATAGTTAGAACGGTTACATAAAAAGTTTACATAATGCATTTTACCTTAGTACGAGTAGTAAGCAATCTTTAACTAGTTAAACTTTACAATTCTACAAATGGCAACCTATATTTCTAAACTTGTAAGATGTGAAAAGGCCTAGGGTTCTCAATGTACACTTTATTGCTTTCTTTGACAATAATGATTTCTCTCGAATTTCATTGTTTTCCCTGTAATTTATAAATTTTATACAATCAGACCCAAACAATAAAAATAGATTGTGATCACTGAACTATGTCATCATTAAAACAACAAAATAAATCAAACTCTTAAATGATATCGTGATGTTTGTGTATTCGTTAAAGTCCAGCTTTAATTATTTTGTGTACTTTGTTTTTCTGATGGATTTGAACGCTATGTGCAACACGCACTCTGCTAACAAATCCAATCTCCAGAGTATCAATTATGTTATTATGTCTTTCTTTTGTTTCAAGGTAGTGAATAAATATTAGTTTAACTACTGTATATAATGAAATGTTGCAACTTATATGTAATCATAGAAGTCATTGTGCATTTGAACACCAGTGAGTGGGTGCATTGTCACCTCTAAACTAAGACTTATTTTTTATTATTCAGAAATATCAAAGTTAAATTGGCATGGAACTGGCAAATTGTTTATTGTCTTCTCCACAACAGGTTGAATTAAAACAGCCTGACTAATTTTCGTAAACTGACGGAACTTTAGACCTGAGAAAAAAAAATTCTTTATCATTAATTAGTTCAGTCGAATATAAACAAGACTATAATACAGAGTTTTGTGAAGATCAAATACTGTGCACTGACAATAAAATAAATGGACAGTAACTTTACAAGAGCGAATCGAAACGCTGCAAAATAGAAACTTATTATAAGGGTATGCGAATTTATATATTAGTTTATACTATCTTGAAAATAATTATCAAGTCTTATACAAATAACTCTCTAGTCCGTTTACGGGATAGAACGTGTAATAATCGTTTTTCTACAGGATATAGAGTGGAACAACCCAGGATCAAATCATTTACCTCAGGCTTGAGTGTCAAGTTCTCTTTCAACTTCCCTACTACTCCGCTTACATTTATTGATACATTGGTAAAGATGAACTTAGTTAAATAATATTAAAACTTTCTATTATAGTTAAACAATTCAAACATTTAGATTCATGACGAGAAACCTTGCTATCTCTCCACGCATAACTGAGTTTCAGATCGTAAAATCAAGTAATTTGTTATCTATTAGGTGTTACAAAAGAGATTTACACAGTTACGCACTTTTTTTCCAACAGAAACATGATTCTTACATTTAAAAAAAAAAAAGGCCTATGTAATTTGGTTTTGAAACATTTTCTAAATGGTTCATAGTGGTTGTGATTTCTTGCTGTAGATGAGTAGAGCAAATGTTGGCATAGCATATACTGCAATAAGACATAACTTGTGTTCAAAAAGAGCTGCTTTGAAAGAATTTCAACATATGCATGTCTTTATGAGCAATTTAAGACTTCTTTTTTAAAAAATCTCAGTGCGCCACTGCACTCTCTTTAAAAAAACAACCTGGTTAAACTACCAGTTATTGTGCATTTTTATGAGGGTATACATTCCTCCTATGAAAACAAATACTTAAAAAACATTCTATGTTGAATTCTTTTTTTACAATGGAAATCCTAGACCTTATTTTATATAGAACAAAGAACAAAATTCAACTATGTAGCGAGTCCTTAAACATCTGTAATTTTGCAAACACATTTCATATTTTGAACATAATCAGTATTATGACTAACATGCTGTATTGACATTTATTGTTTTACAATATTGATTGAATGAATAAATTTAATTCCTGCAGCTTATTTCAGTTTTCGAAGTTTTCAATAACGGATTAATTACTCATGCCATTATAGAGTTAGTCATCCGACAATTGAACAGCAATGGGTGGGTGCATTGTTACGCTTCCAGAGAACGGCGGTGCATTCTAAGTTTAATCTTTATTTCATAATTGATGAATGGCATCGTTGTTCTGCATGGTTATGGTGTTTATTGTTTATCGATATATTGTTTAATAGATATGACACATTGTATCATATTGTGTTTAAATAATCAAAATTGAAACAGTCCTTTGACAATACATGTTGTCATCCGTCTGCAAATAAATTCTAAAGATAGTGTTTATTAATTTAACGCTTCAGTGAATATGTTGGTTGAACGATAGGTTAAGTTGCAGTGTTTTGTACATTATGGGAATATATTGTACGAGTACATATAGCAGTGAAAACCATATTGGGCGAGATACCTCCATCTCAAAAAAATTTATCAAAAGAGTAAAGAAAAATAAAGATCATTTTAAATAGATGAAACGTGAGTTCAATAATTTGTCAGTAGTTTTTTTTATCCATGAAATTCATACTAGTTCAATTTTCTTTTTTTTTTGTTTAGTCGCCATCTTAAATTTTGACTTGTACAATATAAAATGTATATGATCAAATAAACTTCGACATCTTGTACGTTCATGTGGTTACACCTGGAGTAGCTGATTGACTATACACGATAGATATAGAATAATAAGCGTAACAGATGGAAGTTTAAATCAACGTTTTACAGTCATAATGTTGCATCTTACTGTTATAAGTGATTTGTGAATTGTTTTAAATATATTACAAAATATATTAACATCGACAGATTAAATCTATATAAAGCATGGTAATAAACCAATACATTATTGTGCCAAGCCATACCAAAGTACGTCTGCTAAGTCACGTGTTCCGTAATGATGTAAATGAAATAAACATGTTCAAACTTGTGAACTATTAATTTCATATAAAACGAAACGTGGAACCAATGCCACCTATTGAGGAGTTCACTTGGGGATGCATTATATACTCGGTTTGCTGAAGCTTTCAAGGAAATAATGATTTCTACCATCAATGCTACAAATAGAGAGTCCCTGAGGAAAACAGTTTCAGGCGTATTTCGGTGCATCGTTAACATACCTAACACCAAACAATTGATGATTGATATCCAAAGTTTTCAACGTTCGGTGCATTGCTATAAACAAACCTAACACCAAACAATCGATGATTGATATCCATGGTTTTCAACTGTTGTTCCGTATTAGTCTATGGAACTTTTTTTTAATAAATGCATCGCTCTGGTAACAGTTAAACGTTATTGTGCAACGAAATAGCAAACACCCCTGGGTTTTGATCCCTGAAAATAAATACTTTGAAATTGATTGTTTTAGGAATAGAACTCTTTAAAGCGATTTCCACGACTTATATATCAATTTAAGATAATATTGCAAATATTGGTAATTAAAACAAGTTTCCATCAATCTAACATAGGTGGTTAGGTGTAAAGGATTGATAACTTCGTACAGTACAACGTTTGTTTAAATCTGGTACAAACATACTCATCTTTATCTTCCTCCAGGGCTTCTTCATAATCAGCACATCATTTTCCAAAAACTATTGATCTTAGAAACGGGTTATTTTATTTCTTGACTGAATGATTAAAATATATACTTTTATTTTAATACCACAGTACAACCAGAGCGCATGTGTATGCATTAATTTATATATACATATTTACCAAAATTAACTTTAAATTTAAATGTACGATATGTAGTTCAGTTTAGTATCTTTTCTCATTATGTGTCCTTTGAAGCTTAAGGATATATAGCACTGTCACCTAATGTTTACGAGACCAGTCCAAATAATATTTTTGGAAAGTTCTCTTTAATTTATGGAAATACTGTGGTTGGTTCTACTCGGATTCATTCTGATGTCTTCATCCAGCCATAAAACTGGATATGTCATATACGTGGATACCTTGTATATGTCGGAAATGACATTGACTTACATTATTTATTGTTAGAGTGGTTTTTCTATTTTATTTGATTTCTTCAAATAGACGTTATACAGAATATGTGTTTGTTTTAATGTAATATCGATTTATATTTCATCAATTAAACACCAAAAGTCATATTGGGCAAGCCACTCGTGAGAATACCATTTTTGGTGATCACTAGATGAAAGATCGTTTGATTTTACACCAAAACAATTTTTTTTTATTTTATACATTTACATAATTTTTGTTTATTTTGACCTCAAATTCGCCATTAGCTATTATTAGATAAATAAAAAAGAAAAGTACTTATTTTCTAAATAAAATATTTTTTAATTATATCCAAAGACAAACAAATCATAATTTACTGTTTGAAACAGTGAATTACCATAAAATTCCACTGAGAAATATCTATAGTTCACCAAAAAGTTTAAAATAAATATTACTGTTTAGTGTTCTTAGTTCTTAGCTTCATATATCAGCAACAGTTGACGGAAGTGCCTGTTTACTGACAATGTGTTTGTATCTATATTATTTCTGATTTGTAGCAAAATCAAACTGGTAAAACTTGTTAACGTCCATTGTTTAATATGCGACCATATATTAACTTAAATACGTATGTTTGTGTTCACTATAATTATATCATTAAGCACCAATGATTCTTTTTTCTGTAAGAACAAACGGGCATATCGGACTGAAATTTCTATATTTTCCAATGTGTTCTTCCGGAACAATTAGTGATGCAAGTGATAGAAGTGATATCTTCAAAATCGCAATAGAATGTTACCTCAGTAGGTAGCGCGTCCGTTAGTTGGAATTCCCGCCAGGTCACAGTTTCACCGATAATCAACATTCGATAATGCGTCTCATTGTCATTCGTCGTTAATCAGTGATTCAAATTTGACAAGTATCAGCTACTTTGTGGAGATGGGTTTACTCAAGTGCTGGTTAAACTTCGAGGATTTCACAAAAGAGTAGTTAGGTTAATAGATTTAATGTTTGTATTCGATGGCGTAAACTGATTCAAAATATACAAACTAATACATATAATTGTTTGAAGAAAAAAACAACCCTCAGTTCTTCTTAATTTCTATTTGTACTTGCATTGTGAAAAACATCCATATAACGGTTTTATGTGCAATAAATGTCTTAATGTACAGCCGTTAGATTAAATGTGATTAAAGTAATATTGATGTAATGCGATGATACGAAAGTAAAAATTAGGATATAAATAAAACGATATATATCTCTAAATAATACACTATTATTAAGAAAGACAACTGGGTCAAAATTCGCCTCGTTTAAAGCTTAATTCTCAATTACAAATTTTCAATTGATCCTGTCGGGTTTCCATATACTATAGCATAGTAACAGTATATGCTGTTGTTCAATGTTATATATTGTGAGAAATATATTACAGGACTCGAACTGAATGATTACCTAATATTCAAGCTGCACAATTCCTCTGACAATTATGAGTAATTATAATTCAGCAACGTTTTGCTTTTCTGTAATATCTAGTTAAATTCGGTTATATTTAATGATCTTCAAATAATCGACAAGGGCATAAATTAAAAAAACAACAGAATTAGTGTACTTGCGGAGTGCCTATTGCATGAACGTTTTAAGACAATTGAAATATTTCAAATTGAAATTTGCATTAAATCCATTTGCATTGTAAATAAAATTGGTTATGCGTATACAATGTTCTAGCCACCTAGAAGGTTTATAATGAATTGTGTATACAGTGCAGCTAAAACTTTAAACGTTCCTTGGTATAAACACTTTATAAAGTATTTACTTATATAAAACCTAACATATTTTAAAAGAAAACAACACATTATAATTCAGACTGTTTGTGATCGAAATACATAAGTTTTCTTGATAAAGGTATGTTGATTAACTCATTGCATCATGTGATCAATGAATTATAGAATATTTATGTCACAAACACATCTCAGAAAATTACAACAACATTTATTTTACCTTAATATTGACTTTGTCTTACACCCGCCTAATACTTTTGAAACAGTGAGTACATACACATATACGAGATAAATGTCGTTGCTAAGCTGGATAATATTTAAACTTTCTTGTTTTTTGCTAGTATAAGGCAATAAACATGTATATATTATGCTGAATAAAATATTGAATTGAAATGGATTTTGGCATAACATTGGCATAACATAATTATGCACACTGTAACAGTAACAACATGTTAATTTAGAAATTAGCATGGGCACGTATGAAACATTGAAAATGTAGGTATGTCTTACTGACTGTCAAATATTATCTACAAATCTATAAGACGTAACATTATTGGTTATAACATAATCAGTAATCATCTTAATGGGATATATAACGTCATTTTCAAAACAATTCAGGTTATATATGGCAAATTCATGTTTTTTAGGTGTGTGTTTGTGTGTGCGTGTGTGTGTGTGTGTGTGTGTGAGGGGGGGGGGGGGGACTCAGAATGAGTTGAGCAGAGCAACCATCCTTCAGCAAGTAACTTTTCTACGACCTTAGCGATGAGAGGTTCGTTATCTTGAGACGGCGCCTTAGACCACTCGCTCGCGGAGGACCCAAGAGTAACCATATAACAATAATGAATAAATCATACACATTGAAGTGATAACAGGGTTCATGACAATGTAACAATCAGTAGCAAACCTTCTTGATTAAGTGATAGCTAAGTCAACAGATAAACAAACGTAATAACGTTCTGATAGTGTTTTTGCTTTCACGTAAAACTTCATTTCAAACAGTTGATTGTTATGCAACGAAACGTTGCAAAGCACAATATAAAACAAAATAAATGTCAAATAATTTAACTTGATGTAATTGGATTTTGTTTTTACCTCATATTTTGAAATGTTCTTTAATGTTATTATCGAACGTACATATGGATTTGATTGTTAATGATGCTAATACCATTTGAATGAAAGCATAATAATGTGTCTTTATCAGTTAAGCTTCTTATATTATTAATTATTCAAATAACTTAATTGCTGCATTCAATCATGTTCAGAGCCTTTGTAACACATTCTTCTTGAGGTCGTGTAGAATACTACTTTGCTAGTACGCGTATCATATGGATTAAAATTGACGTTAAATATTGATCGGTATTAGATCTGGTTTTTAAACTGATTACTATATTTGCTCTGTGTTTCAATTTAATGTGAATATTTTTTTTGAAATATTAAGACAAATAATAATGAATAGGACACGCCCCTCAGAAACAATTCATATTAAATTACACGAACACGTATGTAATGAACCATTTATTGTATTACGTTTGCAGGGTTCGTTTGCTACAAATATATTTTTAAATACAATTAAACTTAGTTACTTCCCCGCATAGTTGTTCGCTAAATGCATAAATGACATGAAATACATCTTGATAATATGTTAACTACACAATTTACGATGCGGTTAAAGACACCAAATCACATTTACATCGAGTGATTTGAATAGTTTGTGTATGATCTACAATTAGTAACGAAATTGGTTTTGACAATTAAAACTTTAGATTCCTGGAAGCAATAGATACAGATATTAAAATGGCTTTGATATATTAAATATATTGCTGTTGATACTTTGTTCTAAACACTTTGTTCCTATCAATCAGACTCTCGCTAAAAATGGGATGAAACTTTATATTACTGATGAAAAACATATTATTGTCCACATTCTTTTTAAAATAAATTATCCTGCAGAAGATAATGCGATAGATCCGGTTATATTTTCAGATCACTGATAAAATAATTGAGTAACATCCATTTTACTGGACTAGAAGTATGTTCAGAGAAATTTCTAAATTATAAATTTATATCCAGTTAAACTGTATTCGTTGTCGATTGGTGGAACGATTAACCTATAATCTGATTGATGGACTGTGGAGTAATCTTTCCAACCAGGAACCTCTCTGTAATAGTTAGTCTTGAACACTTCAACACTGTTACCGCTGACTATTAAATATATGCTTTAATGATGAATCGGCATCGAACGTTAACCTGCTTTAACAATATACGTAGACCGCAGCGTGGTCTAGTGGTAGAGCGTCCGCCTCGCATGCGGAAGGTCGTGGGTTCGATCCGCCAACGGGACATACCAATGACTTTAAAAATGATACAAAAAGCTTCCTCGCATGACGCTCAGTATTCAGAGGAGAGTTCTAGGTCTGGTCGGCCAGGTGTCAGTATAATGTGACTGGGTGGGGTATCATCATGTGTCGGCGGCATGATACTTCAGTGTAACAGCGCTCAGAATACTGTGATAAGACTGAAAAATTGTTGAAAGCGACGCTGAACACCTACAACAACAACACAATATACGTAACAATGTATGATACAAGTTAGGAGAGGAATTATATGCAGCCAGTCTGGAACTCGAACCAGGGACCTTACACATTATACCGGGGAAATACTAACCATTGTTATTAATACATCCACACAGCATCGTTTGAATACTTAAGAGTAAAACAGGTTAAAAGTCATAATTATGATGTCATTAAACCCCAATTTGTTACAGTTATTATTTTGGATTACGTCATTTCAAGTCATTTGACTAATACGACTCTTGCCTCCCGTCGTGAGATACGTGTAAATAAAGTTCGTGATATCTGCATTAGCATATTTGTTGTATTTAAGTATTAGCGTGTCAAATAATTATTCAATGCAATTAGAAATTACTGCAGGTAAGACTATGCAAATTAGAACGCTAAATATACATACAAATGGAAATGTAAGATATATATCTAAAAGAAATAATAAGGTAATGCATGACTTTGTTAACTATAAAGATATGAATGAAAAAATGTTTCAACAATACACAAGGAACATTTATTTCTATTGTTTTACGCTATTGATACATGTATGTAAACTAGATCTACGTGATGTATGTTTAGTGGGATACAATAGAAGGCTGATTTCATGCCAAATCTGAAAAGAGCGGAAGATCAAAGAAGTTTACAGTTTAACTCGAAAATAAATTCACATAGTATCTAGAAACATATTATTTATAATTTTTTAACTTTAACATTTTTATCAGTAAATACTATATTGATTGTATGATGTTGTCATGATTACAAAAATATCAACATTCATTTATGAATATATATACACAAATGTAAACAACTCGGGAAATCCCTACTTTCGTTTTCAATAATAATTTAACCTGATTTACAACTTGTTTTTCTTACTATAATGTTACATCTATTTATGTTATTTGTGTGTTTTGTTGTAACAATACGGAATAACGTTTCAAACATATTATACGTATGTTGATAACCGTATAATCATGTACGTGTGTTTACACATTAGGCAGTACACTGTGAAACACGATATCGTAAACTGGTCATATGCTAAGATTTATACGTAAACAGAAGTGCCTTAAATGAATATACGATGATAAAATGTACGTTTAATATGTGTATCCGTGTAATTGAATGACATTGATCCGCACACAGATGATATGAGAGGAGGTTTAATGTAGTCAAATTGACAGGTACGTAGTTACTTATATTTTCATGTATTTGATAACAGACTTATTATCGTCAAACTTTCAGTTCTAAAATACATCTTAATTTCAGTAATGGTAGTGATATACCCAGTTTCACCAATCATTACTTTGTCAAGTATATATTTTAACATATAAATGTATAATTAACATGAACACTTAAAGTGTTTAAGTATTAATATCAAGATAATTAAGCAATGTTTTAACTCGACAAAATCAATAAAACATCATACGCCTATACACATAATACTACAATACACACACATTCGTCCACTTTATTTTTAGAACACTCGAAAGGTTTTAAGTCACGATAACAGTTACACTTTAATATGTTTTGCATATCAATAGTTTGAGTTATACGTTTAGCTGCTACATATTTCTGGTTGCGTTTATTGCACCAAGGGCGTCGTTATTTATACACACATATTCAGTAGGTTATTTCAGTATATATTCTTATAACAATCGTGCTTTACTTTTGTGTTTGGTACTGCATGATATGTAAAGTGCTCGATTGATTTATGAAGAGGATTCCGTTACAAACATATGTCATTGTAATTTACCTTATTAATGAATAAATCATGAATGACCACTTTAAAGACCAGTAAGATCATTTAAAATGGGCTCGTCAAAACAACTTTCTTCTACACTACAAAGATAAACCAAAAAAGAATCACAATAAAATACGAATTTTACTATGAATATGCATTGATATTATTTATATAAAATATCGCCTATATAGTAGGCCATCCAAACACAGGAAAAAAACTTTTGATGGCAAATTTGAGTAGAATTTGGCATCCATGCTTAATGTCTTCCTTGGCATGTATACAAACCTGTGAGGGTGTATGCCAATCATGAAATCGCCTCATAATCTCAAAATTAGGTCAAAGGTCAACTGGGTGCAGTAAATGATATATAGAATTAAAGAAACTGTCTTGTTAAAATATTTGTTTATTTATTGAACTGAAAACTATAAAAATATGTCTCTTGTAAGCAACTACAAGGAAAATGAAAAAAAATATGTTAAAAATTGTGTTGTCAAATTGAGGTCAAAGGTCAAAAAGTGGGTAAAATTTATGAAATTTGAATTTCTTGTGAAATGCAAGCTTCCAATAATTAAGAACAGGCAAGTATTTTAAATCAAATGAAATGTATACATAAACAAACTTTATGAGAAATTAAGCATATTAAAAAGAAGGAAAGAGCTTCATGAGGTCACAATAAAAGTCGGACAAAACTATTTGCGGTATAGAAATAGTTAATATTCTCTGATATTGCTCAACAAAGAAAGCTAATGATCTATAGTCATTTTAATATACACTAGTATACTAGTAAATACGTTGTTATATAATAAGGATATTTGTTAGAATGCAGAAAGTAACTATTCGGAAAGCGTGTATTCCAAAAGCCTGAATCATAGTGTGACTATCAATGACTGTGTATCATTGCAGTGAAGAATTGGGAAAGTCATCAAGTTAAAATTACTTCATATTCAGAGACATTCAATAATTCAGTCTTTGTGGTAGAGTTCCTAAATCATACAACCCTAGCAACTGGCAGAGGTACCAAGGACAACTTGTGTTTCAGCACAGAACCAATTTCTACATTTCAGCTAGCATTTACAGCTGACAAAGATATGTTCAAACATTTAAATGTTTGATAGACTTTGAAGTAGTTTTCTGTCATCTTTAACAACCTGAACTTTCTGCATGTTTGAAACATAATATATCATTGCAAATGTTTTGTTTTTTTCTTCAAAGGATCATACTCAAAAAATGTCAAAAGTATCCATATGTTTGATCAAAACTTGAACATCAGACTCATCAAGATCAGTTCCTAATGGCAGACAATCATATCTGGTGTAGGTATGGTCTTCCTCTGCATCACTTTCTCCTTATAGGGACTTCTCTAACACATCTGACTGAGTTGTCAAAGTGACACAGAATTTGTCTCTGGCTTGGTCGTTTTGTGTTATTCCTTTTTTCCTATTGTTCATGTTACAAATGTTTTCATCCAGCTTGTTGCTTGGTCAGTGTTCAGTGATTTTGCTCCTTCTGACTATAAAAATCCTATCTTTATATTTCCCACACATATCTGGTGCTGTCTTTCAAGAGACTTCATATCATCTAAGAAAACAAGTCTTGATTGCCGCATACAAGTTATTTTTTTTAGAATGGATGGCTGATCTGCTGTGATAGGGGTATTGCTTTGACCAATATGATTTGAAATATTTTCAAATATATTGATAACAGTAGTAAATGTGTTCAGTTCATCTAAATAGGATTGTAGTATTGGATGCATTCCTAAAGTTGTCATTAGCAGTATATCTGGACTGCTTGATTCATTGTAAGCTCTCCAAGTCGGAACTGTTTGCATATCATTTTGACTATTTTGCTAATTATCTATTCAAATATTTCGAATATATGCTATTTAACGTGTTTCATTATAGTGTGTGTACCAACTACTTGCATTTATGTTGTCAGGTCCATTTATTGGATATAGCCTACCATCATTGCTTTATCCAATTGGATAGTTTTCATAGTATCAGCAGAAGCATGTTTGCCCAATTATTAAGTTCAGGTATTAGTACCCACATAATATTCTCTAGAGTTTGACTGTATTTCCCAACCACCATATTGTGCTGTTAACTATGTTTCTTTCATCTAACGTTGCTTCAACAGCACCAATACTATCACAGGACATAAACAGATTATATCCATTTTCGATATACATCCCAAGACTGTCATTTACAATTAAGTTGTCAATTCTATTGATAATATTTATAACAGTGTGGTTCACAGCATGGAAAAGACTGACACTTATTTCAGAACAAGCTGTCTTGTGAAGAGTATGTCCAAGGCCAACATCTTGAGATTGTGTATGCCGTTAGATACGCCAAATACTATATCTCCTGCGCTAGTATACAAACGTAACAGTTCTCCGCATAGGTTCTGACTTCAGCATTGCCATCTAGAATAATTGTCATTCCACCAAATAGCAGGCGAGATAGAGAAAGAACCTTCCAGGAATTACCTTGTCTACATAATCAATGTCTATTCCTTCCCGAAGGGAATCATGCCTATCTCACCTCTTACTTGTTGAGCAGCAGTCAACACTTTCCTGTATAAGTATACTTTCATATGGTTCTAGAATACTTGAAACATTATCTGATAAATCAGTATATGACCCAAAATCAGACGCATATGTGATGGTCTAATAAACTGTGCTTTGGGTCAGTAGCTTTTTGACGTCTTCATAGAACGATCCTCATATTTGCTTGGAACAGTCTGATTTAATACCCGCTTCCTTGTAATAAAGCTACTCCAGTCGCCACCAATAATCACCGGAGCTAAATCCTCATAATTCTGTCATTACTGTATCATCTTTGAAAGTATTCTCATACTTCACAATTTGTTTTTTAAACTTAGACATATTAGAATGTATTTTACTTCGGAAGCAAGAAGTTCATTTACAGCCGCAATACATATTCTTGAAAATTATCACTCTTATACAGTGTAACTGTTTTACATTTTCCGACTGAAATAAATAACATCAACTCGAATCAGTTGGTAATATTTTTGCTAAAGTTGCTGAATGGACAGGAGCATCTTTCAACTCTTTTTCGACACTACTAGTAGAAGGTCCAGGAGATCCCATTTTTCTTTTGAGTTTATTAATTTTGTCTTTGGAAGTGAAAACACTATAACAAATTTTATGCCATAAAAAGTTTCAATCAAGTGTCACGATCAAAACTGTCATTTCTGTAAAGAACTTCTATACTGGAGGTAACAAGTAATTTTCTTCGAATCTCAGATACTTTGTGAGGCATATTTATATATGGTAGGACAAGTTTTACTAGTTATACGTACAATTAAAGTAATTTGATTACATCATAACATAAACTCTCTTTATTTTACATTTACTTTTAATCTAAGGTATATATATTCGTAATTGTTATTTCTCCTTAAATCGCATTTCAATTGGAAAAGAATACATGATAAAAAAAATATGCACCAGTGTATTATCGTATTGTGAAGAACATACGGACGTCCAAGCGAACACTTAACTTTTAGAATTAATTTTAGTATTTATCTTCAAAGATATGTATAAAATTCAAGGTTAATAACAAATTGCAGATTTGCAATAAACAACAACTACCGAAATTGTCTACATTTTAAATGTACTTATTGAACTTTCGACTCGTATAAAAACAAGTAGAAAGACAGACATGCTTCAATATCCTTTAAATAGATGTTCCATCGTCCTTTACACTGTTTCATTATTAACTATAACGATCACAACTATCATAATGTATATGAATTCTACAGTTTGATGAGCACAGCCAATTCTAACAAGATAATCAAACTGACAAAGTTTGTATTTGAGATGTTTAATAAATGAACTCTTTACCTCCAATCTTAAAACAAAATGACTTAAAACATAATGACTTGAATTAAATCTCGAAATTGTGTATTACTTTTTTCTTTTTTTTTCAATATTTGAAATAAGATAAACACAAACATTGATCACGAGCAAAACAAAAAAACAGTCAATACATTAAAAAAAAATATATATAAATAAATATATTGCATTCATTTTATCAAAACTGTATTGAAATTATAATGTTCGTATTATGAATGTTTATTTGTTAGATTCCATGTTTACCATGTGTTTAAAAATGTATTATGGGCCGGAGGCCTACATTACTCAAATAAAATTTTGTTTATTTGTCTATATTGTCTAATAGTCTATTAACAACATGTCATTACAGAAAAAATATATAAAACAACATAATTGTAAGATTAGTGACAATAATTTATATACAATACTGTTTTGTTAACTTTTGCATCTGATTGACCTTTGACCTCAACTGTGACCTTAAAACGCAATTTCATGAGTGGCATCCATCATCACACGATGCTGTACATATTGGGGAATAGTGTTATGGTACTAAAACAATTCTACTAAAAATTGCCATCAAAAGTTAAAATAAGGGTCATTTTGCTTTTTGGATGGCCTACTAAAACAAATACTCTTTGAAACCTATTCATGCGATTCTTTGCGAAATGGCTTTATTAACAATCCAAATATGTAATAATGTGGTTCTTATTGATACGGAATACCCATAATAGAGACATAAAACCAGATTAAATTGATAATGCCATATACTACTAACAGGAAAAGTATTTTCTTTGCATATGCATGTTTTATTCGTGAAACCTAATTTTAAATTATCTTATGTGATAAGAATGAAATGAAATTTAATGGAAAGATTGTTCATATTCCAATTATATAGGTGAAACTAACGGGAGGTTAACATATACAGGAGAAACTAGCGGGAGGTAAATATATGTAGGAGAAACTAATGGGAGGTTAACATATGTAGTAGAAACTAACGGGAGGTTGACATATGTAGGAGTAACTAACGAGAGGTTAACATATATAGGAGAAACTAACGGGAGGTTAACATATATAAAGAAACTTACGGGAAGTTAACATAAATAGGAGAAACTAACGGGAGGTTAACATATATAAGTGAGACACTTACGAGAGGTTAACAAATATAGGAGAAAATAACAGGAGGTTAACATACACAGGAGAAACTAACATATACAGAAGAAACTAACGGGAGGTAAACATATAAAGGAGAAACTAACGGGAGGTTAACATATACAGAAAAAACTAACAGAAAGTAAACATATATAGAGAAACTAACAAGAGGTTAACATATATAGGAGAAACTAATTGGAGGTTAACATATACAGGAGAAACTAACGGGAGGTTAACATATATAGAGAAACTAACGGGAAGTTAACATATATAGGATAAACTAACGGGAGTTTAACATATAAAGGAGAAACTAACGGGAGGTTAACATATGTAGGAGAAATTAACGGGATGTTAACATATATCGGAGAAACTAACGGGAGGTTAACATATATAGATAAACTAACAGGAAGTTAACATATAGGGGAGAAACTAACGGCTGGTTATCATATACAGGAGAACCTAATGGGAGGTTAACATATGTAGGAGAAACTCACGGGAGGTTAACATATATAGGAGAAACTAGCGGGAAGTTAATATATGTAGGAGGAACTAACGTGAAGTTAACATATGTAGGAGTAACTAACATATATATAGAAACTAACGGGACTTTAACATTTATAGGAGAAACTTACGAGAGGTTAACATATATATGAGAAACTTACGGGAGGTTAATATATATAAGAGACACTAACGGGAGGTTAACATATATAGGAGAAACATACGGGAGGTTAACATATATAGGAGACACTAACGAGAGGTTAACATATATAAGTGAGAAACTTACGAGAGTATGACATATATAAGTGACAAACTAATTAGAGGTTAACATATATAGGAGAAACTAACGGGAGGTTAACATATATTGGAGAAACTAACGGGAGGTTAACATATACAGAAGAAACTAACGAGAGGTTAACATATATAGGAGAAACTAACGAGAGATTAACATATATAAGTGACAAACTAATTAGAGGTTAACATATATAAGAGAAACTAACGTGAGGTTAACATATATTGGAGAAACGAACGGGAGGTTAACATATATAAAAGAAACTAACGAGAGGTTAACATATATAAGAGAAACTAACGAGAGGTTAACATATACAGGAGAAACTAAAGTGAGGTTTACATATTGAGGAGAGACTAACGGGAGGTTAACATATATAGGAGAAATAAACCAAAGGTTAAATAATATAAGAGAAACTAACGAGCAGTTAACATAAACAGGAGAAACTTACGGAAGGTTTACATATATCAGAGAAACTAACAAGAGGTTAACATATATAGGAGAAACTAACGAGAGGTTAACATATACAGGAGAAAGTAACGGAAGGTTAACATATATAGGCGAAACTAACGGGATGTTAATATATACAGGAGAAATTAACGAGAGGTTAACATATACAATAGAAAATAACGAGAGGTTAACATATACAGGATAAACTTACGGGATGTTAACATATACAGCAGAAATTAACGGGTGGTTACCATAAACAGGAGAAATTAGCGAGAGGTTAACATATACAGGAGAAACTAACGGTAGGTTAACATATATATGAGAAACTAACAGGAGGTTTACATATACAGAAGAAACTAACGAGAGGTTAACATATACAGGAGAAACTAACGTGAAGGTTAACATATAGAGGAGAAACTAACGGAAGGTTTACATATACAGGAGAAACTTGCAGGAGTTAAACACATATAAGAGAAACTAACAGGAGGTTTACATATACAAGAGAAACTAACGAGAGGTTAACATATACAGGAGAAACTAGCGTGAAGGTTAACATATACAGGAAAAACTAACGGGAGGTTAACATATGCAGGAGAAACTAACGGGAGGTTAACATATGCCGAAAAAACTAACTGGATGGTAACATATATAGGAGAAACTAACCGGAGGTTAACATATATAGGAGCGATTAACGAGAGGTTAACATATACATGAGAATAAAGGGGAGGTTAACATATACAGGAAAAACTAACGGGAGGTTAACATATATAGAGAAATTAACAAGAAGTTAACATATACAGGAGAAACTAACGGGAGGTTAAGATATACAGGAAAAAATAACGAGAGGTTAACATATATAAGTGAGTAACAAACGAACCGTTAACATATACAGGAGAAACTAGCGGGAGGTTAACATATATAAGTGATAAACTAACGAGAGGTTAACATATACAAGGGAAACGAGCCAGAGGTTAAAATGTATAGAAGAAACTAACGGGATGTTAACATATGTCAGAGAAACAAACGGGAGGTTAACATATATAATAGAAACTAACGGGAGTAAACATTTATAAGTAAGAAACTAATGAAAGGTTAACATATACAGGTGAAACTAACGGAGATTAAGATATGAAGGAGAAACTAACGGGAGGTTAACATATGCAGGATAAACTAACGGGAGGTTAACATATGCAGGAGAAACTAACTGGATGTTAACATATATAGGAGAAACTAACGGGATGTTAACATATATAGGAGAAACTAACGGGAGGTTAACATATATAGGAGCGATTAACGAGAGGTTAACATATACAGGAGAAAACTAAGGGAGGTTAACATATACAGGGGAAACTCACGGCAGGTTAACATATATAGGAGAAATAAACAAGTGGTTAACATGTACAGGAGAAACTAACGGGAGGTTAAGATATAAAGGAAAAACTAACGAGAGGTTAACATAGATCAGTGAGAAACTAACGAGAGGTTAAGATATGCAGGAGAAACTAACGGGAGGTTAACATATGCAGGATAAACTAACGGGAGGTTAACATATGCAGGAGAAACTAACTGGATGTTAACATATATAGGAGAAACTAACGGAATGTTAACATATATAGGAGAAACTAACGGGAGGTTAACATATATAGGAGCGATTAACGAGAGGTTAACATATACAGGAGAAAACTAAGGGAAGTTAACATATACAGGGGAAACTCACGGCAGGTTAACATATATAGGAGAAATTAACAAGTGGTTAACATATACAGGAGAAACTAACGGGAGGTAAAGATATAAAGGAAAAACTAACGAGAGGTTAACATAGATCAGTGAGAAACTAACGAGAGGTTAACATATACAATAGAAACTAGCGGGAGGTTAATATATATAAGTGAGAAACTAACGAGAGGTTAACATATACAGGAGACACTAGCCGGAGGTTAACATATATAGGAGAAAATAACGGGATGTTAACATATGTCAGAGAAACTAACGGGAGGTTAACATATACAGGAGAAACTAACGAGAGATTAACATATATAGGAGAAACAAATGGGAGATGAACATATACAGGAGAAACTAACGGGAGGTTAACATATGCAGGAGAAACTAACTGGATGTTAACATATATAGGAGAAACTAACGGGATGTTAACATATATAGGATAAACTAACGGGAGGTTAACATGTATAGGAGCAATTAACGAGAGGTTAACATATACAGAAGAAACTAAGGGGAGGTTAACATGTACAGGGGAAACTAACGGGAGGTTAACATATATAGGAGAAATTAACAAAAGGTTAACATATACAGGAGAAACTAACGGGAGGTTAAGATATCAAGGAAAAACTAACGAGAGGTTAACATAGATAAGTGAGAAACTAACGATAGGTTAACATATACAGGAGAAACTAGCAGGAGGTTAACATTTATAAGTGAGAAACTAACGAGAGGTTAACATATACAGGATAAACTAGCCGGAGGTTAACATATATAGGAGAAACTAATGGGATGTTAACAATTATAAGAGAAACTAACGGGATGTAACATATATAAGTGAGAAACAAACGAGAGGTTAACATATATAAGAGAAACTAACGGGAGGTAACATATATCAGTGAGAAACTAACGAGAGGTTAACATATACAGGAGAAACTAATGGGAGGTTAACATATATACGAAAAACTAACGGGAGGTTAACATATATAGGAGAAACTAACGGAAGGTTAACATATATAGGAGAAACTAGCGGAAGGTTAACATATACAGGAGAAACTAACGGAAGTTTACATATACGGAGAAACTAACGAGAGGTTAAAATATATAAGTAATAAACTAACGAGAGGTTAACATATACAGGATAAACTACCGGGAGGTTAACATATATAAGTAAGAAACTAACGAAAGGTTAACATATTCAAGAGAAACTAGCAGGAGGTTAACATATACAGGAGAAACTAGCGGGAAGTTAAGATATGTATGAGAAACTAGCGGAAGGTTAACATATATAGAAGGAATTAACGGGAGGTTAACATAGATAGGATAAACTAACGGGAAGTTAACATATATAGGAGAAACTAACGGGAGGTTTACATATATAGTAGAAACCAACAGGAGGTTAACATATATAGGAGAAACTAACAAGAGGTTAACATATACAGGAGAAACCAACGAAAGGTTAACATATACAGGATAAATTATTGGGAGGTTAACATATATAGGAGAAACTAAGGGAAGTTAACATATACAGGGGAAACTCACGGCAGGTTAACATATATAGGAGAAATTAACAAGAGGTTATCATATAAAGGAGAAACTAACGGGAGGTTAAGATATAAAGGAAAAACTAACGAGAGGTTAACATAGATAAGTGAGAAACTAACGAGAGGTTAACATATACAAGAGAAACTAGCGGGAGTTTAACATTTATAAGTAAGAAACTAACGAGAGGTTAACATATACAGGATAAACTAGCCTGAGGTTAACATATATAGGAGAAACTAATGGGATGTTAACATATGTCAGAGAAACTAACGGGAGGTTAACAATTATAAGAGAAACTAACGGGATGTAACATATATAAGTGAGAAACAAACGAGAGGTTAACATATATAAGAGAAACTAACGGGAGGTAACATATATCAGTGAGAAACTAACGAAAGGTTAACATATACAGGAGAAACTAACGGGAGGTTAACATATATAGGAGAAACTAACGGGAGGTTAACATATATAGGAGAAACTAACGGAAGGTTAACATATATAGGAGAAACTAGCGGGATGTTAACATATACAGGAGAAACTAACGGAAGGATTACATATACGGAGAAACTAACTAGAGGTTAAAATATATAAGTAATAAACTAACGAGAGGTTAACATATACAGGATAAACTAGCGGGAGGTTAACATATATAAGTAAGAAACTAACGAAAGGTTAACATATACAAGAGAAACTAGCAGGAGGTTAACATATACAGGAGAAACTAGCGGGAAGTTAACATATGTATGAGAAACTAGCGGGAAGTTAACATATATAGAAGGAATTAACGGGAGGTTAACATATATAGGATAAACTAACGGGGGGTTAACATATATAGGAGAAACTAACGGGAGGTTTACATATATAGTAGAAACCAACAGGAGGTTAACATATATAGGAAAAACTAACAAGAGGTTAACATATACAGGAGAAACTAACGAAAGGTTAACATATACAGGATAAATTATTGGGAAGTTAACATATATAGGAGAAACTTACGGAAGGTTAACATATATAAGAGAAATTAACCGGAGGTTAACATTTATAGGAGAAACCAAAGGTAGGTTAATATTTATAGGAGAAACTAACGAGAGGTTAACATATATAGGAGAAACAAGTGGGAGGTTAACATATACAGGAGAAACTAACGGGAGGTTAACATATACAGGAGAAACTAACGAGATGTTAACATATATAGGAGAAACTAACGGGAGGTTAACATATACAGGATAAACTAACGTGAGGTTAACATATATAGGAGAAACTAACGGGAGGTGAAGATATACAGGAGAAACTAGCGATAGGTTAACATATACAGGAGAAACTAACGGGAAGTTAACATATATTGGAAAACTAACAGGAGGTTAATATATACAGGAGAAACTAAAGGGAGGTTAACATATACAGGAAAAACTAACGAGATGTTAACATATATTGGAGAAACTAACGGGAGGTTAACATATACAGGATAAACTAACGTGAGGTTAACATATATAGAAGAAACTATCCGGAGGTTAAGATATATAGGAGAAACTAGCGATAAGTTAACATATACAGGAGAAACTAACGGGAAGTTAACATATAAAGGAGAAACTAACGGGAGGTAAATATATACAGGAGAAACTAAAGGGAGGTTAACATATACAGGAGAAACTAACGAAATCTTAACATATATAGGAGAAACTAACGGGAGGTTAACATATACAGGATAAACTAACGTGAGGTTAACATATATAGGAGAAACTAACGGGAGGTTAAGATATTTAGGAGAAACTAGCGATAAGTTAACATATACAGGAGAAACTAACGGGAAGTTAACATATATATGAGAAACTAACGGGAGGTTAATATATACAGGAGAAACTAAAGGAAGGTGAACAAATACAAGAGAAACTATCTGGAAGTGAACATATACAGGAGACACTAACGGGAGGTTAACATATATAGGAGAAACTAACGGGAAGTTAACATATATTGGAGAAACTAACGAGAGGTTAACATATATAAGAGAAACTAACGGGTGGTAACATATATAAATGAGAAACTAACGAGAGGTTAACATATACAGGAGAAACTAACGGGAAGTTAACATATATAGGAGAAACTAACGGAAGGTTAACATATATAGGAGAAACTACCGGGAGGTTAAAATATATAAGTAAGAAACTAACGAGAGGTTAACATATACAGGATAAACTACCGGGAGGTTAACATATATAAGTGAGAAACTAACGAAAGGTTAACATATACAAGAGAAACTAGCAGGAAGTTAACATATACAGGAGAAACTAGCGGGAGGTTAACATATATATGAGAAACTAGCGGGAGGTTAACATATATAGAAGAAATTAACTGGTGGTTAACATATATATGATAAACTAGCGGGAGGTTAACATATATAGAAGAAATTAACGGTCGGTTAACATATATAAGATAAACTAACGGGAGGTTAACATATATAGGAGAAACAAACGGGAGGTTTACATATATAGTAGAAACCAACAGGAGGTTAACATATATAGGAGAAACTAACAAGAGGTTAACATATACAGGAGAAACTAACGAAAGGTTAACATATACAGGAGAAATTAGGGGGAGGTTAACATAAATAGGAGAAACTTACGGAAGGTTAACATATATAAGAGAAACTAACGGGAGGTTAACATATATAGAAGAAACCAATGGTAGGTTAATATTTATAGGAGAAACTAACGAGAGGTTAACATATATAGGAGAATCAAGCAGGAGGTTAACATATACAGGAGAAACTAACGGGAGGTTATCATATACAAGAGAAACTAACGAGATGTTAACATATATAGGATAAACTAACGGCAGGTTAACATATACAGGATAAACTAACGTGAGGTTAACATATATAGGAGAAACTAACGGGAGGTTAAGATATACAGGAGAATCTAACGATGAGTTAACATTTACAGGAGAAACTAACGGGAGGTTAATATATACAGGAGAAACTAAAGGGAGGTTAACAAATACAAGAGAAACTATCGGGAAATGAACATATACAGGAGAACTAACGGGAGGTTAACATATATAGGAGAAACTAACGGGAAATTAACATATATAGCAGATACTAACGGGAGTTTAACATATATAGGAGAAACTAACGGGAGGTTAACATATACAGAAGAAACTAACTGGAAGTTAAAATATGTTGGAGAAACTAACGGGAGGTTAATATATAGAGGAGAAGTTTACGGGAGGTTAACATATATAAGAGAACCTAACGGTAGGTTAACATATATAGGAGAAACTAACGGGAGGTTAACATTTATAAGAGAAATTAACGAGAGGTTAACATATACAGCACAAACTAACGGGAGGTTGACATATATAGGAGAAACTAACGGGAGGTTAACATATACAGGAAAATCTAACGGGAGGTTTACTGATACAGGAGAAACAGGAGAAACTAACAAGAGGTTAACATATATAGTAGAAACTTACTGGAGGTTAACATATACAGAAGAAACTAACGGGAGGTTAACATATATAGGAGAAACTAACGGGAAGTTAAAATATACAGGAGAAACTAATGGGAGGTTAACATATACAAGAGAAACTAACGGGAAGTTAACATATATAGGAGAAACTTACGGGAGATATACATATATAGCAGAAACTAACGGGATGTAAACATATATAGGAGAAACTAACGGGAGGTTAAGATAAAGAGGAGAAACTAACTGGAGGTTAACATATATAGGACAAACTAACAAGAGGTTTACATATACAGGAGAAACTAACGGAAAGTTAACATATATATGAGAAACTAAGGGGAGGTTAACATATGTAAGAGAAATTAACGAGAGGTTAACATATACAGGAGAAACTAACGGGAGGTTGACATATATAGGAGAAACTAACGGGAGGTTAACATATACAGGAAAAACTAACGGGATGTTAACATATACAGGGGAAACTAACGGGAGGTTAACATATATAGGAGAAATTAACAAGAGGTTAACATATACAGGAGAAACTAACGGGAGGTTAAGATATCAAGGAAAAACTAACGAGATGTTAACATAGATAAGTGAGAAACTAATGAGTGGTTAACATATACAGGAGAAACTAGCGGGAGGTTAACATATATAAGTGAGAAACTAACGGGAGGTCAACATATATAGGAGCGATTAACGAGAGGTTAACATATACAGGAGAATCTAAGGGGAGGTTCACATATACAGGGGAAACTAACGGGAGGTTAACATATATAGGAGAAATTAACAAGAGGTTAACATATACAGGAGAAACTAACGGGAGGTTAAGATATCAACGAAAAACTAACGAGATGTTAACAGAGATAAGTGAGAAACTAATGAGTGGTTACCATATACAGGAGAAACTAGCCAGAGGTTAACATATATAGGAGAAACTAATGGGATGATAACATATGTCAGAGAAACTAACAGGAGGTTAACATATATAAGAGAAACTAACGGGAGGTAACATATATAAGTGAGAAATTAACGTGATGTGAACATATATATAAGAAAAACTAACGGGAGGTAACATATATAAGTGACAAACTAACGAGAGGTTAACATATACAGGAGAAACTAACGGGAGGTTAACATATATAGGAGAAACTAACGGGAGGTTAACATATATAGGAGAAACTAACAGAAGGTTAACATATATAGGATAAACTATCGGGAGGTTAACATATACAGGAGAAACTAACGGAAGGTTTACATATACGGAGAAACTAACGAGAGGTTAACATATATAAGTAAGAAACTAACGAGAGGTTAACATATACAGCATCAACTAGCGGGAGGTTAATATATATAAGTGAGAAACTAACGAAAGGTTAACATATACAAGAGAAAGTAGTAGGAGGTTAAGATATACAGTATAAACTAGCGGGAGGTTAACATATATATGAGAAACTAGCTGGAAGTTAACATATATAGAAGAAATTAACGGGAGGTTAACATATATAGGATAAACTAACGGGAGGTTAACATATAAAGGAGAAACTAATTGGAGGTTTACATATATAGTAGCAACCAACAGGAGGTTAACATATATAGGAGAAACTAACAATAGGTTAACATATACAGGAGAAATTATTGGGAGGTTAACATATACATGAGAAATTCGTGGGAGGTTAACATATATAGAAGAAACTTACGGAAGGTTAGCATATATAAGAGAAACTAACGGGAGGTGAACATATATAGGAGAAACAAATGGTAGGTTAATATTTATAGGAGAAACTAACGAGAGGTTAACATATATAGGAGAAACTAGCGGGAGGTTAACATATACAGGAGAAACTAACGAGATGTTAACATATATAGGAGAAACTAACGGAAGGTTAACATATACAGGATAAACTAACGTGAGGTTAACATATATAGGAGAAACTAACGGGAGGTTAAGATATATAGGAGAAACAAGCGATAAGTTAACATATACAGGAGAAACTAACAGGAAGTTAACATATATAGGAGAAACTAACGGGAGGTTAATATATACAGGAGATACTAAAGGGAGGTTAACAAATACAAGAGAAACTATCGGGAAGTGAACATATACAGGAGAAACTCACGAGAGGTTAACATATATAGGAGAAACTAACGGGAAGTTAACATATATTGGAGAAACTAACGGGAGTTTAACATATATAGGAGAAACTAACGGGCGGTTAACATATACAGGAGAAACTAACGGGAAGTTAAAATATGTTGGAGAAACTTACGGGAGGTTAATATATATAGGAGAAGTTTATGATAGGTTAACATATATAAGAGAAACTAACGGTAGGTTAACATATATAGAAGAAACTAACGGGAGGTTAACATATATAAGAGATATTAACGAGAGGTTAACATATACAGGAGAAACTAACCTGAGGTTGACATATACAGGAGAAGCTAACGGGAGGTTAACATATACAGGAGAAACAGGAGAAACTAACAGGAGGTTAACATATACATATAGTGGAAACTAACGGGAAGTTAACATATACAGGAGAAACTAACGGGAGGTTAACATATATAGGAGGAACTAACTGGAAGTTAACATATACAGGAGAAACTAATGGGAGGTTAACATATACAAGAGAAGCTAACGGGAGGTTAACATATACAGGAGAAACAGGAGAAACTAACAGGATGTTAACATATATATAGTGGAAATTAACGGGAAGTTAACATATATAGGAGAAACTAACGGGAAGTTGACATATATAGGAGAAACTAACTGGAAGTTAACATATACAGGAGAAACTAATGGGAGGTTTACATATACAGGAGAAACTAACGTGAAGTTAACATATATAGGAGAAACTAACGGGAGATTAACGTATATAGGAGAAACTAACGGAGTGTAAACATATATAGGAGAAACTAACGGGAGGTTAAGATATATAGGAGAAACTAACTGGAGGTTAACATATATAGGAGAAACTAACGGGAGGTTAAGATATATAGGAGAAACTAATTGGAGGTTATCATATAAAGGAGAAACTAACGGGAGGTTTACATATACTGGAGAAACTAACGGAAAGTTAACATATATAGGAGAAACTAAGTGGAGGTTAACATATGTTACAGAAATTAACGAGAGGTTAACATATACAGGAGAAACTAACGGAGGTTGACATATATAGGAGAAACTAACGGGAGGTTAACATATACAGGAGAAAGTAACGGGAGGTTAACATATACAGGAGGAACAGGAGAAACTAACGGGAGGTTAACATATATAGTAGAAACTTACGGGAAGTTAACATATACAGGAGAAACTAACGGGAGGTTAACTTATACAGGACAATCTAACGGGTAGTTAGCATATGTAGGATAAAACTAACGGGAGGTTAACATATACAGGAGAGACTAACGGGAGGTTAACATATAGAGGAGAAACTAACGGGAAGTTAACATATACAGGAGAATTTAACGGGAAGTTAACATATAAAGGAGAAACTAACGGGAGGTTAACATATCAAGGAGAAATTAACTGAAATTTAACATATATTGGAGAAACTAAGGGGATGCTAACATATATAAGAGAAATTAACGAGATGTTAACATATACAGGAGACACTAACGGGAGGTTGACATATTTAGGAGAAACTAACGGGAGGTTAATATATACAGGAGAAACTAACGAGATGTTAACATATACAGGAGAAACAGGAGAAACTAAATGGAGGTGAACATATATAGTAGAAACTAACGGGAAGTTTACATATACAGGAGAAACTAATGGGAGGTTAACATATACAGGAGAAACTAACGTGAAGTTAACATATATAGGAGAAACTAACGGGAGATTAACGTATATAGGAGAAACTAACGGAGAGTAAACATATATAGGAGAAACTAACGGGAGGTTAAGATATATAGGAGAAACTAACTGGAGGTTAACATATATAGGAGAAACTAACGGGAGGTTAAGATTTATAGGAGAAACTAACTGGAGGTTATCATATATAGGAGAAACTAACGGGAGGTTTACATATACTGGAGAAACTAACGGAAAGTTAACATATATAGGAGAAACTAAATGGAGGTTAACATATGTTACAGAAATTAACGAGAGGTTAACATATACAGGAGAAACTAACGGGAGGTTAACATATACAGGAGAAAGTAACGGGAGGTTAACATATACAGGAGGAACAGGAGAAACTAACGGGAAGTTAACATATATAGTAGAAACTTACTGGAAGTTAACATATACAGGAGAAACTAACGGGAGGTTAACATATACAGGACAATCTAACGGGTAGTTAACATATGTAGGAGAAACTAAAGGGAGGTTAACATATACAGGAGAATTTAACGGGAAGTTAACATATACAGGAGAAACTAACGGGAGGTTAACATATAGAGGAGAAACTAACAGGAAGTTAACATATATAGGAGAAACTAACGGGAGGTTAATATATACAGGAGATACTAAAGGGAGGTTAACAAATACAAGAGAAACTATCAGGAAGTGAACATATACAGGAGAAACTCACGAGAGGTTAACATATATAGGAGAAACTAACGGGAAGTTAACATATATTGGAGAAACTAACGGGAGTTTAACATATATAGGAGAAACTAACGGGCGGTTAACATATACAGGAGAAACTAACGGGAAGTTAAAATATGTTGGAGAAACTTACGGGAGGTTAATATATATAGGAGAAGTTTATGATAGGTTAACATATATAAGAGAAACTAACGGTAGGTTAACATATATAGAAGAAACTAACGGGAGGTTAACATATATAAGAGATATTAACGAGAGGTTAACATATACAGGAGAAACTAACCTGAGGTTGACATATACAGGAGAAGCTAACGGGAGGTTAACATATACAGGAGAAACAGGAGAAACTAACAGGAGGTTAACATATACATATAGTGGAAACTAACGGGAAGTTAACATATACAGGAAATACTAACGGGAGGTTAACATATATAGGAGGAACTAACTGGAAGTTAACATATACAGGAGAAACTAATGGGAGGTTAACATATACAAGAGAAGCTAACGGGAGGTTAACATATACAGGAGAAACAGGAGAAACTAACAGGATGTTAACATATATATAGTGGAAATTAACGGGAAGTTAACATATATAGGAGAAACTAACGGAAAGTTGACATATATAGGAGAAACTAACTGGAAGTTAACATATACAGGAGAAACTAATGGGAGGTTAACATATACAGGAGAAACTAACGTGAAGTTAACATATATAGGAGAAACTAACGGGAGATTAACGTATATAGGAGAAACTAACGGAGTGTAAACATATATAGGAGAAACTAACGGGAGGTTAAGATATATAGGAGAAACTAACTGGAGGTTAACATATATAGGAGAAACTAACGGGAGGTTAAGATATATAGGAGAAACTAATTGGAGGTTATCATATATAGGAGAAACTAACGGGAGGTTTACATATACTGGAGAAACTAACGGAAAGTTAACATATATAGGAGAAACTAAGTGGAGGTTAACATATGTTACAGAAATTAACGAGAGGTTAACATATACAGGAGAAACTAACGGGAGGTTAACATATACAGGAGAAAGTAACGGGAGGTTAACATATACAGGAGGAACAGGAGAAACTAACGGGAAGTTAACATATATAGTAGAAACTTACTGAAAGTTAACATATACAGGAGAAACTAACGGGAGGTTAACATATACAGGACAATCTAACGGGTAGTTAACATATGTAGGAGAAACTAAAGGGAGGTTAACATATACAGGAGAATTTAACGGGAAGTTAACATATACAGGAGAAACTAACGGGAGGTTAACATATAGAGGAGAAACTAACGGGAAGTTAACATATACAGGAGAATTTAACGGGAAGTTAACATAAACAGGAGAAATTAACGGGAGGTTAACATAAAGAGAAGAAGTTAACTGAAATTTAACATATATTGGAGAAACTAAGGGGATGATAACATATATAAGAGAAATTAACGAGAGGTTAACATATACAGGAGAAACTAACGGGAGGTTGACATATTTAGGAGAAACTAACGGGAGGTTAATATATACAGGAGAAACTAACGGGAGGTTAACATATACAGGAGAAACAGGAGAAACTAAATGGAGGTGAACATATATAGTAGAAACTAACGGGAAGTTTACATATACAGGAGAAACTAACGGGAGGTTAATATATAAAGGAGAAACTAACGGGAAGTGAACATATACAGGTGAAAGTAATGGGAGGTTAACTTATACAGGAGAAACTAACGGGAAGTTAACATATATAGGAGAAACTTACGGGAGGTTAACATATATAACAGAAACTAACGGGAGGTTAATATATACAGGAGAAACTAACGGGAAGTTAACATATGTAGGAGAAACTAACGGGAGGTTAACATATACAGGAGAAACTAACGGGAAAATAATATATATAGAAGAAACTAACGGGAAATTAACATATACAGGAGAAACTAACGGGATGTAAACATATATAGGAGAAACTAACGAGAGGTTAATATATATAGAAGAAACTGACTGGAGGTTAACATATATAGGGGAAACTTACAAGAGGTATACATATACAGGAGAAACTAACGAGAGGTTAAAATATACAGGAAAAAACTAACTGGAGGTTAACATATATAGGGGAAACTATCGAGAGGTTAACTAATTCAGAAGAAACTAACGGGAGGTTAACATATACAGGAAAAACTAACGGGAGGTTAACATATATAGGAGAAACTAGCGGGAGGTTAACATATATAGGAGAAACTAACTAGAGGTTAACTTATTCAGGAGAAACTAACGGGAAGTTAACATATATAGGAGAAACTAACGAGAGGTTAACTTATTCAGGAGAAACTAACGGGAGGTTAACATATACAGGAAAAACTAACGGGAGGTTAACCTATATAGGAGAACCTAGCGGGATGTTTACATAAATAGAATGCATTCATTGAAGACAAATTGTATCTGATTTCAAATGAATGTCAATACGTTACTTTTCATGGTAGAATCATCAATATTTAATGCGCCATATTATTTGGATAGTATTGTTTGTGGAAATAACGATGACATATATATGTTCACGTTATATTGTATAAAGTTATATTCTGTTTTGTTGTTCTGTTTGAATGTTACCATTGTTTTTAACATTACACATATTAAGACTATTAAATGGTAGTCTATCTATTTTTCATTATTGTAGACATTTTAAAAAAATATATATGTATATATGTAGATCGTGTTGCGCCGTAATAACAATTTTATAAGTAGAATTTCGTTTCGATCACATTAATCGAGTTACAATATCGTGTTAATTTCGTTTTGTGGATTGGGTATTTTAACATTTTTTTTTCTATTGCAGAATGATGAAAATGGATTCCAAATTGGAAAATTCGAAACAAAGACTTTCAGAACTCTTCTCGAGATCGCTTTGTATCAGTGGAACAAGTTCTTATGCCACCGACCTTGCCAAGAACAAAACGTTAGTACTCGACTACATGTTCTGTAGCTTGTCGTCAAATATTCTTAAACAGTATTCGGGTGGCAGTGTAGCCGAGGGTACTGCTACGTCTACAAGCGATGTTGACTCCATGATGATTGTTCCTGATATTATTGTTAAATCTTCCGTGGCAGATACAAGTGAAATCAATGGTCATGTGTTTTTATTAGACTCATCTGATATTCGACCCGGGTACGCACGACTAAAACTGCTGCAGGTGCATGACACAGACTATCAGCTTCTTGATGGCTATGGCACAAATATTCACGATTTGTTAGAAGAAACGGATAAAGGTGCATTTTTGTCAAGTGAAAAATTTGGAAACTTCTTCGTCTCTATTCGTAATCGAATTGGAAAGTCCGAACAACACTTCCGCCATGGACCTTGTGCAACTGCTAGGCAAACGGACGTACATGGATTCATGTCAAGCAAACCTGGTTTGACAGTGGAGAGAGATCTTGCACATGCGATAGCTTGCACCCATTGGCCAGATGAAGCAAAAGAATGGGTGACACGCAAACGACTACATGGCTGGCCTTCACAGGATCGTATCAAAACAATAAGCAAGCAAACTTGTTTTGCTGTTCCAATAGGCGACACGTCATCAGCATCTTTCGCATTGGAATGGAGAATATCTTTCATACTGGGTGAAAGAGAATTGGTGTGGAGCTTTAACGACACACAATTACACTGCTATTTCTTCATGAAGATGATACTCAAAACATACTTAGAACCACTCGCCCCAGATCAGCTGAGTTCCTATAACTTGAAAACCATCATATTTTGGTTATCAGAAGAAAATGAACTATCGCTATGGAGGCGAGAAAACCTTATAGCTTGCTTGGAAGTTTGTCTTGATAGATTGAGAAGCTGTGTGGAAGAGAGACGGCTCAACCACTATTTCAATCGGAAAGCGAATTTGCTAGGACATAAGTTTGAATCCACCAATGAGCGAGAACGTGTCATGCAGAAACTAAATAGAATAAAATCAAGCATTGTATATTTTGTTATGAAGTGCTTGCCACTTGAATGGAACTGGCTTGAACTTTGGGTACAATGCCAAGGGGATCAAGAAAGATTGGTTGAACTTAGTCGTACTGAAAGGGAAGATCTTAATGATAAATACGCCTCTGTTTTGAAAAAGAATGAAGTTATGAAATTGTACAGAACAATGTTCAACATATTGCTGCAACTCGTGTGTAAAAATCTAGGACCAGCCTCCCAACTTCGCCAGTTAATAGCTCTTCAAAATGAACCTCCAGATGGCGTTGATATCTCCTTCACTGGACATGTATTGATATTTTTAGATTTGAGATTTGGATTGGCATACATGAGACAAATCGCAATCAGCGATGACGACGCGTTTCAACGCTATATTGACGGAGTGCCTTTAACAACAGATAACGTCCTCAAACTGATTTCACATGCTGTTCATATGGATGCAATGTCTGGGACATTGTATTTTGCAACCGCTCATCAGTTTTTAGGGGATTCTCAAAAATCCACCGAAGTAGTTACGTCATTACTCCAGCAACATAAGCACTTGGTTTATTCAGGCTGGTGTTCAAAGTATATCGGCATCCGATTAGACCGCGATGCTATCGCAAAACCAGAATCCCACATAACTCTTCAAGGGACTGAGGGAAGAACACATGCTGCGTTTGATGTGATGTTTTCGTATAAGGATGCTCCCTGCGTTGCGTATCCGGTGCAGTTTGAATGCGCACTAGCACAATTTGATGTTAATCGTGATGATTTCATTGTGATTCACCCTTGTGTGTACGCGTACTTCTTGTTGTGTAACGGATACTACGCTTTAAAAAATTATCCTGCGTATATGGAAGCGCTGACACGTCTGCAAGTGACCGTAGATGAAACACGCGGCGGCCTAGAGAGACATCACGCTTTGAACATTCTTGGGTACTGCTATATGCTAATAGGACAAATTGGAAAGGGTTTCCAGTGCTACAAGGAGTCACTACAGGAGACAGGAAAACTAACTGGAGTCTCAAATGCAGCTTCTTATCATATTGCAATAATGGTGTTGCAATATTTGGAGACGGGATTGGCAAAATAAAAAATGAACGTAAACATAGGTATTTTATGCAAGGACGAATTAACCATATGAGAAAGCTGTATTTAAATTCCGCGCTGATTTCGACTTCATTTTCACGGTAAAATAATGTATAAGAGTGTTTGTTAAACGGTTATAAAGTACATACACTGTAATAAATGGAAGCTCTTTGAATTGACAGTGTCCGCGTTATACAAAGTACATACACCGTAGTAAATGGAAGCACAATGAATGTAACAGTGTCCGTGTTATATAAAATATATACATTGTAATAAATTGAAGCTCTATGAATTGACAGTGTCCGTGTTATACAAAGTACATACACCGTAGTAAATGGAAGCACTATGAATGTAACAGTGTCCGTGTTATATAAAGTATATACACTGTAATAAATGGAAGCTCTTTGAATTGACAGTGTCCGCGTTATATAAAGTACATACATTGTAATAAATGGAAGCTCTATGAATTGACAGTGTCCGTGTTATATAAAGTATATACACTGTAATAAATGAAAGAACTATGAATGTAACAGTGTCCGTGTTATATAAAGTATATACACTGTAATAAATGAAAGAACTATGAATGTAACAGTGTCCGCGTTATATAAAGTACATACATTGTAATAAATGGAAGCTCTTTGAATTGACAGTGTCCGCGTTATACAAAGTACATACACCGTAGTAAATGGAAGCTCTATGAATGTAACAATGTCCGTGTTATATAAAGTACATACATTGTAATAAATGGAAGCTCTATGAATTGACAGTGTCCGTGTTATACAAAATACATACACCGTAGTAAATGGAAGCACTATGAATTTGACAGTGTCCGTGTTACATAAAGTACATACATTGTAATAAATGGAAGCTTTATGAAAGTGACAGTGCCCGTGTTATATAAAGTACATACATTGTAATAAATGGAAGCTCTATGAACGTAACAGTGTCCGTGTTATATAAAGTATATACACTGTAATAAATGAAAGAACTATGAATGTAACAGTGCCCGTGTTATATAAAGTACATACATTGTAATTAATTGAAGCTGAATGAATGTGATAGTGCCCGTGTTATATAAAGTACATACTTTTTAATAAATGGAAGCTATATGAATGTAACAATATCCGTGTAATATAAAGTACATACATTGTAATAAATGGAAGCTCTATGAATGTAACAGTGCCCGTTTTATATAAAGTATATACATAGTAATAAATGGAAGCACTATGAATGTAACAGTGTCCGTTTTATATAAAGTTTATACACTGTAATAAATGGAAGCTCTATGAATGTAACAGTGTCCGTGTTACATAAAGTATATACACTGTAATAAAAGGAAGCTCTATGAATGTGACAGTGTCCGTGTTATATAAAGCTTATACACTGTAATAAATGGAAGCACTATGAATGTTACAGTGCCCGTGTTATATAAAGTATATACACTGTAATAAATGGAAGCACTATGAATGTGACAGTGCCCGTGTTATATAAATTACATACACTGTAATAAATGGAAGCACTATGAATGTGACAGTGTCCCTGTTACATAAAGTAAATATACTGTAATAAATGGAGTACATACACTGTAATAAATGGAAGCACTATGCATGTAACAGTGGCCGTGTTACATAAAGTACATACACTGTAATAAATGGAAGCTCTATGAATGTAACAGTGCCCGTTTTATATAAAGTATATACACTGTAATAAACGGAAGCTCTATGAATGTAGCAGTGCCCGTGTTATATATAGTAAATACATTGTAATAAACGGAAGCACTATGAATGTAACAGTGCCCGTGTTACATAAAGTATATTCACTGTAATAAATGTAATCAGTATGAATGTAACTGTGCCCGTGTTATATAAAGTATATACACTGTAATAAATGGAAGCACTATGAATGTAACTGTGCCCGTGTTATATAAAGTATATGCATTGCAATAAATGGAAACACTATGAATGTTACAGTGTCCGTGTTACATAAAGAATATAAACTGTAATAAATGGAAGCTCTATGAATGTAAGAGTGCCCTTGCTATATTAAGTATATACACTGTAATAAATGGAAGCTCTATGAATGTAACAGTGTCCGTGTTACATAAAGTATATAAACTGTAATAAATGGAAGCTCTATGAATGTAACAGTGTCCGTGTTACATAAAGTATATAAACTGTAATAAATGGAAGCTCTATGAATGTAACAGTGCCCTTACTATATTAAGTATATACACTAATAGATGGAAGCTCTATAAATGTAACAGTGTCCGTGTTATATAAATACAGTGGAATAGTATGATAGTAACATTTTAAGCGTTAAATATTGACATACATGTAACACCTACATCGTTAAACTATCATAAACTATAAAATCTAAAGTGCATGATGTTATATCGTTAACAGTCATAAACAGACGCCAGATATGTGATTCAATAACTGCAAATAGATTAAATTTTAAATGTCTGCACAATATTTCCTTAGAAACTGCTGTTTCAACTTTTGCTTGTGAATAGAAATAATGAAAATGATTTACTGTGTACTAAAATGTACTTAAGCATGTTGGTTTACAAACGAAAATAATTCGATTTGTTTTTATTTCAGTTAAAATGTTAGTACATTCACAAGTTTTAAAAGAATCATAGGCTGCCGTGCATTTTCATTTTTTTGTCAAATTACCTTAAATAGTGAGTAGTTTGCTGGTGTTATTTTAGAAATGTATATACTTGATGACATCAGAAAACGATCAATAATATTATAATAGATTATATTTATTCATATTATCAAATACTTGAAGAACATTTCTAGAAGACAAAACAAACTCTTCTATTATGGAAAAAAAATTAGCCTACAGTTGTTACACCTTTCCCTATTTTCCTTGTAGAAAAATAATACTTGAAATTGATCAAATCGCAAAAACTGTTTTGACATGGAAATATATGCGTATGCATCTGTCGATTAAAATAAAACTTTAAAAATAGACACAATCAATTGCCACTAACATCATTTTAAGATCCTTTATAGGTTTCCAAAGGAACGCAGACACCATGTTAATAATGAAATGGAAACAAAGAACGAACGTAGGCTTTGACTTGGTAATATTGAATTTTATTTACGAAGAAGCCTATCTGACGAATGGCTAAACAGAATGACTATGCATTGTGAATAAAATTGAATAAATTTCAACCGTCATGTTAGTATTATGAATTTATTTCAATTACCGACATTGCGTCCAAGATTCGTAGGGTACTTTAACTTAATACAGCAACTATACACAAGTGCATTCATTTAAGCAATGACCATTGTGTGTAAATATTCACACCAATCGTAAGATACATACATGTACACAATTACGCCGACACCGACGCCGACACCGACGTGTTTACGATGATTGATAGCAATTACGAAGCCAGTCCGTTCAAAATGGAAACTAAACACAATAAATAATTTGGCTTTTGAAAACTGGCGCATATCATTAAGTACATAATTTGAATACGCAACTGCATAAGTTATTATATATATATGCTTGTGCTCGTAATGTTTCATTTCGACGCCATATGAGGAGTAAGATGTAAATATACTTTCTAAATGTTATTAGTGTTCTAGAAAAAAAGCTGAACTAGCTCGCTCAGTGACAAGTTCATTCCTTACACGATAGGTCTCACCACACAGTTAGTTTTGTTATTTTTTTATATAAAATAAGGTTTCGGATTTCTAAGGTAAAATCTATTTCCACAAAGAAGTATTGCTTTTCATAGCAGAAATGTATTCGCCCATAGATTTGCATATTAAACTGTAGGTTGACAAGCCTGGTTCTTTTTTTATATACAATGCAGTGACACCATAAGTTGTTTTTAAAAAATGTCATCAGATGCTAGTTAATGTATGCATCTGTATTCCTGTACAAGTCACTTTTTAACACCAGTAATGTCTTATTGCAATATAGTATATACGAGCTTTTGCTTAATTCATCTGCTGCAAGAAATGGCAGTCCTTATGAACCATTTTATGAGATATATCAAACCAAATGTGATGTGAGACCAATACTCAGCTGTAAACAAAATCAGTTATGTATTAAGCCACCACTTACCAGAAAATATGAAATTGGCATTTGGAAAATAAACTATTCATTAAACGTTCGTGTTAGTAATATATTAACCACTGTGGTTTTTAAAGTTAAGGTGTTAGTCAAACATTGATATGTGCTTTATTTTATAGTAAATTAAACAAGTTTGCATGCGTGGCATTCAGTGAATGACCCACACATTAGGAGAAAAACTTATAATCCTATAAAACGTATAATCTCTAATTAGTGTTTACATTATGACAAATTGAAAGTAAACGTCATAAATCATGTATAATGCATACTCCAATTCTCAAGCATCAATTCTTATTTTATGAATTAAGAACTTGACAATGCTTTTAACATGTTCATATTACGTTAATAATGTCATTCAAATAAAACTATGAGCATTGAAATAAAGATTTTTTAAAGAAGAAGAAATGAAGATTGTTTATTACCGCCATTATGCGACTAGCCCACGGAACCATTTCATTATTTCAATGGTGGTGTTATGCCTTAAAATAAGGAATTAAAATTTAAAAGGAGCATTTAATTTACATTTAGTGTAAAAATTACGTTTTACGTGCTTTTATAAGATATGGTATAGTGAGAATTTTTATTGTTTTATATGTGAAAGCTTTTTTATATCAGCTTTCATCTAGTTCCGTGATTTTGTTGCAGTTTTATTTAACAGAATAGCATCCTATCTGAACACGCTTATCTTTTTACATTATACTGACAGTTAGTAGATTAGCCCGTGACTTAGTCTGGAAAATAAAAAGTCTTCAACGTAAACAGATGTAACATATTTGTATGTATACATATGTCAGAACAAGAAACTGTAACAGTTTTAAAAAAATCAAATATTATTTTTAATATTCTTCTTCATAAACATAATTTTAACTGAAAACTACAGTTGCAGCTGTTGTTTCAATCTAATTAAAATTGTTCTGAAAAACTACTGAAAGGGAAACCTGCTAAGCTAATCGGACACAACCATTTTTAATTACACGAACATGTTCTTAACTATTTATTTATAACGTTTATAGTCTAGTACGCAACAAATATATTTTAACAGATTTATTGACAAAATGCATAAATACCATGACATTTTGGGAATAAGTTAACATTCTAATCGAATATACGACGCGGTAAAAGAAGGCAAATTAAATTTACACTGAGTGTTTCGTATAATTTCTGTATGATCTACAATCAGCAACGAAATTAATGTTGACAATTGAATTTGCCAGTTAAGATAGTGAAATATCTTCAATCGCCATAAGAACGGAATACAAAGACTTTAAATTGGCTTCGATAAGATTTAATTCATCAATATCCTGTGTTACACTTTTCAATCCATTAAAGAGGGATGTACCGTCATGATATTAATGATGACAACAACATACTTTTAATACGCTGTGTAACAAATCAATTTCTATCGTTGTACGTGTAACTGAATTATTTTGACATTGTTAAGATCTAATCCTATACATTTGCAGTAAAAATGAGTATTTAGGAAACATCATTCGGCACAGAGAATCACCACAAAGCATCATTGTATCTCACACTCAGCTGAAATGAATTGGCTCATCAATATGCTGTCAATATGAAGGTATTGGTTTCAATTGTTATAGTTGCGGCTAAATTCATATAAAAACACAATCAAAATAGAAGTTCAACTCTTTGATATAAATCAGCAATATCCCTCTTTCTGATCAATCTAAACGACGAAAATTGAAGAAAACGCAGTAATTTAAATATGATAGACGGGCTATTAACCAGGGAAATAATCACCATTGTTGTAAATAATCAAGATAGCTTTATCAATCTTACACTTGTTCTAGTATATCCTTGTTGACAGTAAAACGTAATTAAATGGTATCCTTCTGATCCCACTATTTGTCTCCGATACTGATATATATTATTTGATCACATATGCTGAAATTGCTTGAGCATTTCTAAGGTATACGTTTACTTAACTCTGAATATAACAATCGTCAACGTTACATATATTCAATGTAACATAATGACAGCACTATGAATGTAACAGTATCCGTAAAAACTGCAGATCCGTTTAATTGTCAGAATTTCTGCAACATATTGCCTTAGAAACAGCTGTTTCAACGTTTGCTTGTTAATGAAATCAAAATTTGTTACCGTGCACTCAAATGTACTTAAGGATGTTGGCTTTAGGAATCTAAGTCATTTAATTTATAAGTCAGTTAAAAATGTTTTTATTATTTAAGATCAAATATATCACTAAAAGTCATGTTGTCTTGTTCGTTTATTACTACTTGTTAAGATGATGCCTACATCAAAATCTAATATTTTGTTTATTTTTATAACAATGGGTTCATAAAGATATCTTACTTTAAATACAAACAGCACAGTATTACTCTATACTCTATCCATTTGTAATTGGTTTTACCAAGACTCGTCAAAAATTGTAATATGGGTTAAATATATTCTTTATATAAATATATATAAGCTTCCTTTGATTCAATGCCAGCACTTTTAGAATTTATTAAAAAAACACAAAAAAACAGGCTGCCATGAGCAATACGTGTCAAATTACCTTTAATAGTGCATATTTGTTGTTATTTAAGATTGTTTCTAATTGCCATTATCAGAAAATCATCAATGCTCTATTTTGGTTTGAAAAAGTATAGTTGTCTACAACATTTTTAAAAGACAAAACGTGGTTCCTTCTATTAGGAACAAATAATCATTCCGCCTTAAGTTACCTCTTCCCCCTGTTTTTGTTTAACTTTAATTTAAGATATAACAAACGATCGGTGATTAATGTTTTCGTGGACAACCCCGATAACTGTGAACAACTACGTTTATTCCAATGTAATACCAATGCTTGTTCGACGTACAACCCTTCGCAAGAAAATTAAGAATATATATGTCGCTAGGTGTCTCTGTGTTTTTTTTATAACAGATAACAGATTTTATTGAGACGTAAACTATATAGTTTTTTGTCTAACACATGTTATTAACATTCAAAATGACACATGGAAGATGCATTATATAACACATGGAATTGAATATACATGCAATTCTTAGCATTTCGAGATCTAACATACAAATCATAATTTATTTTAGCATTTATAAAAGTTACATTGTATTTTATAAAAAATGTAGCCAACTCAAACTATAGAAGTACATGAAATACAATCGGTAACATACTAAACAAATATCATATTTCGGATCAAATATTTATTATAGATTAACAATTATACTATAATTTGTAATATGCAATTTATACAAATTGACATATATGTATATTTATATACATATATAAGCGAAAAGTTGAGTAAATGGGGTTTTTAAATAACCAGTGGCAACGTGCATTTTTTTATTTCCTACCTGCAACATGTAGCCTGTGCATACAGAAGTAGAAGATGCCATTTATTTGAATTAAATCGGCGATAACTAAGTTGAAATCTTCAATTAACCACTCTGAGTTATGGCCGATATCATCCTCCATATATAAGTAACTACAGCATTTTGTTTTTCAATGCGTTGTACTTTTATCAGATCACAAAATAATTTTGTTATTAAATGATTTATATTAAAACCAATTTAATCCAAATTTATATGTGCCTAGAACAAAATATGACAATGAACAACGTTGTGGCAGTATTTCATAGAACTCAGTAATGCCGCTAGTAATGCCGTAATAACGATTTGATTAATTGATTGAACGGCAGTTTAGGTGCACTACTGATTGATAACGCTATATTCGACGACAGCTAACAAAATCAACAATTATGCAATAAACATAAGTCTTCACAATACTAACCAGGCGATCTTGAATTTGCGTTTGAAAAATAAACTATTCCTCAAACGTTCGTGTTAGTTATATACCAACCCTGAGCTTCTAACTGCTAAGCTAATCGAAAACAATCATTGTAAATTACACGACCATGTTATTAACCATTTATTGTATTAAATTTACAAGGGATTGTGCTACAAATATACTTTTTTAACACAATAAAATTAAACTCATACACCCGCAGTTGTATTGGCAAAGGTCATAAACTACCTAGATTAAATTTACAACCGAATACACGGTGTGGTAACAGAGGGCAAATTAAACTTTCACTTAGCGTTTGGTATGATTCCTAACTGATCTACAATCAAGAACGAAATTAATGCTGACAATTGAATCTACCAACTAAAATATGTTCAGCCTTCATTAAGACACAAATACATACTTTAAATTGGGTTTGATGGGAATACACTAGTTAACACGCGGTGTTTCATATTTTTTTCTATCCATATATATATATATATATATATTTATATATATGGAGATAATTACTTGTGAATAACCAAGACATAAATGTACAGCCCAGACTACGGCGAGTGCGCCTAGTTACAATGCAAACCATAGATACAATATCAAGGCCTCTGCCAAACCAATAAATTTGGTGTCGACCATGACTTATATACTATGGAATTACATGCAACACATCTGGACAGGGTGGACAAATTTACATACATGAAGTGATAGCTTTATATGAGTAGGATCCAGTTAAGGATTCATGACTACTCACATGCTATATAAAGGACATATTTATAAACCCGTTGGATCATATAGATACAGTGAATTCATATATAATATATATATATATATTTGTATAGTGTGGAATAATACAATTTCTATCGTAGTAACTGAATCCGTTTCACAGTGTTAAGATGTTTCCCTACACACCATCAGTGAAAGGTGAATCATTCTTCGGCAACATGCACATATAATTACTAAAAATCAACATTGTAGTTTGTATTTACATAGTACATGTAAGGAATGCAATCGTAAGGATTTGCCATAAAATTGAACGTGTTTCAATCGTCATACATGCAGCTGGGGCAACATTTGAATAAAAACACAATTACAATAGTACGCGATATAAAGCAGCAATAACCATTTTCCTGTTCAATGAAAACAACGGAAGTTTAAGAAAACGCATTAATTAAACTATAATAGACGGACTATACACAAGGGAAATAATCACCATTGTTGTAAAAAAATCACGACAACTTCATCAATTATACAATTTTTCTCGTACATCCTTGTTGACATTAAAACGTCATTAAATGGTGATGATGTTTACGTATATGTTTGCGAATGTCTAACGAACAACTGTTCCTCAAAGAAAGATATGCATTTTTGCAGTTCTGCATCATTGAACACATAACCACTGGTTCGCAAAGCGTGTTGTTTCTATATAAGTATGTATACACGAACATGCATTTAAAAAAATATAGAGTTAGCAAGATTGCTTTTACAAAATTTTCAATTATTGAATGAGACCCCTCCCATATCGATAATTATATTATTGTGACAGTATATCCAAACGCATCTTTAAGATGTCTTTTTTTTTATCAACACAAGTAATTGTCATGAACATGAAATAATATTTACACAGCTATGCCCAACCAGTTTACATAGCCCTATATTCTAGAGCGTAAGAGTCTGTGAACCGTCATACAAGGAAGTCCGTTATAACGAGAGGTTTTTAACTCTCATGAGTGCTTAGAGGCGACGCTTACTATAATTCATGTATAAATATACAACTATGGATTAGCCATTATAGCGATATAACATATATTTATTCAATAACTATTCCACTATAATTTCTTATTGACTTAAATGATATAACTGTAAGCATATTGAAACATGACATTTGATACGTTAAGAAAATTATCAAGGTATCTAATAAGGTACGTGGAGCGCGTGGTCCAGTGGTAGAGCACCGAACCCATGATCTGAGGGTCGTGGGTTCGATCCTCCGCCATGGCTATGTGTGGTGTCATTGAGCAAGAAACTTTTCTGCATATGCTTAGTACTAGTTCTACCCAGGAAGACTTCGAGCGTGATTTAGTTAAATGTGTAATAACTTATTTCACAATCGAAGTAAAATAAATATGTTTAAACTAAACGTATTACGTACGTATTGATTTGCAAGTATTATTATGATAACACAAATGTGCATACTAGTTGAAGTACTCAGCAGTTTATAATACCACATGTAAATTGTCAATTTAGTTAGTGTTCATCAGCATGTTTACATGTTGTAATAACATAATCAATATAATCGTATTAAAATGGTGTTAGATTAGTATATTCCTGATAGTAACAACATGCTTATCTGCAAATGTACTTGTTGTATGGTTTTTCTAAGACGATAATGTTAAACGTAAAACTTTAGTCAACATTTGCATGTGTTCTTTAAGAACACTCTGTCAGCATGATTCATAGTGTTTGCTTTTATGCGATACCATACCAATCACAATGTCTTGATGATAACGTTAAAAATCTAGTTAAATGTAATAACTGTATTATTTGGGAATATTTGCAAAAGTGTCACACAATTTTGTCAGATGAAAAGTGATTGATTCTTTATCTTGCTTTAACAAGTCTGGACTAGTTTGCTTCTATTTATTGAATCAGTTGCATTAATTACTGTTGGCCATTTTTTCATTTTTGAAATAAATTGGTTGGGTAAATCTTAGGTTTTATATATTTTCGTTTGCAAGGTACAAGTATATAAAACACAGACGAACCAGCAATAATTACAACATTCGTGTGTTTTTTATTCGCGTCACATGCATTTATTTGAACCGGTACATGGTACCATGTGTTGATTTGTGATCCAAAACATTAACATGTTTTATCGCGCGTAATCAACTTAGAAATTATGATGTTCTAAGGAGATATTTCACTAATTTCAATCATTTTGCCTTTTGTTCAGATGTCAACAAATCAGGTGCCCATTAAGTTACACGTACTTTATTTTTTAAACACTGAAAGGACAATGAATTCTGAAATTCCTACTATATGGAATATCTGGAGAATCAGTATAACGTCCAACTTTGTCAACCATTACCTTCACGGTAACATGCTCTGTTCTGTTTGATGTCTAACCTGTCAGACCGATTGTATTCTTTATTGTTATATATCACATTTTATATCATTCACTCACCAAACCTGACCTTAAATAATATGCCACACATCTCAAAATGTATCTGCAATGGATGTATATTTAATCACAGCATTCTTTAAATGTATAGACTTATTTCACATTTGTTTTTGACTATTATTTTAGCATTGAAAAATAGATACTATACACTATTACATATAATTCAACAATGAATATTTCGGTTAGTGATCGTCGAATAGAAATATCACATGACGACTGTACAATGACATTTGAAGTTCTTGACATTTCTTTTTGTTGTCACGCTATGATGTTTTTTTTCTACGGAAGTAAAGTAGCCACATAATTCACTGCAATCGCCTTGTATTACATATAACATTTTATTACTTTCAAATAAAAGTTTTTAATAAGTCTCTTGATAGCAGTCGACTGTCTTGTATTTCTTCATAGTTACGTTTTAACTTGATTACCAAGTTCACGTTGATGGCATGTTTTTAATAGATGGTCGCTTGTAAAGATCAATCTTCCAACTTAGTACTTAATTTGAATAGAAATACGAATAATGTTCATTAACTGAAAACAAAATAGTGTACTATATTGTAGAATTTTATATTGTATAACAGTAATTGGATGAGCTCAGACGATTGAAAATGTTTTCACTTTGTGTACAAATATATAATTGATCGACGTCTAACAATTATCATTCAGTAAAAGTAAATAGCATTGCTTTCTTTTCAATTAAAATCTAGAAGTAGATAGTGTATATTTAGTTGAAATATATAACTCAAAGTTTGGAGACAATAATTGTCAACATAAAATTATCGTTCTTTTCAAATATTTGCTGATTAAGTCAAATGATATTTTTTATAATTGCTTAGTGCTTGTTATGACTGATAAGTAAATATAATAGATACAACTCCTCTTTAATTTCCATAATTGTTTATTATAAATCAATGCATTGCATTATAAGTGTTTCCTTGTGGCATAACTATTTTACATACCTATAACTACATTGAATCTTTATTTATTTATTTTTGTAATTAAAGAGACGCATGGCAATTAAGAAAACGGCTCAATTAACACTTTGAAAGAACCTATTGCTTTTGCAAATCTGACGAATAAGCTGATTTTTTAATGTCATATGTTCTTGTAAAGGGTTCGATACGAAAACCTATTAATATGTATGTCAAATTATATTTAAACACATTTTAAAAATGTAACTTGGCATAATTTGTCTCTTAAAAGTGTTAATACTTCCTTAAATATGTCATGTAAGACGATACTATTTGTAAATTGATTTTACGATGGATGGGTGAACATGAAATAAATTTGATTTTTACGATGGATGGGTGAACATGAGATAAATTGATTTTACGATGAATGGGTGAACATGAGATAAATTGATTTTACGATGGATGGGTGAACATGACGTAAATTGATTTTACGATGGATGGGTGAACATAAGATAAATTGATTTTACGATGGATGGGAGAACATGAGATAAACTGATTTTACGATGGATGGGTGAACATGATATAAATTTCAACACTGATGTGATATTTTATTTGTTAAAATGTTTGTTACTTAAACTTGTTTCTAGTTAGAAAAAAAAACAACAATAATTGTCTCAGTACAATGTCTTCCTATAACAAATGTTAATACATAGCGATATATTTTCTAATCACATCACAGAAATTTTAACAGTTTTTCTCAATCAAGTTCCGGAATTCCTTTTATTTTTTTTAACTTAATTTACATAACCCATTTGGTTAGAGTAAAAGATGTAATTTCGTTTCGAAGTAAATACACCATTCGTAATTAATGAAGTTAATCTGTTATTGTTGGAATCTGACAATACATTTTTTAACTTGCCATGGGAAAATTACTCCAATCCTCTATTTAAATAGTTTAAAGTGAATAAGTATATTGAAACCCAGGCAAAACACAAAGCTAAATTTATTTTTATATACAGTATACATATTATAACCATACATTTTGACTTTCATTCAGTGTAACAAAGCACACTAGTATTTTGTTGATATATTTGCTTGTTGAAAACGACACTTACATTGACTGAACCGTGTTTTGTTTGAATGTTAAACGTTATATTTCCATTAATACATCTGTTGATTATAAATAGAATTGTGCGATTAATATGCAAAGTAACTCATACCCCTGAACGGTTATATTTACTTTCAGTCACTACAACTATTACCAAGATATTACAATTTGTTATATATATTAGTACAAAACAATATACTCAATATGAAATATTTTCATCGGACCATTTAAATGTTTTTATAATGTGAATTGTGACGGCGATCTATACAAACACTAGTTCTGGTGCTATTGATAATAAGTGATTATTTACTAAGGAATTTGAACGGAATGTATCTGATAGTTTCTGCTTGTGTACATGTACAGCACTATGGCGAGTTTGAACGGCACCATCTGGTATTAGTTAAAACTCAGTAAAAATACAAATCACACCAAATTGACAAATACCACATATGTTTATGTGTGACTGTTTTGTTGTTTCATTAAATCAACATATTATATTATTATTATATATTGTATATATATATATAACAGACATAAATGCACAGACCAGACTACGGCGAGCGCGCCTAGCTATAATGCAAACCATAGACACCATATTAAGGCATTTACCAAACCAAAATATTTGATGACAACCATTACTTTTATACTATGATTTTACATGCAACACATCTGGACTGGACGGACAATTTACATATATGAGCTGATAGTTTTATAAGAGTAGGATCCAGTTATGGATTCATAAATACTCACATGCTGTATAAAGGACATATTTAGAACCCCGTTGGATCGTGAAGATACAGTGAAATCATATGTATCACATTTTGAAAACACTACAACGGAATTTCCGTTTTTTTTAATCTTTTCAGATGCACATTCACAATGTATGATATATATTAATAGCAAACCATGGTCAATATATCCTCCAGATTGTGAAAAACACAGTACCTGTTGATATCCTCTTTCAGAAATGTTTTAGCGTACCAGCTAAATTTACATTAATTCGTTTAATCGTGGCTAGTGTTTTAAAAAAAACGGCGACTGGTTTTGTGTATTACTTCTTGGATTAAGACGGTCGACTGGTTCTCTGTATTACTCTTAGGACAAAGACGGTCAACTGGTTTTCTGTTTTAATCTTAGGATAAAGACGGTCAATTAGTTCTCTGTATAAAACATTGGATAAAGTCGGTGAACTGGTTTTATGTTTTACTCTTAGGATAAAGACGGTCAACTAGTTCTCTGTATAAAACATTAGATAAAGACGGGGAACTGTTTTTCTGTTTTACTCTTAGGATAAAGACGGTCAACTAGTTCTCTGTATAAAACATTGGATAAAGACGGTGAAATGGTTCAGTATATAACTCTTTGAATACAGACGGTCAACTGGTTAAGTATATAACTTTCTGAATGAAGACTGTCAAATGGTTCACTATATAACTCTTTGAATAAAGATGGTCAACTGGTTAGGTATATGACCCTTTTAATAAAGACGGTCATCTGATTCTCTGTATTACACTTTTGATAAAGGTATCAAATGTTCATGCGGATTAATCATTGAATTAAGACGTTAATCTTGTTCTGTGCATAACTCTTTGAATAAATACGATCAACTTGTCCTGTGTATTACTCTTTGAATAAAAAGTAGTCAACTTGTCCTGTGTATTACTCTTTGGATGAAGACGACCAACTTGTCCTGTTTATTACTCTTTGGATGAAGACAATAAACTTGTTCTGTGTATTACTCCTTGAATAAAAGTAGTCAATTTGTCCTGTGTATTACTCTTTGGATGAAGACGACCAACTTGTCTTTTATATTACTCTTTGGATGAAGACAATCAACTTGTTCTGTGTATTACTCTTTGAATAAAAAGTAACCAACTTGTCTTGTGTATTACTCTTTGGATAAAGACGATCAACCTGTTCTGCGTATTAATGTTTGGTTAAAGACGATCAATTTAGTCCTTGAATTAATCTTTGAATTAAGACGATCAATTTGATCTATACATTAATCTTTGAATTAAGACGATCAATTTGTCGTTTGCATTAATCTTTGAATAAAGACGATCAATTTGTTCTATGTATTATTCTTTGATTGAAGACGATCATCGTGTTCTGTATATAACACTTTCGATGGAGAAAATCAACTTGTCCTGTTTATTGCTCGTTGGATGAAGACAGTCAACTTGTCCTGTGTTTACTCTTTGGATGAAGACAGCCAGCTTGTCTTGTGTATTACTCTTTAGATCAGGACAATCAACTTGTCCTTAGTATTACTCTTTAGATGAAAGCGATTAGCTTGTCCCCCGTATTACTCTTTTGATGAAGACGATCAACGTGTTCTGTGTATTACTCTTTGGATGAAGACGATCAACTAGTCCTGTTTATTACTCTTTGGATAAGACAATCAACTTTTTCTGTGAATTACTCTTTGAATAAAAAGTAGTCAACTTGACCTGTGTATTACTCTTTGGATAAAGACGATCAACCTGTTCGGCGTATTAATGTTTGGTTAAAGACGTTCAATTTGTACTTTGCATTAATCTTTGAATTAAGACGATCAACTTGTCTTGTGTATTACTCTTTTGATGAAAACTATCAACTTGTCCTGTGTATTACTTTTTAAATGAAAACGATCAAATTGTCCTGTGTATTACTCTTTGGATGAAAACGATCAACTTGTCCTGTGTATTACTCTTTGGATGAAAACGATAAACTTGTCCTGTGTATTACTCTTTAGATGAAAACGATCAACTTGTCCTGTGTATTACTCTTTGGATGAAAACGATCAACTTGTCCTGTGTTTTACTATTTTGATGAAGATGATCAACTTGTCTTGTGTATTATTCTTTAGATGAAAACGATCAACATGTCCCTGTGTATTACTCTTTAGATGAATCAACTTGTCCTGTGTATTACTATTTAGATGAAAACGACCAACTTGTCCTTTGTATTACCTTTTGGATAAAGACGATCAACTTAACTTGTCCTGTGTATTACTCTTTAGATGAATCAACTTGTCCTGTGTATTACTCTTTAGATGAAAACGATCAACTTGTCCTGTGTATTACTCTTTGGATGAAAACGATTAACTTGTCTTGTGTATTACTCTTTAGATGAAAACGATCAACTTGTCCTGTGTATTACCTTTTGGATGAAGACGATCAACTTGTCCTGTTTATTACTCATTGGATGAAGACAATCAACTTGTCCTGTGTATTACTCTTTGGATGAAGACAACCAACTTGTCCTGTGTATTACTCTTTGGATGAAGACAATCAACTTGTCATGTGTATTACCCTTTGGATGAAGACACTCAACTTGTCCTGTGTATTGCTCTTCGTATGAAGACAACCAACTTGTCCTGTGTATTACTCTTCGGATGAAGACAATCAACTTGTCATGTGTATTACCCTTCGGATGAAGACAATTAGCTTGTCCTGTGTATTACATGTACTCTTTTGATGAAGACAATCAACTTGTCCTGTGTATTACCCTTTGGATGAAGACACTCAACTTGTCCTGTGTATTACTCTTCGGATGAAGACAACCAAATTGTCCGGTGTATTACTCATTGGATGAAGACAATCAACTTGTCCTGTGTATTACTCTTTTTATGAAGACAATCAACGTATTACTCTATGGATGAAGACAATCAACTTGTCATGTGTATTACTCTTTGGATGAAGACAATTAACTTGTCATGAGTATTACTCTTTGGATGAAGACACTCAACTTGTCGTGTGGATTACTCTTTGTATGAAGACAATTAGCTTGTCCTGTGTATTACTCTTTGGATGAAGACAGTCAGCTTGTCCTGTGTATTACTCTTTGGATGAAGACAATCAACATGTCATGTTTATTACTTTTTGGATGAAGACGACCAACTTGTCCTGTGTATTACTCTTTGAATAAGTCAATCAACTGATCATGTGTATTTCTTTTTGAATGAAGACGATCAACTTAGTTTGTGTATTGCTCTTTGAATAAAGACGATCAACTTGATATGTGTATTAGTCTTTACTAAAGCCGGTCAACTGGTTCGGTGTTGACATCTTTGAATAAAGACAGTCAGTTAATTCATGGTCATTACTTTTAATACATGTATTCAGCTGATCTCTGATTAAATCCTGTCAGCTCATTTCGGGTCATTTTTTTAAATATTTATTTTAATGTCAGTGTTCTTTAATATAGACTGTTGGCTAATTTGATAGGATAACTGAATGAAACGGTCATCTAATTTAATTCTTGGGGATTTTTAAAATAGATTTTGGGTCAATTTTGTAATGTGAGATTTGTATAACAGTTAATTTTGTGTAAGGGGGGAATTAAATAGATAGGATCATCTACTTTTAAGTCGATTCCTTAAAAAGAAGAGTATCAGAGTATCGCAGAAGATTTGAATAAAGACGGTCACCTAATTTGATGTCAAAGGCTTAGAATCATATTTCGTGTCAGTGATTTTGTAGGTGGTGTTTATATTGAATGTGAGTTTTATTATTAAAACTTTAAAAAAACGTCTGTTCTGATACATTAATGCTTTCATCACAGTTATAAATACATATTTTCCTTACAAGATCGTTTCTTCGTCTTTATCAATATTGATAGTGTCTAGAGTTTGGTTGTGTTTAAGGTCACTCACCCTATTTGCTTGATATGAATATAAATTATGATTGGTATCACGGTTAGATAAAATAAACAAATGATCTTGTTAGTGTATGTCTGCCTCAATGTAATAAACGCTTCATCTGACGAACGCGCAAATAGAAAAAATGTGCATACCGACTGTTTTTGCAATCAAAGTTCAACAGCAATTTTTAATAATGCGCAAGTGTATGTTCTCTTATTTAACATTTCAATTTCCAAATGATATAATGTCTAGAAAAGTTAATACATTAGAAGTTATAACAGACTATGCTTTTTGAAATTCAAATACACTTAATAGATACAAGTTAAAGAAAAAGCATTTTACGAAGAAAAAACACTTCATTCTCTACAGTTATTCCTCACCCATAACTAATTTTCTATTTTACATATATACGATAAAAGGATATACAATTAATTAAAGTACAGGTCAAGTGATTATATCAAATGTTGGATATCAGTATAATTTAGAACGTGTGACTTTTATCAGAAATAATTTTCAACTTTTATGCAGGACTTGAGAAAGCCACGCTTTTTAAAGCAAATAGGTCTTGACAATAACAACAATAGAACGACTGTTCAGAGCACTGTCGAAATAAAAAAAAATAATTTAACCAGTGAAATTGAACTTTAATGGCAGGCAGTGAATATACTGAACCTATGAAGTCAATTTTGATACCTATTAACGACAAGTCTAGACCAATCTAAACTTGTATTGGCAGCGGTATTTCAACTTGGCAATAAACACAACTGTTGATATTGAAATGTTTTATACCTACCATGGTAATAATCATACGTATAACAGTGAATATTATTGTTTATGTTTATAGTCTTCCTTTACAGAAAGAGTTTGAAGCAGAAGAAGATAGCGGATAAAGAAAGTATATATTAACATTTTTTATAAATGATAATGAATAATCAGACTTCAACTAAACTCAAACGTAAAGACATTTCGTATCGTTATAGACCAATATAAAGTTTCATTTCACAGAACTATTTCATCGACCTATTTCACCTAACTTATCTGTTAAGCTATCCAGCGAGTAACAGTATAACAAATGTCACACATCTATAAATAGCTCTGGCTTGATAATATAACAAAAGACGTGTAATGTATAGCAACATTTATCGTGTTAATATTTAACAATTGACACATATTGTTGATTATGTTGGAACAAATTTTACCGAAAATAGATGGTACAACTGTTATATCTTTTCCTGTTAATATTTACAAAAGATGGTAATAGATTAATTTGAAATTCGAATATAATAATAAAATGTATTATTTAAGTTAGTTATCTTATATAATAAATGGATTGACAGTAACTTCATTCCGGTCGGCACTATAACTGTCACTTTCAACATACTGTTATATTATATATTGCTGATTGTGTCGCGTTTCAATATTTAAAGCGGATAGCACTTTTCCCCATTTTCTGTTCGTTTTATTTAAAACCTGTCACAGTTAAAAGATGGCATGCTATCTACCAACAATAATTATTGCCAGATTTTAACAATGTTCATTCGAAAATATACACTGCATTTAAGTGAATGTTGTTGTTTTTGTGTTGTTTTTTTCTATAACTTTATTTCATCCTGGGCTTACAAGCGATCGACTAACCTAACCTCTTTTTCCTGGGATCCTTACCAGTGTCTGAGCACATAACTGATAATTTTCCCGCTTTCAGTCAGAGATGAGAGACGAATGAAATGGTGACACGATGTCTTAAGCCTTAAGCTGAACAATTAACATCGCTTTAATTTAAACTAGAAGTACTGATCTCTATGCTGATGGTACCACAATTTGTGAAACATTAAATCAAGAAATACAAATTCAACTCCAGGACAGATTAAATAGAATAAGCAGATGGTGTACAACTAATAACATGTCATTAATTCCTGAAAAAAAACCCCACAAAATGCATGGTAATTGCTACGGAAATACAAGTTAAGAAATAAAGAGGAACGTAAATTTAATCATTAACAATGTGTTTGTAGAAAATGTTACCACTCCGAAATTATAAGGTGTTTATATAGACAATACCCTATCATGGAAAATTCAGCTTACTAAAATAAGTGCCAAATTAAACTCAAAACTAGCCCTTCTGAAAAGAATACCATATAAGTTAATACGGTATATGATATGAAAGTATTGTTTTACAATGCCTTCATAATGTCAACATTTGAATATTGTTGTATTGTTTGGGGAAAAGGTAAACATATACAAAATACAATATATAAATCTCAGAAAAGAGCAGCGAGAATAATACTAAATAAGCCATTGAAAAACAAAAGAAATGTTCAATAAATTGCAATGGTTTCCATTTCCCAAAAGTTGTTTTTATCACACTGTTGTTTTAGTATTTAAAGCTATAAATAATACAGCACCACCCTATATATTAAACCTTTTGACATTTTCAAATAATACATCATATAACATATGATCTATTAATAGGAAAGATCTCGTTACTTAAGGCTTGCACCAATTATTTAGAAAATAGCTTTAGTTATACTAGTACACTAATATGGAATGCTATAACAGTATCTTATTATATTGTAATGTTTTAAATGTTGTTGCAGAAATCCATATTGAATATATGATGTGTACGTTGAATTCAATTTTATTATGTCATAGTGTGCTAGCTTCTATAAATAAACGTATTATTATTATTATTATTATTACATTCGACCATTGTTTGATGAAGTTTCATTGATATATGAACAGTATCAGGCTATCATTAACTGGTTTGTATTTCTAAAAGGCTCTCTATCACCTGTGATGTCCCAAATGGGTAAGTACTAGTATCATTTCAAAACACAAGTTACTTCTTTATAACGATGACTGCCATTTTAGGCGTTAATAAAGGTTAAATGGAGGGCATTCTTTCCAGCGAGTCTGTTAGTGAATGGTTGGTGGACAACAAACTATTCCTGCGCCTTGGGACAATCAATATATTTTGCATGGGTCCAAATCTACATTGAAGTATTATTCCAATATGAATAGAATATATAATGAAACGATATTTGGGTAACTAGATTGTAACCAAAGTTAAGGTGAGGTCAACCATTAGGAAGCATATGCCAGGTTAAAGTTTTTATATAGAAAACGTCAAGTCTTGACCATACAACCAAAGAAGCTTATCACAATGTCTCTGTGTCCCTTTAAAAACGTATATTCACTTTGTCTGAAAGTTTGAAAATTGGGCTTCAAATACTCAGAATGATTACGTTTGTTCTAGACCTAGACAATAGGTCACATATCGGACCTAGCGATTTTATCCTACCTTGATACCTGTTGAAAACAGAGCTCATCTAATAGCTCTTCTTTATGTGTTTAAGATTAAGTCAAGATCAGCTCAAGATCGCATGTGTGAACAGTCAATTGAGTGAATGATCGTTGTACAAGTTTTCGCGTGACTGCCTGTCCAATTACTGGTTCCCAGTGTAGTTTTACTTTTAATGATAATCGTGTTACCAAAAGTTTGGCAAAATACTTTTGCCCATATTGGTAGTACTCTTTGGAATGCGTTTCCACATAACAGGCCAAAACGCATCTTTGCTCCAAAAGATATGCAACGGTTCTGTTTAATCATATCTATTGAGAGTGTTTGAAAACTTAATGTTTTCAATGAGTATATCAATTTTTATAAATCTTGCCAAGGGTTTGAAAAAACAACTGAACTAAGGATGCATTGAATGGGTCACATTGTGACCAGTTATTATTATGCAATATATGTAAAGCACATATGTGTCATAAAACATGGTTATCATTATGCATTATTAGAACGACACACATGTGCCATAAATGTTTTATACATTACATCTTCAGAAGCAAGGCACACATGTGCCATAATATCAATAACATATATTGCAAAATATTCAAATAATACCGAAAAAAGAAAAGAAATGTGAAGGGTTCGATAGAATACGCCACTCCAACATATATGTTAAAAATCTAAACGGAATTATGGACCATATACCTGATCTGTGTGGAGCAGGGGGTGGTGGGGGGTAACAAATAACTACGTGTGTTCCGAGAGTGTTTTGAGTTATAACTTAGACAAATTATCTCCACTGACCAGGTAACTGACCAAACATTGACGAGCTAAACGGTGATGCTTCCCACAGAGCTTGTGTAAGTGCGGTGAGGCTTGCGATAAAAACTGATTATACAATACACGCTGCCCTTAGCTCGAGTTATAAAACGCGCTATGATTTTCATAGCTATTATGTATGGTAAAACTTATTATATATATATACACACACACACACTCTTTTAGGTAATCCTTTGTATTGATGTGCATAGGCATGATGCATAACTTCACAATTGTGTATTTGTATAAAGTATGCATCATGTTGATTTAACCATGTCTGTACGTCAGTGATACCAAATAAATCTTAATCTCATATATTTTCTGGTCTTGAAGACTGCATACCAGACAAAACATAATTGAGCGGATGTGTAAATTATTGTTTACTTTAAAGATTTGAAATGTTGAATGGGGTTCCACGATTTCAAGTATCTAGAAATAATAATACCACTTGTTTTGTTTTATTTATTCGAATTTTAGTAGGTTGTACGGTTGTATATGAGTAATACATATTATTAAAAGGGCAGACAATATAGTGAAAAAATAAATAGACAATGTGTAAACTGAACATGACACTACCTTCTTTATCGAAGTGTAACGGTTTATACTTCTTGAACTGTGTTACGGATGGTTTCTCTGGTTTATTCAATAACAAGAAAGAACACACGAATAGTCTTTATTTCATTTGTTACGAAAAATGTGTAACGTCTCACTACACAGTTACGCGCCCTTTTCCAGTTAGTGTGCATTTTTATTTGGGTATACATTCCTGCTACTGAACTGAAAAAAATACATAAAAACAAATTATATGTGGAATTATTATACCATGGAAATCCTACACATTTTACAAAGAACAAATTCAACTGTGTAGAGAGATCTTCAGAAAATTATGATCAAATGATTAAAAAAGCGCCACAATAATGACACAGATCCTTTTTGTAGTCAGGAATAGTCTTCGATGTAGTTACTTCAGTAAAGTTGACTGTTTAATGATGCAATTTCATGAGAAATCAGTGGGTTTTGACAAATATTTGTCAATATTATGGGCAGACATTGTTGTAAATGTAAGTAAAACCAACTGGATTTGTATCCATCTTTTGTTTTGCTTTTCAAGCAGTGATGCTGTGAAAAGAGGTGCTAATTAGTGTATGACAATCGGCACTATGGACTCAATTTTTGTTTCTACCAACTTAGCAATGATAATGGTATTGACGAATTGTCAGATGTTTCCACTGTCTTAGGATTAAGTCTCTTCTAGACAACAGATCACAGTCTGTCATCATCAATGGTTTAGAGTCAGATATTATCCCTGTCTCGTCTGGTGTGTCCCAGGGTTCTTAACTCGGCCACTTACTTTTTCTTATCTATATAAACGACCTTCCTGAGTATTCTTCCAGTTCAAAAGTCCGTCTCTTCACAGCTGATACTGCAATATATCTGTTTCTCACAGTAGCAACACACTCCCAATACCTTCAGCATGACCTAAACCTGCTCTAGAAATGGGAATCACTATGGGATATGGGACATGAAATTCAATCCATCCGAATGCCAAGTCATTCATATTACAAAAAGAAAAACTGAAATAGACACTAAATATATACTTCCCAACACCACCCTAGAAATAGTCTTATCAGCAAAATATTTTGGTGTCATAATATCAGCTGACTTATCATGGAACAAACACATAGTTAACATCACAAACAAACAAAACAAATCAAACACTAGGATTACTCAGACACAACGTCAAAGCTCACTCAGTCAAAGTAAAATCTACAGCATACATGACACTTGTGAGACCCCACACAGTGTCGACATCGAACAAATTGAGTTTGTGCAGAAACTTGCTGCTCGCTGGGCAATGCGCGACTATGGCCGCACTTCCTGTGTTACTGACATGTTGACCACCTTAAACTGAAGACTACTTGACCTGCGTCGTATTGACCGAAGACCTAGTTATGCTTTATATCATCAACCTAGTTGCTTTCCAAACTGCACCCTATCTAATCCCAAATAAAAGGACAAGTCGTCTATGCCACTCTGTTGCCTATAGACAAACCAAACAAACCCAGATTTTTATAAGTATTCATTTTTCCCTGGCACTATTGTCCACTGGAACTCACTCCCTGAGAATATTGTCTCTCACGGTGCCAATCAGTTCAGCCAGGCAGTCTGTCAGGTTGAACATATATCTCACTAGAAACCTGACCAGTTTTAAACTTATTATTACATACTATCTGTATATATTCTCTCTTTTTATGCTTTTACTATTTTCTCTCTTTGTCAGTTGACGCGCGTCAAAGTCTATGTCCCCGCGAGGGATTAGACTTATTAGAGTATAGATAAAGTCAATGCGTCGAAATCTCATTACTTGTATCAACGCAAAAGGTGGTCACACACGTTATTAGTGCAGAACAAACAAGATTTCTTTGGGCAAAGTTCTTTACTGGCTAAAAAGTAGCTGTCCATTTGCAACTTTTTATTTCGACGCCTGTTTTGCATGGGTAGCAAATTATTGTCATCAACATTGTCAATTTAAAAAACAAATGCATCCTCGTAAAAGTCAGTAAAATGCTTCAAAATTTGTTCATCATGGATTATTTTTGGAAAAATCACAGTGCACACTTTCTTTTGCAACTGAGTATATATATAATTTGGTATTCGCAGAATAATGTTGCAAGAAAATTTGCTTACATTTAAGCGGCATGCTCTGTACTAAATATGTTTTATTTATAAAGACATAAAAAAATATGATTGACAAATAGTTTCTTGAATTTTCCTTCGCCTTCAATTTTTTTTAAATATATGTTTTGCCCAGTGATTCTAATACGGATATTATCGTAAAATTTCCATTGTTATCGTATATCCTCGGCCAATTCAAACATGTTTCGATATAAGTACGTTCTCTAGATATGTATGAAGATTAAAAATTCATATTTTGCTTTATTTTGTTGGGAAAATATATGTTAGATATGAGTTGCTATGTATTAAGCAATGTAGAAAAAAATAGTGTGTTGCTAGGGAGATTAAAAAAATCACGAACATAGTTATTGTCACGTGATTCGAAATCGGAACGCCCAAGCGATAATCAACCGATATAACCACTGTGCTATGTATGACTATAAGAAGGTCGGCTTTATCAATCTATATCTAAACGTAACCGTTTACCCGGATTAAATCGATGATGTGCAGAAATATCCTGACCTTTATGAACGTAGCTGAGTTGATGTTTTCTAAATCATTTACATTATTCCACGGTTCAGGTCTAATTCGAATTCCGATGATAATAAGGAGTTTGATTACATGTATTTGACGATATACACCATTTTTGCACCATATTTATCGTTAAATGTGACTATCAGGGAGAAAGTCACAATTATACGAAATATTAAAATTGAATTAAAAGTTACTGGTTATGTCGCTTTACATCACATATTGCTGGGTACTGGTGAAACACGTAAGGTAAAAAGAAATAGAATAACACAATGTTAGCGATATGGTAATAGCTACATGTTTTATTACTTTTATTAATCGATAACTATGAACTAAATAATCTCTTAGCCTATCTTATTTTGAAACTTCGAGGAATAGTATCAATATAAACAGTATCGCAATGTCGATTCCACCGTCACCAAACATATCGAAAACAATTCACGAAACAAATAATGTTTGAATATTTGACAATATACCGTAACATTTATTTATTTTATCTTTCCAATTCTAAGAAGAGACTGCAGATAAATGGAAATTCTCTCTAAAAATTAGAAAAATGTGAATAAATTGCAACGTTAATCTGTAAGCAGACAATAAATGGCTGCCTTAACGTAGCAATATAGCTATTTTCTGGTATTGTTTGTCGTGCAGTAAGGACAACGAAATATATTGGTCTGCTGCTTGTTTCTTACAAACAAATTACTAATACTTGCTCGTCGTATATAAACTAAGTAAAGATTGCATGATAACAACTACACACATACCAAGACAAATCGGATGCTACTTGTGCTGTGTGAATATTATTCCATAACTTTGGGTAACTTTAAAATGTATTAAAACATACAAATTAAAAGATATCTCAAGAACTGTACGTTTTAAGTTATATTGTTCTAAAACAACTTATATATGATTTTTAGTATAAACCTATACATACTTACATTCGAAACCATTAATAATTCTATTTTTCATTATTTACCTTAAAACCTATCGCTTTAGGAATATTTAATAAAAACGCCTTTGGTCTTTAACATAATGGTCCCTTGCATACAATTTTAAAGCTAGCCGATAAATAAACATTAAAACTAGCATAATGAATGGACATTTACGTAACAGGCTGGCAGACGTGTTCTCTATTTACACAATATAGACACGCGAGCTTTTATATGGTCAAGTATGATGGAGAAAAAAAACACTAATGGGTTTTGCCATTATATCATGGATAAATCATTCGGCGTTAACTGGCATGGTGCTATTTGATTGGCGGATACAATTCGAGCTTTCAAACTTAACAATTCCTAATGATGATATAAAATAATGTCGGTGTAAGAAAAAAAGAAATAAGAATACTGTTTTTGTAAATATTATGCACTTGATAGGTGATATTAAGCCACATTTGTTCATTGGTACAATACAAGTTGTTAACATCATGACACAAATATCGTAATTTGTAATATGGATATTATATACCTTTAATCAAGCATATAGACCCCGTTCAATATAGAGTCCAGGTGAATTTTAACGATAAAAAATTACCCCCGATTAAGTTCTAACTTTGCATTATGCCTGCATACAAAATCATTTTATTTGTGATCTTTGTCAAAATTATACTCCCTAGTTGAATCAGTTTTCTATATCCTATAAAAAGTATTTTGCTTTTCAAACATATAATAAAACATTATACATGTATGTAGATATTGAATAGTTCTTATTCCATGCCACTAGCAGGTTAAGCAAAGTAGGGTTCGCTCTTTCTCTCGACTATTTACAAATAAAGAAAATACATTGTTTTACCTAACACGTGTGTTTTTTGTTACATTTATATCCGTTTTGGCAAAAACATAAATTATAAAACTACAAAATAAAATACAAAACAAAATCTCATCTACAGAGCATTATATTGTTAATTTAAAAGAACAGTTTTGAATTTTAAGATGGCTATTGCCCATGGGGTTGTGATATCTTAATCAAATTATAACTATTGCCACAATTGTGTAAATCGTATATAATCTCGGTATCTGAATTGTATCATTTGTAAGATTATACTCTTAGGCATATTATTACAAGATGAAGTAACGGATAAAACATGTGAAAACATTATATTTAGAAAGAAATTGTTTCCATGATGTTATTAACAGCTTATAGCTTTTTATCTGATCCGGTTTGTTAGTTCTAGTAGAATTCATCTGATATATCCGTTTTAAAGGTATTCGAAATATACTATCAACACACATTTGCTAATATCATTTTTAATAAAGGTTTAACTTCGTTTGTTTATATCTAACCACATGTTACGGATGATGTTTTTTAATATGTTTGATAGACTTAGGAACGGTCATGACTTTTTCTACATGGAATCGCTACATGACAGTAACATACGATCATGCAGATTGGTAAGTTGCTTCATGGGAGATTGTATGTAATGTAATTTTGCATAATTATGATGCTTTGTGAATAAACTATTGTCATTTTAAAGTTGTATATTGTTAAGATTCATTTTCTTATTTGTAGGGATATGAATACAAATTCATTTTTATGTGCCAAATATAATAAAAAAGGTGAATATTACTTTCTGTATATGTTTCATTTCTTGAGGATTTTTATTGAATTCTCGTATAGTTTTTGATATAATGCAATATTTCAACGACGATTATGTGACAACGGATATTATTATGTTTCATTAAAATATATCTTTGTAGCACAGAACACAACCAACAGACGAATCTTTAATCAGACATATGTAAAGCGGCTGGTCTAGTGGTAGAACATCGGAGGGTCGTGAGTGGTTTACGTGTGCATGCCAGTTTTTCTTCATGCGCTTAGTAATGGTTCTACTAAGGATGAATTAGTCTGTATAAGTTGTAATAACTTGTTTCACATTTTGTTAATTATACGTCACAAAAACAGACAACACATGCAGTGTTCTTCATATTAATAAACTTTGAAACATTAAAATTAAACCAGAAGTGTTCTGTTTGCAGTGCACGAAATATCCTCGACGTTGACATACTTCGTCCTGAACATATTTGCATTGAGTATCGCTTATAAACAAACAACTGGTTCAATGCCTCTTGCGTAATGTTTGACCCTGGTTCGATTGTTGAAAGTAACATAGTCGTCGTTTCACTGTAACGGCAACACTTTGACAGTATGTTCAATATTGGAACATCCGATCGCTTGATTCCTTGACGATACTTTCCAGACTGTCCTTAAGTGCGGCGGAATCCCCCCCCCCTGGATATCAGAAACAGACCTGGTGACAACCGAAAAGCACCCTTTACTTAGAAATGAATTCAGTAGGTTGAAAGTAACTTCAAGCCACTGAAGCGATACGTTCAGTGCCGTTAATCCTGTCATACATATATTTTAATTCACGGAACTAATCCTCCATTTAATATTTTCGAAAACTTCTTTTCAGATAGTAAAAAAACATATCCTCTCTCGGGATTGAACAGGAAAATAAAGCTATTACGTCATAAATGTCACGTGACTATTAATCGAGGTAAAATGAATGAGCTTTAACTCATTGAACATGTCTACCGCAACGCATAAAAATACTAGTCTATTTTTTCGAAGACGTTCTAAAATTAATGCATACATCTTTCAGATGAACTCAAAACGACAACGGTCTGAGATGCACTTGAAATAGTGTTAAAGCAACACATCCACGTTTGAACTTTTAAAAAAAAAATTAATTGAGTTATGACCACATTTCCCATACAAACATATGATCAATTAGTTGTATATGAGCATATAAACACAATCCCGAACAAAATGATACCCAAATTATAATGCATGACTAACACTTTATAAAACAAGCGTGTAACTCACCCGAGTCAAAAAAAATTGTCAAAATGACTTTCAAGGCAGGTAAAGTACACTACGCACTAAAACGTGAAGTTTTTTAATACGACTCGCATTATTCAATTTGAAGCCAAGTTGGAATCCTCGGCAATTTAAAAATAATTTATAAAGCGTTTGTCACGCTTTATAATTTGGACATCTTTTTTTATAATTCTAAATCGTTTTGGATAGTGTTTGTTAGCACATATACAGCTCACTTACCATATATTTATGTATGGGAAATGTGCTCACAACTCAATTGAAAAACTTTTTAAAAATGTTTAAACGTGGATGTGTTGCTTTAAGAACATATGAATGTTTCAAGATTATCTTTGAAGGGAAAGACAATTTTGCACAATTAATAATTGGAAATACAAACGCTTAAGAGTTGATTATAAATGGTTTATATTTAGTGGCCGTTTCTAGCCGATCTACATCTCATCACTAAGAAGAGTTTGAGAACTGTTTGTTCTAAAAAACTTTGAAAGCACATCTATCTGCTTTCAAAACTGCATATGTTGATCTCTTTATTATACAACATTTTAAAACTTGCATATATGTTTTTTAGAATATCATTGGCAATAATACTCTTTTCCTGTGTAGGAACTAAATATACAATCCGTGTGATACGGTTTGCACCATATACCAAACATCGACAATTTTGCTACATTTAATAGTAAAATAATGAATTCAAAATTAATATGTAATTTTAACAAGTGAATATGTCGATAAAACTATCACTAAGATTTCTATCTAATACGTGCTTGTTTAACAATCTATTTTGAAATAATTGTTTGCCTACATATGGTATTATTTACTTTTTTTGTTAACCGTCTGTCTCATTGCTGATATGTGTACACATATACAGAGTTATTCAAGTTTACAATAAAACTAAACAATTCCATTCACATCTTTACCGACTATCTATCTTCATTACCTATAGGGACATGAATGGAGTATTGTTTGAGTGTATATTTCAAGATTGATTTTTCCGTTTTTAAAGAAGTTGCTCGGCTGAAGGTTTAATCTGAAACGTGCTAAAGTTGTTTTAAGCAATTAAGAGTTTCACTTGGCAAAGTAAATTCAATATTCAATTAAACAGTATTATTTTCATAACAAAACAACTGTTTATTTCAACTAGAAACAAGCCTATGGCTTTAAAGAATTATTTTTGTACTCTCTTGTCACACGTGTCCATTTACCTTGCTGTTGTCACTTCTGTGTTTTTCTCAGCAATTAACAACGTTTCGAAATTCACAGAGTCTGTAGTGTACGTAAACAAAGTAATTAGATGAAGTCGACTCTGTATTTTCTAAATCTGTCAAATTCACATGTGCCTTTTTTATCAGTTAAAACTTTAAAGTTAACAAATTACAGTAGTGTATCTTGAATCAGGAGGATCATAACACGTTGGTAAGAGAGATTTATAATAAAATTGATACAATTTTACATTGTTGTAATTGATTTAAGAATGAGTTATGTTTTCTAACATTTGTTCTTTATGTGCATGTAACGGCGGAAGACGTCGTCTTTGGTGTCTTCAGATTAGGGCAATCATCATGAGGACGTGGACAAATGGACACCACGCATTTGTTATTTGAATGCATTGGCATTCAGTTGCCAATATGGGTCCATGTCATTATAATTGTAATCGCGCACGAGGTGGGACATGCATACCGGACATCGCAGGAGAGGAATGCGTAAACAAATAGCGAAACAAACGGCGGTAGTCGACGTTTCGGCCATATACCTGCGTGACCGAACGTGAAGCATTGTGTATTAAGAAGTTAAGATATGAAGTATTGTGTGACATATAGAAGAATTTGAAATAATATAAAGTATGGTTTACATTGTTGGTAATATTATATTCTTAGTGTCAAGTACGAATTTATAGAGTAGAAAGTGACAGACACTAAGTCAGAACAGATTAACGGGCATATATATTATATATTTAGAGAAATTTAGAAATTAGACTTTAACAAATTAAATAACAGTAAATTTATGGAATTTGCATATATTTTTCATTTGTTTATTTTTATTATTTAAATTTCTTTATTCGCCCTTGTGAGGCGTCTATCTTTGGCCATGACTTGTAATGTAGGAGCAATGTCATAGCAGCGGAATGATAAATCAGCAAAAATGATTTGTATAAGCAATTGTTACATGTCCACAGAAGTCACACGCTAGTTGGCTTCTAAACTTTATGTTAGAAGTAGTGTCGGAACATTTTCCTCGAACAAGAAATATAGACCGCCTGTCATGTAAATTGATACTAGTTAATGTCCACGTGTCTCAACTCAAGCATTCCCGCCGTATCAAATAACATCCACCTTCTGGATGATTCTATTAAAGCAGTTACCATACCTGTTGCACAAAACAACCAAGTTAACAAAGTAAAATGTTCCCTAAAGTTTTATGAAATTTAAATGTTTCTAGGCAAACAATCGTACGTTTATAGAAACTGTGGTGCCCATGTCGTTGTAAGATGACGATAAGTAATAGTTTCACAGAAACCTCTAATGATAGAATTGATACAGCCATTTGAATAATGTTCGTTTAATCATTGTCATTTAACAATACATTCTTAATATTTAAATAATAGCATTAACTATGAACAATTGCCTAGCAAATAATGGTGCACAATATAATGATACATTTCAGCGTTTATCATACAGAATTAGTTCTGCAGTTTAAATGTTAACCAAAACGTTTAATAATCTCTAAAATCACAATTAGTATTGATCACCGAATAATATTTGAACACTTAATCATTAGTAACTGTCTGAATTAACGACACTATTAATATAAACAGTTTTCTAGAATTTCTTAATGTCAGTTTGTTATAACTTATCCTATCCTTAAATTGGATATATGAAATTGATATGTATTCCTTATAATGGTATTAAATCTTAAGGAAATAAATCATATTCTAATTACACATACAAGCGACATAGCACCGTTCAAAATTGATTGTCTTCATACAATTAACAATTTTCACTGACTGGGGCTGTTTTCTTTGTAGGTTACTAAACCATATCACTGCATCTCACAAAAATATGTATTCCTTTCTGATTGTTGGAATCTCGTCATCTATGTCGGGTCAATATCTAAATTAAACATTTGGGTAATTAGTCCCAGTTTGGCAAGTCTTCAAACAGTGGTCCTCATCTAAACTATTCCTGCTCTTTATGCTATACTTCTCTAAAAGATGGTTATGAAACGTGATACTAGTATTTAAGGTAATTATTAATTATTAATTGTAAGAAATTAATTCCACACCCATTTTTTATTGACAACTGACATTTATTATTTTCATTCGTAGTGACTTGTTGATTATTGTCTGTTAAGGTATTAAATATAATTTGTTATTGATATACTCTGGTCGATATTACACTGTTTAATCCTTAACAGTCAATACATATATAACGTTTGAACATGATATATTCTGCCTCGCTTTGATACGTAGAATAATACATAATGATACGATATATTTCTTATTACATACCTTTTAGGGCATCTTAATTATTATAATTGACTTAAATAAACTCGTTCACATGATTATATTATGCAATGTTCATTTTCTCAACAAAGTTAATACATTCAATAATAAATATACCTAGACTTGAGATCTTATCAGAATATAAAAACTGGTGCATTTACCCTTAACCATGAATATATAAAGGACGATAAAAACATAGATAAAGCTGTTAGTAAAACAATGCATATATAAGTGTTCGTCAGTCATTGTATCGCGTCAACGACTGGAAATATATCACAAAGTCACAAATAAGATCACAAAGTAGCTCGGTTAATTATAAACAATATTGATCGATCGATGGCGAAAAACCTTTGCTAAACGTCTGTTAAACTAAAAATAGGTCATCCTACTTGACCTCCATGAATTTCGTTGCTGGTAGCGCACGCACGCGCACACACACAAGCGCGCGCGCGGAACTTAATTGATGTATATATGTTGAAAGCTGAGATATGGTCATACGTTAAACAAGGGCAATGCTGACACTAGGGCGATTATAATAGCTGCTCTTTTCAAAAGCCGAATTAAAATGAATAATACTGAAAACTACGTTATTCACATACAGGTTCGTACTTTAGGTCTGCTTTTTAGCCATATCATATACCCTCTGTTTATGTTTTTTTGTAATAAAAAAGTATTTCACTTGAGACATTTACATTTTATTTATATCTTAAATTTAATATCCAATGTCCTATTTGTAGACATTTACTTTCAGAATAAGTAAACATGCCTACTTCCGTGTGCATTTCAAAGACATATTTGTCTTACTACCTAAAAAGTATATAATTTTGTGTTTAATTGAAAATTCGTGGTGAAAGCTCATTAAACTCAGAATAAAAGTTTTAGTTTTTAACAGTTCAATAGACTTTATCATATGTAATACATAAACATAATATGGAAACACATCTTTAAAATTAGGAATGTTAGCCAATTTAATTGTTGCGGGTATATTAATAAAAAATGGTTTCCTAAAAGAAATGCAATCAATAATATAAGATCAAATTGAAAAACCTGAATATTTAAAAACCTCCTAACCAGCACCCTTAAGTATAACCAGTTTATACCTAGCTACGTATATATTCTTCGGCGAGAAAAGAAAAAAGATGCTGTTAGACAACATTTAAAGAAATAAAATAGTGACAAAATAAAAAATGTCGCCTTTCCACGGAAATACTACAATGTTCGTATATTGCATTTGTCGCAATGGCAATAACAATACACACATATTTGTAAAAGAAAAAACAAAACAAATATCGAAATATCATCGATAAACAGGTTCTCAAAAGACCCTTTCACAAAATTGCTGATCAATATCGTTTGTTGATTCCTATTCTCCTTTATTGTTTTGATTTAATTGCTTTAACATTTTTACCATACAGAAATGACCGAGGAGAGAAGAATCCCATTTTATAAGCAATGCTGAGTATCGATTCGTCTTGGATAACACTTTTGTATCTATTGATGCAAGATTGTCTAAGTGTTCGACTTTCTGTTTTTACAGAGTCAATTCATTGCCTCCTTATGTATTTTACATTACGTGCAATATTTGATATTTATAGCAGGAAACACGTTTATGGTAGAAGTACACTAATCCATTCTCAGCTGAAAATGTCGCAGTAAAATTAAGGAATAAAGTGCAAGGACCGGTCTTTATACATAGATAACCTAGACATTTAACGTAATTACATATTATACTATTGAATTCTTATGTTACTGCTGTCTTCAATTACAGTAAATAATGTGTCTACGGTGTATTGTTTGTGTTTGGAAAGAATATCTAGGTTTGTTATAAGTTGATATAAAAATCAAAGGTGGCACAATGGACCGACATAAGTTAATTTTAATGTCATTAATTCTTCTTGTATTTGTGGAAAGATAATATTACCATCACTTTTTTCGGAGGAATTTTTGTTTTCTCCCTTAGTTGAACGGCTATTATTTAAACATAATGTAATTTTTTCAAGCAGTGATATAGCGAATATCTTAAAATAGGACAAAGATTCCAACAGGAACACTTAGGAACACGCAGTAATCAGAGTAATATAAAAACAATAAATATATTATACACGATTGTCCGTTTATTATTAAAATTGTTAAATGAGTTGGCAAAAATATATTATGGAAAGCTACGCCGACTATCATACAATTTTCAGCAACGAGTTTATTGAATTTGATAATAAAAGAGTATGAATATTAGATGCATATAACCTTGCTTTCCCACTACTTTGTCAATAGAAACAGTGTAAACGTAAAATGGTCCTGCTTACCAGAATGTACACGGGCATATTGTAAATCATAGGCATGTATGGTGACATAAATATTATATAATTAACGCCTTTAAAAACGAAAGTTATGAATATTGAATATATATTTTTATCCCACATCTCTTGTCATATTTATCGGTTCATACATGCTATAAAATCGCTTGAGATCGCAATTAATTTGTTAAAAAATAAAAACAAGGTAAGAAAGTTTAGGTTTTGTCTATCATTCTTGTCATATCTAGATGTGATACAATACACACACCTGCGTTTTTAAAGTTGTTAACTATATAAAAAACATGTGATGTAGGAAGGGAGAACCACTTAATATACCCGATCATTGACATTATTATTCACTCATCTGCTAGGCAGTATAAATATAAATAATATAGCAGTGATTATAAGAGGAAAGATTGGCATTACTTTAAATATAACGGACGGAAATCAGTTGGATTGAACGGTATTTTATGATTTTGAATAAAAGCAATATGTTTTTTTTGCATGTTTAACAATGTTGACTCAAAAAGAAAGTAATAAGAATTTAAAGTAAGTTATAAACCATGTATATAAATGTCCAAGATAAAAAGATATATTGTCATGCTTAAGTTTGTGATATACCATTTTAAATATGATACCTACGTTGAAATCTTATATCGTTAACATATCAGTTTATATGAAATCGACCTTAAAATATGATGATATATATTTTGAAATTTTTTATCTTATACATTTTTGCTTAAGAAATATTTCCCATCCACTTTTTGTATGATTTTAGTAAAAACACATAAAGTATATTTCATGTAAGGATAATTAGACATTTTTAAATTATAGTTTCCCATGTCGAATGTTATCACTTTCTGAATTTATAAAGAAAATCATAGGTTATCGTGCATTTCAAATTAAAGTTCTGAAATTAATTTGAATAGACCATGTTTTTTTGTTTTTTTATAAATCTTTAGTTTGAACTATATAAGCACACACTTGCACAACAGTTTGAAAATCAAAACAAACGAAACACGATTAATTTTCATGAAAAGAAAATCCACCTAAAGTTACATCTACCCTTTTATTTTCTGATAGGAAAGTGATGCCAAAGTTAAACAAATATGGAAAACAATATGAAAAATTAGCTGTAAAAAAGATAATAGTTTTATGGAAGAAATACAACTTTAATTTCAGTAACAAAATGTGCATACTTGAAAATCTTAAAACTTCCTAGCCAACACCCGTAAGTAATATAATTTAATTATTGACTTTTTAAAATGCCATTACGTTCGCCCCATTGTGTACAAAGTGCCTTCTTATTTCATATTCATTTGTTACTTTATGTGACGAATACAATGTATGTTATGACATATCATTTCGAATAATTATTAAAGACAACTTGATATACCGTCCATATTTAGTTAATATATATTTCAATTGTATTTACTCTTAGAACTCTCTTTTAGAATGCTATAAGATCATAAACGTATAGTAACATCCTTGTTTAGGAAAAAAACACAAAAACATTTCAATTACTCTCCTAGATGATGGTCATGTATCTTGTTGAGTAATTATAGTTCCCATTTGATTTGCCATACAAATATCTGGCAGAAATACAATCATTATAGTTCTTATTTCAAAGGAGAAAAAAGTGTCAAAGACATACATGTAAATCAGATTTATTCTCTCTGATAGCGATTTTGTCGATGAGACAGTAAATTTTGCTTTCACTTTTTTTCATATATTTATATTCTTATTATATTCATATTCTTATTTTCATTAAATTATTGATTTGTTGTAAGTACACTCGTGTTGTTTGCTGTGTTGGATGTGCCCATTGTATGTTTTGTGTCATGTGCAAAATGTTATCTTCATCTATTTTGTAATAAATGAAAATCGATAGTTTCTAACGTAAAGCAACCCTATCAATTTGTCTTAAATAATATTATCAAACAAATTGTTATAGTAGATAAAACAGCACTTTTCAACAACAAATACATTTTGCACATTAAACACAAAACCGTTCACACATAGTGACACCAGTAACGTAGCTAAACATACATTAATGAAAAGAATCAAGCTATAGTCTTTCACTTCCTTTATATATTGATTGCTGACAAGAAGTGATACATGTGTTGAACACTGACGAACATTCATCACAAATAAGCCACTTAAGCCATTTTTATAAATCAAAACGGTTAAACAATTTACATCCTGAGTAACACATCTTTACTTAAACGTTAATTGACTGTATGTTTAATTTTGAAGGCTAACCATACTGATGTTTTGTTTGAGAACATTTAAATCAAAGACAGCTTCCCAGAGATAAAAAAAAAACTAAACACAGTTTGATGATCACAATGACACTATGCAGAATGGGAAAGAAAATTCTAAAAACAGTATCCCATTCGTATTATTTACTGACTGTATATTTCGTTATTTACACCTGGATGTACATTTCAACTGGAACTGGTATTCCTTGGATTTGCTTAAACCAAAACTTGTCTTCAAAATATCCTTAACAAATTTGTTATCGTATTACATAATCTTAATAATTGTATATATAATGTTTTACTTTACACAATACTAGCATTGTTAATCATGTGCACGAGTTTAAATAATCGGAAACAATGCGAATTATATTAAAATAGTACATTTCGAATTTAACTCAACTTAACCTTCTTAATTCGATTGTTAAACAGGTTTATAACAACCTACACAAATCACGCTCGATGTCTTCGTGTGTTGAACCAGTACTGAGTACATTTAGAAAACAGTGTCTTGCTCAAGGACACCACACTAAGCCGTGGCGGATAATCGGTCTGTTTTAATTATATACCTTTTTATTAATAGAATAACTCCAAAAACGATAAAAATTAAAGAAAATTCTCATTTTCCTAATTTTATCCTATTTTTGGCATTTAAATAGTTTTTGTAATTAAGAAGGCATTCTTGCCACACAATAATAATTATTCTGATAATTGTCTTGTACGCTCGTAGTTTTATGTGTAAATATTGCCTAGTGACACTTTTAAAACCATTATACAATATATATTTACCTAAAATGGCCTAAAATGTAGGGAAATTGTATATATTCGCTTTTTATGTACGATTAAATGATATTGTATTAAGCGAAATATGTGGAATTGGAAAACAAAGTTTGCATTTTCTTGTGGGGTTCGTTTCAACAATAGCTTCACCCACCCACAATTCATAAACGCAAAATCCCTGAAATCCCTGAGAATTTAAGTACAATTATTATTATCCTAGGTTAATTAACATTCATATTATTCCAGTGCCAGAATGCATTCCATGACCATTTAATCTTAATAAGTTAGTTAACTTACGAACGTAAGTGAAAAGGGTCCATGATGACTGTTAACCAACAACAACAACATCAGCATGTTTAAATAATTTAATTCTAACATTACCACCAAATACGAATTGTAAGAAAATGCAAGTCTTTCCGGACTTCACGAACTGGCTAGTAGGAAACATGTAACCAGCACAGATACGCCCTTCGTGTACATGCAGAACAAAAATAAATTGCCACATGTCTGCGATGTTGACGTAGTATACATATGCGGCCGATGTTAGGGTTATTATATAAGAATGTGGAATGATTTATGTTAATGGGGCAGCTGTCTACATCAACCACATGAATGGTGATGTATAACCGAATATAGGTTCCTGATAATGAGCTTTAGTCCTCCATTCCAGACTGATTGATTACCCCGAGGTTTTCTAACACGACAAGTAAGCTTCCACTTTACAACTGAATATAATTGTTCGTTCACCTCTCTCTCTATCTCTCTCTCTTCATGGTAAATACAATTCTACTTTGCTATGTTCATTGCGGTGCGGCACGATTCTCGATGTTATCCATTTAAAATAATGCATTTTAAACATTTCAAACTTTAAATAGTCTTTATTTTGCTTACGAAGTATCCTAGGTGAATTTTATACGACGCACAGGAATGTAATAAAGATTACAAACAGTACACGTATATTAAGCATACACTATCAACAAACTAACACAAATAAGCGTCATCAGAAAATTTTATTTAGATACTACAAATTATCCAAAAATAAAAATGAAAGACAACTGACCTATTTTTTTTGTTTTCGACTTGAAAGTTTATTCAATTAATGGGCAATCAAGCATATTTTTGGTAAGACAAATCAAATATTGAAGTTGTGTAATTGTGTTTGCAGTATGTAAAAATACTGTTCAGCAGTAAATGTATTGTTTTTCTTGTATTCAATATGAAACATTCTATATTTAGTATGAAATATAATCACAGCATATATTTAACTCAATTATGCCATCATAAGAAAAAAATGAAAATATCAGTGTAGTATTTCAAAATATGTTTATCATGCTTTTAAGATACGAGCGGCGGTACTTCCTGGCCGAGAGGTTCAAGGCGCTGTAATTCTATGGCCTGCTTTCGTAACATTGATGTCGTGTGGTCGAGTCCGGCCCGGTCAAATCTACTTTATGTAAGAAAGTTACCCAGTTCATGTTTGAAGGACAAAGAGTTTCCTAACTCCTTAAGTTCTTTCAAAGGTTTAGTTCCAGCAATAACATTGGATATGAAGTGTAGAATTTTGTGCTGTTATACGTTAGAAATGGCGGTAACCCTATTGTAATGAGTCACAAGTATAAAAGCATAACATAATAATTCTATAATTAACACATGTTTTAATTGTATTTATTAAATATGTTATACTCGTATATACGTAAATTATTATTTAGCTACTATTGGTCTATTTCATGGTGGTATTACAGTGGTAGGAAGCGGGAAAGTTCACATGAAGGCGTCAATATCAATGCTCTATTTATTATTGATTCTGGGGCAACTCTGTAACAAATGCCAACATAATCTACATTTAGTACTACGTGAATTTGTTCAAAATATAGAATTTATGTTTATTTTACTTCTGATTTTATTAGAAGCTTGGGACATTGAAACAAACCCGGGTCCTGGCAATGAATCACATAGCTTGTCCTTTATTCATTGCAATATTAGAAGTATAAGAAATAAGATTGATTATATTTTTGACACTCTTTTAGATTTTGATATTTTATCATTTACTGAAACACACTTAAATACACATGTCTCTAACGATTTATTGAAACTTAGTGATAAATTTGATGAACCTTACCGCAAAGATAGAACAAATCATGGTGGGGGTATTTTGATATATTTAGCAAAGAATATAATTCATTCAAGAGTTCCAAATCTGGAAACATTTTGTAATGAATCTATCTGGGTAAAGGTTAAATCGGGACAAGAAATTTTTCTATTAGGCGTATTTTATAGCCCTAAAACAGCTGATGTAGACTTCTTTAACAGACTTAATAATAATATCGAAAAAGCTTACGAAATGTCCAAGAATTTGATTTTACTTGGAGATTTTAATGAAGATTTGCTTAACAATAACTTTCATAATTTAAAGAATGTTCTTTACCAAAACTCATTAATGAACGTTATTACAGAACCAACGAGAAATAATGCTATACTTGATCCAGTAATCATCCCTTACGATTTATCTTATCTCAATGCAGGTACTATCCGTGTACCTCCTGATATTAGTGATCATAAAGCTACTTTCATTATTCTACCTTTTTTATATAGTACTGATCATACTTATGAAAGATCAGTATGGCTCTATGATAAAACTAACTTCGATTTGTTAAAAAATAAAATAGAAAAGTTTGATTGGCAGTGTCTGTCAAACTGTAATTTAAATGCAGCATGTGAACTGTTTACAGAATCTTTTATGAAAATTATAAAGGAATGTATACCATCTAAAATAATAACTGTACGTCCTGATGATCAACCATGGTTTGATTCAAAATTAAGGAAACTTTGTCGTATAAGAGATAGACTTAAATCTATTGCAGCAAAATCGGGCAAATAAAAAGACTGGAATAAATATAAAAATACTAGAAATAAAGTTAATAACCATAAAAAATATGCCAAAGAACATTTCTTTAATAATTTAGAGTTAACACTAAATGATTTACAAACAAATGACAAAAGAAGTTTTTGGAAAATTATTCGCTATTTTGTCAAATGAAATAATTCGTCATCAAATATACCTCCTTTAAATGATTTTATTAATGATAATATTTTACATATAACAAATCAGAATAAAGCTGACTGCCTTAATGATTATTTTGCTTCAATATCCACTGTGAACGATACTGGTGTTGTTTTACCGGGTATTTTATACAAAACTAATAATTCCCTTTCACATTTTATAATAACTGAGAATGATATATCTGAACTTATTAGTATTTTACCAGTAAATAAGGCCTGTGGTCATGATATGATCAGTCACAGAATGCTGAAATCTGTGTCAAAAGCAATTGCAAAACCACTTTCAATTTTATTTAACCGTTCTCTAAGTGAAGGTATATATCCCGATTTGTGGAAGATTGCAAATGTAACTCCTATTTTTAAAAAGGGAGACAAGTAATTGGTGTCAAATTACAGACCTGTGTCTTTACTTAGTTGTGTTGGAAAACTTTTTGAAAGGCTTGTTTTTAAGAATATGTATAACTTTTTTCTTGATAATAATTTGATTTATAAATACCAATCAGGCTTTTTGCCAAATCACTCTACTACCTATCAACTTATTGACATATATCATCACATTTGTCAAACCTTTGATAACAAACAGTATTCATGTATGGTATTTTGTGACATATCGAAGGCTTTTGACAGAGTCTGGCATAAGGGTTTACTATTTAAACTTCAGGAAAACGGTATTAATGGGCAACTTTTAGAATGGGTTTCTGATTACTTAACAAATCGATCCCAACGGGTAGTTTTTCAGGGTACATATTCCAATTTAAAATCTCTTAATGCAGGTGTGCCTCAAGGATCCGTTCTTGGACCTTTATTATTCTTAATTTATGTTAATGATATAGCTGACAATTTACTCAGTTTGACACGTTTGTATGCTGACGACAGTTCATTATACTATTCAGCCTCATCAGTAAGTGATATTGAAGGTTTAATTAATCATGATCTTTTAATAATATCCAAGTGGGCTAAACAATGGCTAGTAAATTTCAACCCTAACAAAACCGAAGCTATGTTTTTTTCTTTAAGAAATAACAATAACTTACCTTATATAACATTTAATAACGTAGAAATTCAATTTGCAGAATCTCATAAACATCTAGGTGTAACTTTAAGTAAAGACGGAAAATGGACCGATCATATTGATAATATTTTAAAATCTGCTTCAAAAACTATAGGTATAATGCGTCGCCTTAAATACTCACTCAGTCGTAAATCCCTCAATCAAATTTACATTTCGTATGTTCGACCAATTCTTGAATACTCCTCTCTAGTCTGGAACAACTGCACTGATCAAACATCGAATTCACTCGATAAATTACAAAATGAAGCTGCACGTATAGTCACTGGCTTAACCAGATCAGTATCTATTGAAAATTTATATATAGAATGTGGATGGGAAACTCTTTCTTATCGCAGAACATTACAGCAATATTACTTTATGTATAAGGTTAGCAACAATATGGTACCATCTTATATAGTTGATTTGTTCCCACCAAATGTTAATGAAAGAACAACGTACAATCTAAGAAATAGCAGAGACATCACTATACCGTTTTCGAGAACTGAAATCATGAGAAAGTCATGTATACCTTCCTCAATTATATTATGGAACCACTTAGATAATAACTTTAAGTCTGCCGCTTCTTTAACTGCGTTTAAACACTCCATGAGAAAACAAAATAATATTACAATACCTCAACACTTTTATTATGGAAATAGAAAATTGTCAGTTATATTAGCAAGATTAAGAAATAATTGTAGTAATTTAAATAATGACTTGTTCCGTAACCATATTAGAACTGATTCTTGTTGTCCACATTGTGGTCATATTGAAGATGCTGAGCATTATTTTTTCAAATGCACAACATACAGAACCCAAAGATTAACATTATTCAACTCTACAAGATCATTTCACCTCTAAGTACACATCGCCTTCTATACGGAGATGAAAGACTATCTCATGTTAGCAATATTATTATAGTCAAAGCGGTACAATACTATATCAAAGAAACTAAACGCTTTGCATAATCTTATTTATGTTTTCCTGTCTTGTTTTTAACTTTACTATATTACTTCGATCTAGTGAATTATTTAACTATTTTGCCCATTTTATATAAATGTTAAGTTGCATAGTTTTTATTTTTGTGCTTTCTTATTTACTGATCTGATTCTCACTGGGGTGCTACCGAAATGTGGACACAGGACGCATGCGTATGGACGACATAAAGAAGAAATGATATGTGTTTGTTTTACTATGTCTTACTTTCTTTCCTAACTTTTTCTATTCTCAAGTTATTGGTTAAGAAAAAATTGTTAAAACATGTCATTTTGATATTTAATGTAAACATTGTAAAAATGTAGGGGACGGGCCGAACCTAATGTTGAAAGAACTTGTGGCCCAACCCCATTTCATGTTGAAATAAAATATGTTTAAACTAAACTAAACGTAAATTATCACTCTCTTGATTGCTATATATTGCATGCATGTTTATTGTGGGCTGGTGACCTTTGTAGTTATCGCCTTTGTCATGAAGGTAATCGAGTAGTTAATCTAAACTACAACAGATACGAAGCCATTATCGATACACACATACATATACGCACATACACACACACATACGCATGCACGCACGCACGCACATATGTACACACATACACACACTCACAAGAAAACGAAAATTAATCGATATGAATACATAATGAATCTGTCTTCTTTTTATCTGCGATTTCAAGTCTAAAATAGTCTCTGAATATTCTTTACAGTCATTTTCTTTTTATGTACCAAGTGGTTGCCCGTTTATTTTCATTTCACATATACAATAAATGGTACACACTATAACGCGTTTATTTTCATTTCATATACAATAAATTGTGCACGCTATAATGCGTTTATTTTCATTTCACATATACAATAAATTGTTCACACTATAAACGCGTTTATACTTAAACCTAATATAGTAACATGTGTTAATGAAGAGAGAGAAAGAGAGAGAAAGAGAGTGAGATAGAAATAGATAGTGATAGAAAGGCAGAGAGAGAGACAGACCAACTGAAAGACAGACAGACAGAAGGACGTCTTTATTAGTTTTTTATGTACTTTAGGCTGCTGTGTGTCACCACCAAGGGAGTAAATTTGATGAACATCCGACTTTACATAAACAATTAAGCATCACACCCGCACACTGTCAGTACTTCTACTCATAATTATTTATAGGTCAATCAAATTGCATACCTCTCCTTCAATTACAAAATATCAGTGCTGTGTTTGTGATTGTATATGAATCAATGTGCACTTTAAGGTTGGGTTCAATCGTTGAAAAGGGCTACGTTCAGTTCCGGTGAACGTTTGTTGATATCATTTAGATAATGTTCCTAGACACTCGCTCAATCTCGAATTAGCACGCATTACACAATACATTTAGGGAACCAGCAGCGAATATAACCTAGGGTTAAGCTCTCCAGCAGCGATTAACTATTGTCACTTCTTCTCTGTGTATATATTTACATGTACTATTATGTTTAGTCCACCTTTTGGTTAAAATAATTGTGTTTTTGTTGTGTGCTTTGATTGTTGCGTATTATAGTTAGAACGGTGACATAAAAAGTTTACGTAATGCATAATACCTTAGTACGAGTAGTAAGCAATATTGAACCAGTTAAACTTTACAATTCTACAAATGGCAACTTAAAGTCCTAAACTTTCAAGATTTGAAATGGCATAGGGTTCTCAATGTACACTTTATTGCTTTCTAGACAATAATGATTTTTCTCGAATTCCATTGTTTCCCTTGTAATTTATAAATTTTATACAATCAGACCCAAACAATAAAGATAGATTGTGGTCACTGTACTATGTTATCATTAAAACAACAAAATAAATCAAATCCTAAAATGATATCGTGATGTTTGTATATTCGTTAAAGACCAGCTGTAATTACTTTGTGTACTTTGATTTTCTGATGGATTTGAACGCCACGTGCGGTTTTCAAACAGAGATGTTAAAACAACATGCACTCTGCTAACAAATCCAATCTCCAGAGTATCAATTATGTTATTATGTCTTTCTTTTGTTTCACGGTAGTGAAACTACTGTATATAATGAAATGTCGCAATTAATAGGTTATCAAAGACGTCATTGTGCATTTAAACACCAGTGAGTGGGTGCATTATCACGTCTAAACTCAGACTTATTTTTTATTATTCATACATATCAAAGTTAATTGTGTATAAAACAGGCAAATTGTTTACTGTCTTTTCCACAACAGGTTGAATTAAAACAGCCTGACAAATTTTGGTAAACTGGCGGAAATTCAGACATGAGAAAAACCTCTTTTTATCATTAATTTGTTCAGTCTAATATGAACAAAAACCTCTCTTTACAGTACATAAAAAACGGAACGTGATACCAATGACACTTAAGTTTTTAAGAGACAAACGTTCAGATGAGAATGAATGATTTACTATTAACGGACACCTTGTTGAAGCTTTTACCGAAATATTGGTTTCTTACATTGATGCTACAATTAACAAGTCCCATAGGAAAACACTACATGTGTAATTCGGTGCATTGTAATAGAGCCACATTACCCCAGGCAAATGAACGGATTATTAAATGTTTATTCAACTTGTTTAGCAGTACAGTAGTGTTTGATAATTTGTAACATGATTCTTACACTTAAAAAGGCCTATGCAATTTGTTTTTGAAACAATTTCTAAATGGTTCATAATGGTTGTGATTTCTTACTGCAGATGAGCTGAGCAAAGGTTGGCATAGCTTTTACTGCAATAATGCATCACTGATGTCCAAAAATTGGCTTTGAAAGATTTTTAACATATGCATGGTCAATGCACTCTCTTTAAAAAAACAACCTGGTTAAACTACCAGGTATTGTGCATTTTTATGTGGGTATACATTCCTACTATGAAAACAAATACTTAAAAAAACATTCTATTTTGAATTCGTTTTTTACCATAGAAATCCTAGACCTTATTTTATATAGAACAAAGAACAAAATTCAACTGTGTAGCGAGACCTTAAACATCTGTAATTTTGCAAACATATCTCATATTCTGAATATAATCAATATTATGACTAACATGCTGCGTTGACATTTATTGTTTTACAATATTGATTGAATGAATAAATTTAATTCCTACAGCTATTTTGAGTTTTCGACGTTTTCAATAACGGATTAATTACTCATGCCATTATAGAGTTAGTCATCCGACAATTAAACAGCAATGGGTGGGTGCATTGTTACTTTTCCAGAGAACGGCGGTGCATTCTAAGTTTAATCTTTATTTCAAAATTGATGAATGGCATCGTTGTTCTGCATGTTTATGAATATATTGTTTAATAGATATTACACATTGCATCATATTTTGTTTAAATGGTCAAAATTGAAAAAGTTTTTGGACTATACATGATGTCATCCGTCCGCAAATAGATTCTAAAGATAGTATTTATTAATTTAACGCTTTAGTGAATATGTTGGTAGAATGATTGAAAGTTAAGTTACAGTATTTTGTACATTATGGGAATATATATTACGAGTATGTATGATGGAAAAAAAACCTCTATCTCAAAGAAATTTATCAAAAGAGCAAAGAAAAATAAAGACCATTTTAAATAGATGAACCGAGAGTTCAAAGCGGCAGACGAAGAAAGATGCAGTGACTCGGATTTTTTCGACGTCATCGTCATCATGCGAAATATTTTATCGGCAGTTTGTTTTTATTGTTAAAATTGATATTAGTTCTATTTATTTTTTTGTGAAGTCGCCATCTTAAATTTTGACTTGTACAATATAAAATGTAATGGATCAAATAAACTTCTACATATTGGTCATGTGGTAACACCTGGAGTAGCTGATTGACTATATACGATAGATATAGAATAGTAATCGTAAAAGATGTTTTGGAAAGATGATTGGAAGTTTAATCCAATGTTTCTCAGTTACAATGTTGCATTTAACTGTTATAAGTTATTTGTGGATTGTTTTAAATTTATTACAAAAGATATCAACATCGACAGATTCATTCTATATAAAGCATGGTAATAAACTAACACATTATTGTGCCAAGCCATACCAAAGTACGTCTGCCAAGTCACGTGTTCCGTAATGATGTCAATGGAATAAACATATTCAAACTTGTGAATTATTAATGTCATATAAAACTAAACGTGAAACCAATGCTACCTATTGAGGAGTTCTCATGAGAAAGAATTATATACTCGGTTTGCTGAAACTTTGTAGGAAATAATTATTTCTACCATCAATACAACAAATAGCGAGTCCCTAAGGAAAACAGTTTCAGGCGTATTGCGGTGCATTGTTATAAACATACCTAGCACAAAACAATCGATGATTGATATCCAAGATTTTCAACGTTCGGTGCATTATTATTAACAAACCTAACACCAATTAATCGATGATTGATATCCATGGTTTTCAACGTTAGTTCCATATTAGTCTATGAAACTTTTTTTTTATTAAATGCATCGCTCTGGTAACAGTAAAACGTTACTGTGCAACGAAATAGCAAACACCCCTGGGTTTTGATCCCTGAAAATAAATACTTTGAAATTGATTGTTTTAGGAATAGATCTCTTTAAAGCGACTTCCACGACTTATATAGCAATTTAAGATAACAATGCAAAAATGGTGTTCAAAACAAGTTTCCATCCATCTAACATAGATGGTTTAGTGTAAAGGATTGATAACTTTGTACAGTACAACGTTTGTTTAAATCTGGTACAAACATATCCATCTTTATCTTCTTTCAGTACTTCTTCATAGTCAACACATCATTTGCCAAAACCTATTGATCTTAGAAACGGGGTATCTTATTTCTTGATTGAATGATAAAAATATATTAATTTATATATGCATATTTATCGAAATTCACTTTGTTGTGGTTTTTAATCTGTTTAAATGTACGATATATAGTTCAGTTTAATATCTTTTCTTATTATGTTCCCTTTGAAGCCTAAGGATATATATAGCACTGTCACCTAATGTTTACGAGACCAGTTCAAATAATATTTTTGGAAAGTTCTCTTTAATTGATGGAAATACTGTGGTTGGTTCTACTTGGATTCGTTTTGATGTCTTCATCCAGCCATAAAACTGGATATGTCATATAAGTGGATACCTGGTATATATCGGAAATGGCATTTACTTACATTATGTATTGTTAGAGTGGTTTATCTATTTTATTTGATTTCTTCAAATAGACGTAATACAGACTATGTGTTGTTTTTTTGGTGTAAGATCGAATTATATTCGATCAATTAAACACCAAAGGTCATACTGGGCAAGCCACTCGTGAGCATATCATTTTGGTGATCACTAGATGAAATATCGTTCGATTTTACACCAAAACAAACAATTTTTTATTTTATTTTTACATTTACATAATTTTTGTTTATTTTGACCTCAAATTCGCCATTAGATATTATTGGATTAATGAAAAAGTATAGTACTAATTTTCTAAATAAAATATTTTTTTAATTATATCCAAGGACAATAAAAATCATAATTTACTGTTTGAAACAGTGAATTACCATAACATTCCGCTGAGAAATATCTATAAGTTCACCAAAAAGCTTAAAATACATATGTTTGTTAGTTCCGTGATCTTAGTTCTTGGCTTCATAAATCATTGTTTCTGTTATATACAGCTTCTTCCATTTCAGCAACAGTTGACGAAAGTGCCTGTTTACTTACAGTGTGTTTGTATTTATATCTTTTTGGATTGTCATTTCTGATTTGTAGCAAAATCAAACAAGTAAACATTTTAACGTCCATTGTTTAATATGTACTATATATTAACTTAAATACGTATGTTTGTGTAAACTATAATTATATCATTAAGCATCAATAATTCCTTTTTTTCTGTAAGAACAAACGGGCAAATCAGATTGAAATTTCTATATTTTCCAATGTGTTCTTCCGGAACTATTAGTGATGCAAGTGATAGAAGTGATGTCTTCAAAGTCGCAATAGAATATGACCTTAATAAGTAGCACGTCCGTTAGTTGGAATTCCCGCTAGGTCACAGTTTCACCGATGATCAACATTCGATAATACGTCTCATTGTCATTCGTCGTTAATCAGTGATTCAACTTTGACAAGTATCAGCTACTTTGTGGAGATGGGTGTACTCAAGTGCTGGTTAAACTTCGAGGATTTCACAAAAGAGTAGATAGGTTAACTGATTTTATGTTTGTACTCGATGGCGTAAACTGATTCAAAATATACAAACTAAGACATATTATTGTTTGAAGACAAACAACTCTCAGTTCTTCTTAAAAAATAAATATTTTAGTTCGCCACAGTTGATGTAGTCATTTAGCACTACAACAAACTTTTGCTTATATTAACTGCATTTTGGAAGTGATGGCTTAGAATTTGATTTCTATTTGTACTTGCATTGTGAAAACAATCCCTATAAATGTGTACAGCCGTTAGATTAAATGTGATTAAAGTAAAATTGATGTAATGCGATACGAAAGTAACAATCAGGATATAAATAAAATGATATATATCTCTAAATATTACACTATTAGTAAGAAAGACAACGGGACCAAATTCGCCTCGTTAAATGCTTAATTCTTAATGCTTAAATGCTTAAATGCTTAATTACAAATTTTCAATTGATCCCGTCGGGTTTCCATATACTATAGCATAGTAACAGTATATGCTGTTGTTCAATGTTATATATTGTGAGACATATATTACAGGACTAAAACTGAATGATTACCGAATATTCAATCTGCACAATTCCTCTGACAATTATGAATAATTATAATTCAGCAACGTTTTGCTTTTCTGTAATATCTAGTTAAATTCTATTTTATTAAATTATCTTCAAATACTCGACAAGGGAATAATTTAAAAAACAACAGAATTAGTGATATGCGGAGCGCCTATTGCAGAAACGTTTTAAGACAATTGAAATATTTCAAATTGAAGTTTGCATTAAATCCATTTGCATTGTAAATAAAATTGGTTATGCTTAAACAATGTTCTAGCACTCAAAAAAAGGAACAGCCATCAAATAAAAAAGCACAATTTAACAATAGTATATTTATTTCCCTGAAGGTTAATGTTTTAATACGTGTCTAACATTCGTATGTTTATAATGAATTGTGTATACAGGGCAGCTTTATCTTTAAACGTTCCTTGGTATCAACACTTTATAAAGTATTTACTCAAATAAAACCCAACATATTTTAAAAGAAAACAACACATTATAATTCAGACTGTTTGTGATCGAAATACAAAAGTTTTTTTGATAAAGGTATGTTGATTTAATCATTGCATCATGTGATCGCTGAATTTTAGAATATTTATGTCACCACCACATCTCAGAAAATTACAACAACATTTCCTTAATATTGACTTTGTGAAACAGTGAGTACAAACAAATATACCAGATCAATGTCGATACTAAGCTGGATAATATTTAAACATTCTTGTTTTCTGCTAGTATAAGGCAATAAACATGTATATATTAAGCTGAATAAAATTTTGAAATGAAATGAATTGAAGCAAACGTATGTAAACATAATTATACACACGGTAACAGTAACAACCAGTTAATTTAGAAATTAGCATGGTCACGTATGAAACATTGAACATGTAGGTATGTCTTACTGACTGTCAAATATTATCTACAAATCTATAAGACGTAACATTATTGGTTATAACATAATCAGTATATACAGTAATTATTTTAATGGGATATATAACGTCATTTACAAAACATTTCAGGTTATATATGGCAAATCCATATTTTATTGGTGTGTGTGTGTTAGTGTGTGTGAGTGTGTGTGTGTTTAGGGGGTGGTGGTGGTTAACCAAGAATGAGTTGAGCAGAACAACCGTCCTTCAACAAGTAACTTTCCTACGACCTTAGTGATGAGAGGTACGTTATCTTTTAGACGTATCTTATGGCATAAAATTGAAGTTAAAATAATGATCGGTATAAGAACTGAATTTAAACTGATAACTATATTTGCTCGATGTTTCAATGTAATGTAAATATTTTTTTAAAATATTGAGACAAATAATAATGAATAGGACACATCCCTCGGAAACAATTCATATTAAATTACACGAACACGTATAAGATGAATCATTTATTGTATTACGCTTGCAGGGTTCGTTTGCTATAAATATATTTTTTAACACAATTAAACTTAATAACTTACCCACATAGTTGTTCGCTAAATGCAGTAAATGACATGAAATACATCTTGATAATATGTTAACTACACAATTTACAATGCGGTTAAAGACACAAAATCACATTTACACCGAGTGTTTTGAATAGTTTGTGTATGATCTACATTAGTAACGAAAATGAGCTTGAAACAATACCCACTATAGCAGCGAAAAGCCACCATTCCACCCAGCCCCATGCTCCTACGTACGTTCAATGACAATATACCTGGATCGTGGCTTTTCACTGCGCATCATAGACGGACTTGTTTCAAGCCCATTTTATGTATGTGTAACAGTTTGCTCCGAACTTTAGAAATGCCAGACCTGTTGTTCTAATAATTGACATCCGTGATGTCCACATTTCACTAGCAGTCGTGGAGCTAGTCAGAAATGAGAATATTGTTTTTGAATCCAGTTCCCTGTAAAAGAAAAAAAAATGACAGTTTTGTACGTGCACCAAACAAACACGCTATCATAAATGCTACAGACAAATTAGTTGCCACTAAACAACAGAAGTATATATAACTTGTGTGCACAAAATGCTAATATAATGGTAAGAACAAACATGTTTAATTATCACAAAACGTATACCTCATGTGCTATACCGACGTTGACGTTTGCTTTAAAGCGTTTTTTGACATAGGGTAGGGTTAAATAATTGAATATCATAAAAAATCTTGTTTGTTAATTTTTCTTAAAATCTCACAATTATTGTACAATATATAGTATGAAAACATATAAAAATTATGCAAAATTCGCTTGGTTTGATTTTTTTTTTGAGTTACATTATGGCAGCCCGTTTATTTTTTTCATTTTCACATTATCAAGTAATTATATAACAATACATATTTATAAACATGAGTACTATAAGCAGTGTTGTGAAAATGTGTGTGTGTGTGTGTGTGTAAGTGTGAGAGAGAGAGAGAGAGAGAGAGAGAGATGATGAATCATGTTCATTATAAGTTCAATACATATTGATGTTAATTATATAAGGTTGCTATATTGGATTATTCAAATTTTACTGAGTGCCATTTTCTATTATGTGTTTCCAGTTTGAATCTCGCTTGGGCTAAGATTTTTTCTATATTTTTGCATTTTTTTTGTGTAAGAATTTATTTGTGGGTATAATTCTGCATAAATACTTATATTGAAATAACCTTAATCTCGAATAAATAGTACAATCATGTAATCGGTGATAAAAATATTTTTTTCCAGTTCAGATTTTCATAGGAATCATTCCATTTTTGTTAAGCTTTATTTGTAATATTGGTAGTTGTTTTCGATATATATGTCTCATATATAATTTTATTTGGTTTCAGTACCTTTAAAATCCTGCCAATGAAAAAAGTTCTGTCGTTGTTGTTGTATGTTTCATGTTTAAGTTTTTCTTTCCAAGAGTTCGGTATGGAAGCAATTATTGAGTGGTATTTTAAGAAATCTGAATTGTCTAGATTGTAAAGTTGTTTGATCGTATTAAAATTATAAAAGTTCTTATTTCTGTAATCATAAAGTTGTTGTATATATTTTATTCCTTTATCTAGCCATACTCTATAAAATATTGTTTTATTGTTATTTTGTATAAATGAGTTATTCCATATGATTTCATCTGTGATGTTTGTTATTTCCGAATTAAAGTTTACCTTTGTCCAACTTTGTAAAACATCCCTTAAGAAAATATTTTTGAATTTATTGGTTATATCTTTATATGTTATGTTTGATTGTAATAATAATTTCCCACCAAATTTGTTGATTTCATTCATATAATTATCTTTCCAGATTCCGGTATTTTCTTCGTTAAAAAATCTTTTGATCCAACTTGCTTTTATTGAGTATAGATATGCATTCAAATCTATCATTTTTAATCCCCCATCTTTATATTCTTTTTTAATTGTGTGTCTTGCTATTTTATCTGGTTTATTGTCCCATAAGAATAAATAAAGTTGTTTAGTGATTTCAGTTATTGTGTGATCCGGTGGGTTTTCTAGTACTGTCAATGGGTATGTTATTTTTGGCAGGGCAAATGTTTTTATGACTGTTATTTTTCTTAATAATGATAAATTATGTTTCTTCCGTTTTGTAAGACATGAATACATTTGGTTTATTTTAGTATTAAGATTGATTTCTACTCGTTTGGCTTTATTATTTGTGAAGATGATTCCTTAAGTGGCTGCTTGATTAGATGTCCATGTAAATTTTTTCATTTTGCAATAAATTTTGTCTGTATTTTTTAGGGATCCTGCTCTTAATACTGTGGATTTGTTTAGGTTCAATTTAAGGCCGGATATTTTACTAAACTCGTCTATAGTTTTAATAAGAGTGTTGAAAGTTTTTTCTGACCAATCAGTAACAAATGTTGCGTCATCAGCAAACAGGCTTTTTTTAATTTCTTTTTCATTAAGTTTGATACCGTTTATATCTTTATTGTTACTAACAGCTAATGATAAAATTTCTATCGATACAATAAATAAATATGGAGAGAGAGGGCATCCTTGACGTACACCACGTCCTATTTTAAAAAAATCAGACATGTAACCATTATTAAAAACACAGCCTTGCATGTCGTTGTAAAAAACATTAATCCATTTTTTAATTGATTCTCCAAAGTTAAAATAATCGAAAGTTTTATAAATGAAATTGTGATCTACACTGTCAAATGCTTTTTCAAAATCTGCAAAGAATAATAGACTAAGGTGGTCGTTTTCATTTACATAATCTAGTACATCATATATAAGTCTTATATTTTCACCGATGTAACGGTTTCTAATAAAACCAGTTTGTGCCTTATCAATTAAAATTGGTAGTACATTTTTTAACAATACGGAATAACGTTTCAAACATATGAATTAAATATAATACGTGTGTTGATAACCTTATAATCACGTACGTGTGATTACACATTAGGCAGTACACAGTACAGTGAAACGAGATATCGTAAACTGGTTATACGTAAACATAAGTGCCTTAAATAAATAAACGATGATAAAATGTACGTTTATGTATATCCGTGTAATTGTATGACATAGATCCACACACAGATGATATGATAGGAGGTTGGATTAGTCAAATTGACAGGTACGTAGTGACTTATATTGTCTTGTATTTGATAACAGAGTTATTATCGTCAAACTTTAGAAATTAACATGTCCCTTAATACTTCCGGTTTGTAACAGTACTATTATATTACTTGCACATTGTATATTACTGCATACTCCATACGAATTGTCATGTATACATGTATATTATATTAACGCATGTAACTGATTATGCTGTCAGTTAAAATTTCAGTTCTAAAAATACATCTTAATTTCAAGTAATGGTAGTGATGTACCCAGTTTCACCAATCATTACTTTGTCAAGTATATATTTTAACACATTAATATATCCAGGTATAAGACACATGCACACTTAAAGTGTTTAAGTATCAATATCAAATAATTAAACAATGTTGGAACTAGACAAAACCAAAAAAACTAAGATAGTAAACATCATACGCCTATACACATAATACTACAATACACACACATTCACCCACTTTAATTTTAGAACAATCGAAAGGTTTTAAGTCACGATAACAGTTACACTTTAATATGTTTTGCATACCAATAGTTTGAGCTATACGTTTAGCTGCTACATCTTTCTGGTTGCGTTTATTGCTGCAAAGGCGTCGTTATTTATACACACATATTCAGTAGTTTATTTCAGTATATATTCTTATAACAATACATATCGGGTGTATTATACATATATGATGGGCTGATCGTGTAAAGAGCAATGTGCTATACTTTTGTGTTTGCTACTGCATGATATGTAAAGTGCTCGAATTGATTTATGAAGAGGATTTAGTTACAAAAATATGTCATTGTAATTCACCTTATTAATGAGTAAATCATGAATAACCACTTTAAAGACCAGTAAGATAATTTAAAATGGGCTCGTCAAAACAACTTACTTCTACAATACAAAGATAAAATAAAATAGAATCACAATAAAACAGGAATTTTACTAAGAATATGCATTGATACTATTTATAAAAAAAATCGGCTATAAAAACAAATACTCTTTGAAAGCTTTTCATGCTATTCTTTGCGAAATGGCTTTATTAACAAGCTAAATAAGTAATAATGTGGTTCCCTTTTATACGGAATACCCTAATAGAGACATAAATCCAGAGTAAATTGATGATGGCCATAACCTACTAACATGAAAAATATTTTCTTTGCATATGCATGCATTATTCGTGAAACCTATTTTTAAATTATCTTATGTGATAAGAATGAAATGAAAATGAATGGAAAGATTATTTATATGGAGGGTTATCATATTTAGGAGAAACTAACGAGCGGTTAACATATGTAGGAGAAACTAACGAGCGGTTATCATATTTAGGAGAAACTAACGAGCGGTTAACATATGTAGGAGAAACTAACGAGCGGTTAACATATATAGGAGAAACTAACGGGAGATTAACATATGTAGGAGAAACTAACGAGCAGTTAAACCCCAAACTGTTCTATAAAAAGAAATGGGAGGAGCGTAATTTCAAATGGTAGCTTTTTTTTGCAGCAATGTTGAATTGGGGGGTGTTTTTCTGTAAAACATAGTAACAAATTTGTCATTATTTTCAAAAAGAAGTGTATTTGTAGGGACATATTTTGTCTATATAAAAATGCCCTTTACTCACAAAATCTCCCTGAAACAAAGTAGTAGTAGTCCTTACAAAATTGAAATATCACGGAAAATTTGCTAAATATTTGAATTTTGACCCCGTTTGACCCTTGTCACGTGGTGTAAACAGCAACACTTGCTTGGAGATGTGTTTAACCCACTTGTGAGGAGCCATGCAGTGTTTGATATCTCAGAGTAGAATAATGTGTTTGACTTTCAGTTTGTGAATTACATGTTTAGGACGATCAATCTTCATAATATTTCTACCCTTTTCATATATAAACAAATGATTATACATTGTAGTTAATGGCTTGTCTTAGGTACATGCATACTTGCTTTTTTATTTGGATGCAAATAAGTTACAATTCACACTTACCTTGGCTGATCATTGTTTAAAATCCCATAATTCACAATAGCTTCCTTTTGGAAATAACTTTTAGTTTTGTGTTTTAGCAAATGAATGTCATTTCATTGTTTATACAGTTCTTATGTCACAGACTTCAATTAAAAACACTTAGTGCAATATAGGTGGCCTTGGATGTACTAGGTTCAAAACAAAACTTGGCATAATTTAGATCTTGGTTGGTTTAATATTCTTTGCTTTTTGTCTTACATAATGAAGTAGGAACCAAAATCCTACATTTAAAACATATTCCAGTATTTTCTGTATCTACGTTTTGGTCAATGACTGTTTCTTTGATTAGGAAATGAAAATTCACCTAGCCAAAACTGATGATGAAATAAACGGACATCAAAACAATATCCATAACTGTTCTACAGGAATGTATTTGTTTTCATCGTCATCATCAACATCATAATCACGTCATCATTTTCCCCATCTGTGCTTCTATTTTGTCCTGATTGCCATCTGACAATAAATATTCCTTTATGTTCTGTGTCTAACTATAGTTATTTTCATCAACATTAATTGACCAGTCTGGTGTAACTAAATGATCCTCAAAATCACACTCATTATAATAAGATAAATGAAATAATATACACAACTGTTCCCTCGAAACCTTCAAAGTATTTCCACGATTTTCTTCCATTTGTTAGTATTGTCAGGGAAATTGTGAACCTAAATGGAATGGGTCATTCTATAATGTCAAAGGGGTTTCTTTACTTTTCAATCTTTGTATGTTTTGTCTCATAAATAATTGTTTGACTATTACTTGTGTCCAAGCAATTTGTTTACAATTAATTACAACATGTATGCCTGTTTGATATACGTCCATAATAAATAAGATAAACTATTTTTCATAAATAACTTTTACTCTATCTAGGTAAATAATGTACTAATCCATAGAACTTGACCCAAATAATTTCATTTTATCTCTTTGATCATGACCAAAGATGTGTTATATGTAACCCAGCATGAAATTGTAAATTGGATGTACCTAATTAGCAAATTTATTTATTATGCATTCAGATAAGATGGCCATTGCAATCTATTTGAATGCTGTGTTTGCTGCAGTAAGTCTGGGGAAACCTTTATTGCAATCCATAATACTGAGGAACCCACACATACAAAAAACATTGTTGTTTAGAACAACTTGCAACAGGCAGTACCTTCTATGGCTATGCTGGTAGTTACAGCTTATGTTGGACATGAATATTATCAAATAACTGTAGTAAACTTGTCGGCTGCTTGTGATAAGCCCCGCCTATAATACTGTGCGTACCATCTACCGGCGATGGGACTTTAACATATATAGGAGATACTAACGAGCGGTTTAAATATATAGGACAAACTAACGAGTGGTTAACATATGTAGGAGAAACTAACGGGAGGTTAACATATATAGGAGAAACTAACGGAAGGTTAACATATGTAGGAGAATCTAACAAAAGATTAACATATGTAGGAGAAACTAACGAGAGGTTAATATATATAGGAGAAACAAACGGGAGGTTAACATATACAGGAGAAACTAACGGGAGGTTAACATATACAGAGAAACTAGCGGAAGGTTAACATATACATGAGAAACTAACGGGAGGTTAACATATACAGGATAATCTAACGGGACGTTAACATATGCAGGAGAATCTAACCTGGAGTTTAACATATATAGGAAAAACTAATGGGAGTTTAAAATATATAAGAAAAACTAACGAGAGGTTAACATATATAGGAGAAACTAACGGGAAGTTGTGTAGGAGAAACTAACGAGAGGTTAACATATATAGGAGAAACTAACGGGAGGTTAACATATATAGGAGAAACTAACGGGAGGTTAAATGAACGGGAGGTTAACATATAGAGGAGAAACTAGCGAAAGGTTAACATATATAGGAGAAACTAACGGAAGGTTAACATATATAGTAGAAACTAACGGGAGGTAAACATATGTAGGAGAAGCTAACGGAGATTAACATATACATGATAAACTAACGGGAGGTTAATATATATAGGAGAAACTAACAGGAGGTTATTTAGGAGAAACTAACGGAAGGTTATGTACGAGAAACTAACGGGAGGTTAACATATACAGGAGAAACTTACGGGAGGTTAACATATATAGGAGAAACTAACGGGAGGTTAACATATATAGGAAAAACTAACGGGAGGTTATGTAGGAAAAACTAAAGAGAGGTTAACATATATAGGAGAAACTAACGGGAGGATAACATATACAGGAGTAACTAGCGGGAGGTTAACATATATAGGAGATACTAACGGGAGGTTAACATATATAGAATGTATTCATTGAAGACAGAGTGTACCTGATTTCAAATTAACGACATTACGATGCCTTTCTTGGTGAAATCATCCATATTTAATGCGCCATATAATTTGGATAGTATTGTTTGTGTAAATAACGATGACATATATATGTTCACGTTATATTGTATAAAGTTATATTCTGTTTTGTTGTTCTGTTTGAATGTTACCATTGTTTTTAACATTACACATATTCAGTCTGAGCCCAGTTGTCATAAGAATCATTTCATAACTATTATTTTAGACCATTATTGTGGATGTATCATGTCTGCTTTTCTATCATATGGTAGTTGATCTATTTTTCATTATTGAAGACATTTGTAAAAAATATATATGTATATATGTAGATCGTGTTGCGCCGTAATAACTATTTTTTAAGTAGAATTTCGTTACGATCACATTAATCGAGTTACAATATCGTGTTAATTTCGTTTTGTGGATTTGGTATTCTAACATTGTTTCTGTTGCAGTATGATGAAAATGGATTCCAAATTGGATAACTCGAAACAAAGACTTTCAGAAATCTTCTCGAGATCGCTTTGTATCAGTGGAACAAGTTCTTATGCCACTGACCTTGCCAAGAACAAAACGTTAGTACTCGACTACATGTTCTGTAGCTTGTCGTCAAATATTCTTAAACAATATTCGGCCGGAAGTGAAGCCGAGGGTACTGCTACGTCTACAAGCGATGTTGACTCTATGATGATTATTCCTGATATTATTGTTAAATCATCCGTGGCAGATACAAGTGAAATCAATGGTCATGTGTTTTTATTAGAATCATCTGATATTCGGCCCGGGTACGCACGACTAAAATTGCTGCAGGTGCATGTCACAGACTATCAACTTCTTGATGTCCTCGGCACAGACATTCACGATATGTTAGAAGAAACAGATAATGGTGCATTTTTGTCAAGTGAAAAATTTGGAAACTTTTTCGTCTCTATTCCTGATCGAGTTGGAATGTCCGAACAACACTTCCGCCATGGACCATGTGCAACTGCTGAGCACACAGACGTACATGGATTCATATCAAACGAACCTGGTTTGACAATGGAGAGAGATCTTGCGCATGCGTTAGCTTGCACCCATTGGCCCGATGAAGCAAACGAATGGGTGACACGCAAACGACTACATGGCTGGCCTTCACAGGATCGTATCAAAACAATAAGCAAGCAAACTTGTTTTGCTGTTCCAATAGGCGACACGTCATCAGCATCTTTCGCACTGGAATGGAGAATATCTTTCATACTGGGTGAAAGAGAATTGGTGTGGAGCTTTAACGACACACAATTACACTGCTATTTCCTCATGAAGATGATACTCAAAACATACTTAGAACCACTCGCCCCAGATCAGCTGAGTTCCTATAACTTGAAAACCATCATATTTTGGTTATCAGAAGAAAATGGACTATCGCTATGGAGGCAAGAAAACCTTATTGCTTGCTTAGAAGTGTGTCTTGATAGATTGAGAAGCTGTGTTGAAGAAAGACGGCTCAACCATTATTTCAATCGGAAAGCGAATTTGTTGGGACATAAGTTTGAATCCACCAATGAGCGAGAACGTGTCATGCAGAAACTAAATAGAATAAAATCTAGCATTGTGTATTTTGTTGTGAAGTGCTTGCCATTGGAATGGAACTGGCCTGAACTTTGGGAACAATGCCAAGGGGATCAAGAAAGATTGGTTGAACTAAGTCTTGCTCAACGGGAAGATCTTAATGATAAATACGCCTCTGTTTTGAAAAAGAATGAAACTTTGAAATTGTACAGAACAATGTTCAACATATTGCTTCAACTCGTGTGTCAAAATCAAGGACCAGACTCCCAACTTCGCCAGGTAATAGCTCTTCAAAATGAACCCCCAGATGGCGTTGATATCTCCTTCGCTGGACTGGTATTGATATTTTTAGATTTGAGATTTGGATTGGCATATATAAGACAAATCGCAATTAGCGATAACGACGCGTTTCAACGCTATATTGACGGAGTGTCTTTATCAACAGATAAGGTCCTCAAACTGATTTCACATGCGGTCCATATGGATGCAATGTCTGGGACATTGTATTTTGCAACCGCTCATCAGTTTTTAGGGGATTTTCAAAAATCCACCGAAGTAGTTACGTCATTACTCCAGCAACATAAGCACTTGGTTTATTCAGGCTGGTGTTCAAAGTATATCGGCATACGATTAGACCACGATGCTATCGCAAAACCAGAATCTCACATAACTCTTCAAGGGACTGAGGGAAGAACACATGCTGCGTTTGATGTGATGTTTTCGTATAAGGATGCTCCATGCGTTGCGTATCCGGTGCAGTTTGAATGCGCACTAGCACAATTTGATGTTAATCGTGATGATTTCATTGTGATTCACCCTTGTGTGTACGCGTACTTCTTGTTGTGTTACGGATACTACGCTTTAAAAAATTATCCTGCGTATAAGGAAGCGCTGACACGTCTGCAAGCGACGGTAGATGAAACACGCGGCGGCCTAGAGAGACATCACGCTTTGAACATTCTTGGGTACTGCTATATGCTAATAGGACAAATTGGAAAGGGTTTCCAGTGCTACAAGAAGTCACTACAGGAGACAGGAAAACTAACCGGAGTCTCAAATGCAGCTTCTTATCATATTGCAATAATGGTGTTGCAATATTTGGAGCAGGGATTGACAAAATAAAACAGGAACGTAAACATAGGTATTTATGCAAGGACGAATTAACTCTATGAGAAAGCTGTCTTTATATTCCGCGATGATTTTTATAGATTAACACTCCCAAGAGGAACGACATCATTTTCAAGGTAAACTAATGTATTAGTGTGTTTGTTAAACGGTTATTAAAATGACAGAATGAAATTTTGAAATTTGCCAGAATATGTGAATGAAATGTATGACACGAGTATATATATATATATTACCTACCAACGTTTTAAATAATTATAGTATGACAATCTGACACCACTTTGAAAGTTACAGTTTACCTTTAAAAAATGACACGGAAAGAAAGCGTCATACACACGAATGTAACAATGTACGTGTTATATAGTTATTTTGGAACCGAGTAACAGAAGATCAGTTTTTAATATTGGGCGTGTCAAATAATATCAATGAACATCAATCTTGAAAGTACAGTTCGCATTCTAATCAATAATTGTGTTAGTGTTGAACAACACTTTCACTTTAAAAGTTTGCATATTAAATACTAACAATGCAACATAAATACGACAGCTCTCTGAATGTAACAGTGTCCGTGTTACATAAAGTATATATACTGAAATAAATGGAAGCACTATGAATGTAACAGTGTCCGTGTTACATAAAGTATATATACACTGTAATAAATGGATGCCCTATGAATTTAACAGTGTCCGTGTTATATAAAGAATTTACACTGTAATAAATGGAAGCACTATGAATATAACAGTGTCCGTGTTCTATAAAGTATATACACTGTAATAAATGAATGAACTATGAATGTGACAGTGCCCGTGTTATATAAAGTATACACACTGTTATAAATGGAAGCTTTAAGAATGTAACAGTACCCTTGTTATATAAAATATATACACTGTAATAAATGGAAGCTTTAAGAATGTAACAGTACCCGTGTTATATAAAGTATATACACTGTAATAAATTGAACCTTTAAGAATGTAAAAGTGTCCATGTTATATAAAGCATATACACTGTAATAAATGGATGCACTATGAATGTAACAGTGTCCGTGTTATACAAAGTATATACACTGTAATAAATGGAAGCACTATGAATGTAACAGTGCCCGTGTTATATAAAGTATATACACTGTAATAAATGGTAGCTTTAAGAATGTAACAGTGTCCGTGTTATATAAAGTATATACACTGTAATAAAAGGAACACTGTGAATGTAACAGTGCCTACAGCACTATGGATGTGACAGTGCTCGTGTTATATAAAGTATATACACTGTAATAAATGAAAGAACTATAAATGTAACAGTGTCCGTGTTATATAAAATATATACACTGTAATAAATGAAAGAACTATGAATTCAACAGTGCCCGTGTTATATAAAATAAATAAACTGTAATAAATGGAAGCTCTATGAATGTAACAGTGCCCGTGTTATACAAAGTATTTACACTGTTATAAATGAAAGAACTATGAATGTGTTATGTTACACATTTTCAGTAAAAAATGTGTCATCATTTTATTGTTATATATTTTCTTTGACACTCGCAGATTAAAGATAACTTTTGTGTAATATTTTTAAGCGCTTTGATTTATTTGATGTTGAAAATGGTTTGCACATGATGGTATTAAATAACTAACAATCAAAGCATATTTGATTGAATCTAAATATACACAATTCAAGACTGATTATGGATTAAATACATCTAAATAATAAGTTTGCAATTTTTATATTGTATGAATGTAAACACATTTTATTCTGGTGTTTTCATGAAAGCATTTTAATGCATTTTTGTTCATAAACGTTTCGTAGACTTATCGGGTTGTGTTATCTGCTAAACTGCTATATATCCTTCTCGAGTTCTATTTTCATTCACAATGTTACATCTTAAATTTTCTATTAATTTTGTCTTCTTTATTGTGGATGACACATTGACACTGTTTCTGGATCATCTTTACTTAGATCCATTTCTTCTTTTATCAAAACTTCAATATCAAAATTTAATATTTGAATACTCATTAACTCAGTTTTGTGGCTTAAACTTGTATGCTCAGAATCAGTTATTTCAGCTTCAATGGTAAAATAATTTGCTTAGAAGTTTATTCAATGTAAGTTTCTGGAATAGATTTAGACTAAAGCATGTATTTTATTAGGTATAATGGAACATCATCATCAGTTCAGATTATGTCAATATGTCAACAGATATATTTGGTTTATTTGTTAAACTTACCATTATTACTCTTTCAATGGCAGAACCATTCAATTCTGGTTCTGATCAAATTTTTCTGCCTTAGACAAAATATGTGCATTGACCAATGCAATTGTATGGCACTTTACCTCAGGAAAAGACACTGTCTCTTGTTGAGATGAATAATCATCTTTGTCAGCTGTTTTTTACAAATAATTATTGAACTATCACAATCTGATAAACCTGGTTCATAAATTTGTGTCAATTGAGATGCCACATTTTCATTTAAGATGTTGTAAACAACACGAGTACTCACAATCGACTATTTCAGAGAAATCTTCAAAGTCACTATAGACTCATCATTGTTTATAGCATTTTTCAAAAGTGTAATGTGTGTGACTTCAAATAGAAATGTTTCATGGTTTGGTCAAGCAGTAGAGGCTCAATTTCTAGCAATTAACAGACAAAAAGTCTTTAAGTTTATATTTTTGAACCTATAAATTCATTTCCAATAGTAAATTCGAATAAAGATTCAAACACATGGTATCCAAAGCCAGGTTTTATATGTGTGCCTAAAATATATTACTTATATTTTCAATACTATGTTAATGCACAGTATCTGGGAGGGATTTAATATATTTAGGAGGAAGGGTGTAACTTTAATTTAAAGAAACTTAAAAGTTTGCCATATTCAAATATGTACAAAACTCAACATATATAATGCAACTAATAAACCATATTATTGGAGGGGGATATATATATATATATCCCCACCACCATCTTCTGTAAACATGTTGCTTGAAATTTAATTGATACAGTTTCAATGTTATTATATAAAATTGTCCTTTCGTAATTTATCAATCAATACTTATATTATGTTTAATACCATAGTCACACAGTGTAATACTTTAAAATGAAAATCTTTGATAAACAAACAATTTTAGTTTTATTTTAAGTTTGTTTTTATCTTTCCTCCAGCTCTTATTTTTACTTTAACATCTATATTCTCTTTCGAATTTATTTGTTTGACAACTACGACACTCAATATGTTCTTTGTTGTAAGAGGAGGGCTAAATCAAAAGTTGGAATTACTTGTGCCCCAATCCTATTTCTAAATTATCAATATTATTAAGATATATTAAACCACTGCAATTAGAAACTCTTTTCAAAACAACACAAGTCTATCTGATGCTTTAAATATTGGTATAGTAAAATAGTTCACTGCAAGACGAGACCAACTCTACTTGGACCTGTTTTATTTAATATAATTTAAACGCAAGATAAGACCAATTCTACTTGGACCTGTTTTGAGTCTATGAAACTTTCTTTTATTAGATATACCGTTTTGTTTCTAAGCAACAATACTAAAATAAGTAAGAATAAAAGTCTATTATTTTTACAACATGTGTATTTCTATGTGCTTTATTCAAATATGTAAAAAAGTGATTTTGTGAAAAATAGTTGGTTGGACCAGTCATCGATATGAGGAGTAAGATGCAAATATACTTTCTAAATACCATTATACAGCTGAACTAGCTTGCTCAGTGACAATTTCATTGATAACGATATAGGTCTCACCACACAGTTGGTTTTGTTATTTTTTTATATAAAATAGGGTTTCAGGTTTCTAAGGTAAAATCTATTTCCACATAGGAATATTGTTTTTCATAACAGGAATGTATTCGCACATAAAAATACACAATAAACCGTAGGTTGACAAGCCTGGTTCTTTTTTTAAATACAATGCAGTGACACCATCCATTGTTTTTTAAAAAAGTCATCAGATGTTCATCAATGCATGCATCTGTAATCCTATACAAGTCACTTTTTAACACCAGTAATGTCTTATTGCAATATAGTATATAACAGCTTTTGCTTAATTCATCTGCTGCAAAAAATCAAAGTCCTTAAGAACCATTTTTTTTAAATATGTCAAACCACATGTGATGTGAGACCTATACTTAGCTGTAAAAAAACATTAGTTGTGTATTAAGCCACCACTCACCAGAAAAATATGAAATTCGCATTTGGAAAATAAAGTATTCATAAAACGTTCGTGTGAGTAATATATTAACCACTGTGGTTTTTAATGTTAAGGTGTTAGCCCAACATTGATTTGTGCTTTATTTTATAGTAAATTAAACAAGATTGCATGCGTGGCATTCAGTGAAAGACCCATACGGTAGAAGAAAATCTTCGATATAATTTCTAATAAGTGTTTACATTATTGACAAATTGAAAGTAAACGTCATAAATAATGTATAAGTCATACCCCAATTCCCAAGCATCAATTCTTATTTTATAAATTCAGAATTCAAACTTGACAATTCTTTCAACATGTTCGAAATATTTTAATAATGTCATTGAAATAAAACTATGAGCATTAAAATAAAGAAACTGCATTTTTAAAGAAGACGAAACGAAGATTGTTTATAACCGCCATCATGTAACTAGCCCGAGGAACCATTTCGTTATTTAAATGGTGATGTTATGCCTTAAAATAAGGGATTAAAGTTTAAAAGGAGCATTTAATTTACATTAAGTGTAAAAATTACTTTTTACGTGCTTTTATAAGATATAGTATTGTGAGAATTCTAGTTCCGTGATTGTGTTGCAATTTATTTAACAGAATAGCATCCTATCTGAATACGCGAATCGTTGTACATTATACTGACAGTAAGTATATTAGCCCGTGACTTAGTCTGGAAACTAAAATAAGTCCTCAACGTAAACAGATGTAACATATTTGTATGTACAGTTGATACTCACCAACTCGAACTCTGATATTTCGAATTTCCGGTTATCTCAAATTTGAAGTTCGGTCCCGTTTTTTCCCCTTCTATTTCTATATTAATTAACTCCTGATATATCAAATTCCAGTCATTCGAATTATTCACTATTTCGAATCTGTTTTTCGGTCCCTCAATCCTTAAAATATATTGATTTCTCACTCGTTATTTCGAATTTTAATCACCGCGTGAAGATGAAAGGCAAACCGTCGAAGGTGATAACTGTTGATCCCATACCTGTAATTTATCGCTTCATGTGTCTGTACTGGCCGGTAAGTTAATTGTGTCATAAAATTGTTATGATACAAACCCGAGCGATACACACGCTAATTAAAACAACGCCGAAGTGTTAGAAGACGTTTTTGAAATGTGCTATTTTTCGTCTTATTTTTTATTTGTAAAATTGTTGTAACCATTGATTGTATATAACCTGTGTTTATATTTCAGTTACCTTTTCTATTTATTTGATATTCATGTAAATTAAAAGTATAAAAATTAAAAGTATATTTGTTTATTTATCATATCACACTCAAAAATATACAATGTTCACGCAATGTGCAAATAGATAATTAGCCTACACAAGGATAACAACGCACAACATACGTTTGCACAGAAGAAAATAACACATGTAAACAGTAGAATTTACCACGATTTAAGATAAATCCACCATACACATCAATATAAACAAAGTTTATATCATGTGTAAATATAACGACAACGTGTTATATTGAAAAAAAAACAACAAATAGAGGTATTTATATGTACAACATGTATATTTTCAACGATTTATGAAGTGGGTGGGGTAACAGTAAAAAGTTGAACACTCCTGATAAATCAAACTTCGGATATTTCGAATTATTTTTACGGTCCCACGGAATTCGAAATAACGAGTTTTGACTGTATAAATACGCGTATCTTTGTACATTATACTGACTGTATGAATCTTAGCCCGTGACCTAGTCTGCAAAATAAAAAGTCTTCAACGTAAACAGATGTAAAATATTTGCATGTATAAATACTACGCGTATCTCTGTACTTTATACTGACAGTAAGTATATTAGCCTGTGACTTAGTCTGGAAAATAAAAAGTCTTATACGTAAACAGATGTAACATATTTGTATGTATAAATACGCGTATCTTTGTACATTATACTGACAGTGAGTAGATAAGCCGTGACCTAGTATGGAAAATAAAAAGTCTTCAACGTAAACAGATGTAACATATTTGTATGTATACATATGCGTAGCTTTGTACATTATACTGACAGTAAGTAGATTAGCCCGTGACCTAGTCTGGAACCTAAAAAAGTTTTCAACGAAAACAGATGTCACATATTTGTATGTATAAATCCGCGTATTTTTGTACATTTTACTGACTGTATGTAGATTAGCCCGTGACCTAGTCTGGAAAATAAAAAGTCTTCAACGTAAACAGATGTAAAATATTTGCATGTATAAATACGCGTATCTTTGTACATTATACTGACAGCAAGTAGATAAGCCCGTGACCTAGTCTGGAAAATAAAAAGTCTTCAACGTAAACAGATGTAACATATTTGTATGTATAAATACGCGTATCTTTGTACATTATACTGACAGTAAGTAGATTAGCCTGTGACCTAGTCTGGAAAATGAAAAGTCTTCAACGTAAATAGATGTAACATATTTGTATGTAGAAATATGCGTATCTTTGTACATTATACTGACAGTAAGTAGATTAGCCTGTGACCTTGTCTGGAAAATAAAAAGTCTTCAACGTAAACAGATGTAACATATTTGTATGTATAAATACGCGTATCTTTGTACATTATACTGACAGCAAGTAGATAAGCCCGTGACCTAGACTGGAAAATAAAAAAGTCTTCAACGTAAACCTATGTAATGTATTTGTATGTATAAATACGCAAATCATTGTATATTATACTGACAGTAAGTAGATAAGCCCGTGACCTAGTCTGCAAAATAAAAAGTCTTCAACGTAAACAGATGTAACATATTTGTATGTATAAATACTACGCGTATCTTAGTACATTATACTGACAGTAAGTAGATTATCCAGTGATCTAGTCTGGGAAATAAAAAGTATTCAACGTAAACAGATGCAACATATTTGTATGTATAAATACGCGTATCTTTGTACATTATACTGGCAATATGTAGATTAGCCCGTAACCTAGTCTGGAAAATAAAAAGTCTTCAACATAAACAGATGTAACACATTTGTATGTATGAATAAGTCAGAACGAGAAACTTTAACAGTTTTAAAAAATAAATTCTTCTTCTTATTCTTCTTCATTAACATATTTTTTACTGATAACTATAGTTGCAGGCTGTTTCAATCTGATTAAAATTGTTCTGAAATAAGACTGAAAGGGAAACCTGCTAGGCTATTCGGACACAATCATTTTTAAGTACACGAACATGTTCTTTACCATTTATTTATTACGTTTATAGTCTAGTATGCTACAAATATATTTTAACAAAATATAACTAAAATCGAACACCCGCAGATTTATTGACAAAATGCATAAATACCTTGACATTTGCGGAATAAGTTAACATTCTAATCGAATATACGACGCGGTAAAAGAAGGCAAAACAAATTTACACTAAGTGTTTCGCATAATTTCTGTATGATCTACAATCAGCAACGAAATTAATGTTGACAATTGAATTTGCCAGTTAAGACAGTGAAATATCTTCAATCTCCATGAAGAACGGAATACAAAGACTTTAAATTGACTTCAATAAGATTTAATTCATAAATATCCTGTGTTACACTTTTCCATCCATTATATAAAGATGTACCGTCAATATATTAATGATGGCAATAACATACTTTTAATGCGTTGTGTAACAAATCAATTTCTATCGTTGTACGTGTAACAGAATTATTTTGACATTGTTAAGGTCTTATCCGATACCTTCGCAGTAAAAAATGAGTATTTCTGAAACACCATTCGGTAACTTGCACAGGGGATCACAATATAGCATCATTGTATCTCACATTCCGCAGAAAGGAATTGGCTTATCAATATGCTGTCAATATGAAGGTATTGGTTTCAATTTTCGTAGTTGCAGCTAAATTCATATAAAAACACAATCAAAATAGAAGTCCAACTCCTTGATATTAATCAGCAATATCAATCTTTCTGGTCAATCTAAACGACGAAAATTGAAGAAAACGTAGTAATTTAACTATGATAGACGGGCTATTCACCAGGGAAATAATCACCATTGTTGTAAATAATCACGATAGCTCCATCAATCTTACAATTTTTCTGCTATATCCTTGTTGACAGTAAAACGTAATTAAATGGTATCCTGCTGATCCCACTGTTTGTCTCCAATACTGATATATATTGTGTTGATCACATGAACTGAAGGCGCTGGATCTTTTCTTAGGTATACGTTTACTTAACTCTGAATATAACACTTCCAACGTTACATATATCCAATGTAACATAATGACAGCTCTATGAATGTAATAGTACCCGTGAAAACTGCAGATCTATTTAATTGTCAGAATTTCTGCAACTTATTGCCTTAGAAACAGCTTTTTCAACGTTTGCTTGTTAATGGAATCAATATTTGTTACTGTGCACTCAAATGTACTTAAGGATGTTGGCTTTTAAAATCTAGGTCATTTTATTTTTTAAGTCAGTTAAATTTATTTTTATTATTTTAGATCAAATATATCACTAAAAGTCATGTTGTCCTGTTCGTTTTTTATTGCTTAATTTTTAAGATGATGCCTACATCAAAGTCTAATATTTTGTTTATTTTGATAACAATGGGTTCGTAAAGATAACTTACCTTAAATGCAAGCAGCATAGTATTACTCTATATTCTATCCATTTTTACCAACACTCAATTGCAATATGGGTTAAATATACTTTTTATATAAATATATATTAGCTTCCTTTGATTCAATGATAACATTTTTACAATTTATAAAAAACAGCACTTGCTGCCACGAGCAGTACTTGTCAAATTACGTTAATTAGTGCATATTTGGTGTTATTTTAAGATTGTTTATAATTGCCATTATCAGACAATCATCAATGCTATATTTTGGTTTGAATAAAAAAAATTATAGTACATACTATTTGACATGTCTACAACTTTTCTAAAAGACAAAAACATGAATCGTTCTGTAAGAAACAAATATTTATTCCTCCTTAAATTACCTCTTCCCCCTGTTTTTGTTTAACTTTAATTGAAGATATAACAAACGATCGGTGATTAATGTATTCGAGGACAAACCCTATAACTGTACGTTTATTCCATTGTAATGCCTATACTTTTTCGACGTACAACCCTTCGCAAAAAAATTAATAATAGATAGGTTGCTAGGTGTCTCTGTGTTTTTTTTATAGAAGTACATGAAATACAATCGGTAACCGACTAAACAAATAGTATATTTCGGATCTAATATTTATTATAGATAAACAATTATACTATAATTTGTAATATGCAATTAATACAAATTGACATATATGTATATTTGTATACATATATAGCGAAAAGTTGAGTAAATGGGATTTTTAAATATTCAGTGGCAACGTGCATTTTATAATTTTTCACCTGCAACATGTAGCTTTTGCATACAGAAGTAGAAAATGCCATTTAATTGAATTAAATCGGCGATTACTAAGTTGAAATCTTCAATCAACCACTCTGAGTTATGGCCGATATCATCCTCCATATATAAGTAACTACATCATTTTGTTTTTCATTGCGTTGTACTTTCATGTGATCACAAAATAATTTTGCTATTTAATGATTTATATTAAAACCATTTTTATCCCAGTTTATATGTGTCTAAAACAAAATATGACAATGAACAACGTTATAGCAGTATTTAATAGTACTCAGTAATCCCGCTTTACTATTTTTAATAATTTGTGTCTGCAATAAAAGTAGATATTGCACTTGTATTCCAGTACCTATTATGATTTGATTAATTGATTGTACGGCAGTTTAGGTGCACTTCTGATTGATAACGCTATATTCGACGACAGCCAACAAAATCAACAATTATGCAATAAACATTACAGTCTTCACAATACTAACCAGGCGATCTTGAATTCGCGTTTGAAAAATAAACAATTCCTCAAACGTTCGTGTTAGTTATATATCAGCCACTGTGAGCTTCATTTTAACACAAGTCATAACAGTACAATAGTAGCATTTACATTACAGTTAAAATATGGTCCAATGGTAGAGCACCGAATCCATTATCGAAACACAGATCAGTCCCCAATGCTTTGTGTAGTGTCCTTTTCCCCATATGCTTAGTATTGATTCTTACCATAAAGACTGTGATTTGTTTAAGTTCTAAATATATATATTTACAGTAAATTTGCAATTCATTTTTCTACGTGGTATCATAATATATGGTACATTGAAATGTGAGATTTTATATAGTTTTATATTTCAATGCAATATGTACCTGATTTCATTTAGCGTGTTCCGTAATTGTGTTGCAATGTTTTAGCAGAATAGCACGCATCCTATCTGAATACACATATCATGTTACAGTATACTGACAGTAAGTAAATAAGCATGTGACCTAGTCTGAAGTATTGAGCATAAATGTGAAGCAGGTTTGTATACATAATCATGATAAAACGAGACACTGAGTTTAAGTTAATAAACTATCTTCTTCTTATCCTTAATCAACATTACTTGAACTGATAACTATGGTTGCATGCTGTGTCAATCAACTTAATATTGTTCTGAAAAATTGGTGAATTGGAAACCTGCTAAGCTAATCGAAAACAATCATTGTAAATTACTAGAACATGTTATTAACCGTTTATTGTATTAAATTTACAGAGGACTGTGTTACAAATATCGTTTTTTAACACAATAAAATTGAATCATACACCCAGTTTTATAGGAAAAGGTCATAAACTACCTAAATTACATCTTTGAATTAAGTTAACAACCGAATATACCGTGCGGTAAAAGAGGGCAAATTAAAATTTCACTTAGCGTTTCATATGATTCCTAACTGATCTACAATCAAGATTTATCAAGATATATATATATATGTGTATACTGTGGAAAAATACAATTTCAATCGCATTAACTGAATCTGTTTCACAGTGTTAAGATGTTTCCCTACACACCATCAGTGAGAGGTGACATTACTGAATCATTATTCGGCAACATGCACATATAATCACTAAGAATCAACATTGTAGTTTGTATTTACATAGTACCTGTAAGGAATGCAATCGCCAGGAGTTTCCATCGATATGAATATGTGTTTCAGTCGTCATACATGTAGCTGGAACAACATTTAGAAAAAAAAAACAATTACAATAGTACGCGATATAAAGCAGCAATATCCATTTTCCTGTTCAATGAAAACAACGGAAGTTGAAAGAAACGCATTAATTAAACTTTGATAGACAGATTATACACAAGGGAAATAAGCACCATTGTTGTAAAAAAATCACGACAGCTTCATCAATTAAACTGTCGATTGGTATATCCTTATTGATGGTAAAACGTCATTAAATGGTGATGATATTTACGTAACTGTTTGCGAACGTCTTACGAACAACTGTTTCTCAAAGAAAGATATGCTTTTTTGCAGCTCTGCACCTTTGTACACAAAACCTCTGGTTCGCAAAGCGTGTTGTTTCTTTTTAAGTATGTATACACGAACATGCGTATACAAAATGATAGAGTTAACCAGATTGTTTTTACAAAATAAATTCAATAATTGAATGAGACCCTTCCCTTATCGATAATTATATTATTGTGACAGTATATCCCAACGCAACTTTAAGATGTCTTATTTTTACCCAACACAAGTTATTGACATGAACATGAAATTATATTTTACATTGCTATGTCCAACCAGTTTAAACAGTTCTATATTCTAGAGCGTAAGAGTCTGTGAACCGTCATACAAGGAAGTCTATTATAACGAGAGTTTTTTTACTCTCATGAGTGCTTAGAGGTGACGCTAACTATAAAAAAGTCATGCATAAATATACAACTATGGACTCTAATCTAGCCATTATATCCATATAACACGTATTTATTCAGTAACTTATGCAATATAATTTCTTATCGACTTTAATGATATAACTTAAAGCATATTGAAACATGAAATTTGATACGTTAAGAAAATTATCTGCTCTATCAAGGTAACTAATTACGTACGAGGAGCGTGTGGTCCAGTGGTAGAGCAACGAATCGATGATCTGAGGGTCGAGGGTTCGATCCTCCGCCATGGCTATGTGTAGTGTCGTTCAGCAAGACATTTCTTCTCATATGCTTGATATTAGTTCTACACAGGAAGACTTCGAGCGTGATTTGTTTAACGTGTAATAACTTGTTTCACAATCGAAGTAAAATAGTTAAGTTTAAACTAAACTGATTACGTACGTACTGATTTGCAAGAATTATTATGATAACACAAATGTGCATATCAGTTGAAATACTCAACAGTTTATAATACCACATGGAAATTGTCAATTTAGCATATTTACATGTTGTAATAACATAATCAATATAATCGTATTAAAATGGTGTTAGATTAGTATATTCCTGATAGTCACAACATGGTTATCTACAAATGTACTTGTTATATGATTGTTTTAAGACGAAAATGTTAAACGTAAAACTATGGTCAACATTTGCATGTGTTCTTTAAGAACAATCTGTCAACATGATTCATATTGTTTGTTTTTATACGATACCAAACCAATCATTATGTTTTGTTGATAACGTTAAAAGAAATCTAGTTAAATGTAATAACTCTATTACCTGGGAATATTTGCAAAAGTGTCACACAATTATGTCAGATGAAAAGTGGTTGATTCTTTATCTTGCATTTACAAGTCTGGACCAGTGTGCTTTTGTTAAATGATTCAATTGCATAAATAACTGTGGGCCATTCTGACAATTTTGAAATAAATTGGTTGGGTAATTATTAGGTTTTATATCTTTTCCGTTGGCAAGGTACTAGCATATCAAACACAGACGCACCAGCAATAATTACAACATTTGTGTGCTTTTTATTCACGTCAAATGAATTGTTTGAACCGGTACATGGTACCCATTTTGTTGATTTGGTCCAAAACATTAACATGCTTAATCGCGCGTAATCAACTTAGAAAACATGTATTACAATTATGATGTTTCTGAAGGAGATATTTCACTTATTTCAAACAGTTTGCCTTTTGTTCAGATGTCAACAAATCAGGTACCCATTAAGTTGAACGTACTTTATGTTTTGAAACACTTTGTCAAAATGTTAAGGACACAACATTCTGAAATTCCTACTATATGAATATCTGGGAATCAGTATAACGTCCAACTTTGTCAACCATTGTCTTTGCGGCAACATGCTCTGTTGTGTTTGATTCTGACCTGTCAGAGCGATCGTCTTCTTTATTGTTATGTACCATATTTTATATCATTCACTCACCAAAACTGGCCTTGAATAATCTGCCACACATCTCAAAATGTATCTGCATTGGATGTATATTTAATCACAGCATTCTTTAAATGTATAGTCTTATTTCATTTGTTCGTGACTATTATTTTAGCATTGAAAAATAGATGCTATACACTATAACATATAATTCAACAATGAATATTTCGGTTAGTGATCAGCGGTTATAAATATCACATGTCGACTGTACAGTGACATTTGAAGTTCTTGACATTTCTTTTTGTTGTCATTCTATGGTGTGTTTTTTTCTACGGAAGTTAGGTAGTGACATAATTCACTGCATCCGCCTTGAATTACATATAACATTATGTTACCTTCAAATAGAAGTCTCTTGATAGCAGTCGACTGTCTTGTATTTCTTCATAGTAATGTTTTAACTTGATTACCAAGTTCACGTCGATGGCATGTTGTTAAAAGATGGTCGCTTGTAAAGATCAATCTTCCATCTTAGTACTTACTTTGAATAGAAATAGAATAATGTTCATTAACTGAAAACAAAATAATGTACTATAATGTAGAATCTTATAACCCGTAATGGGTGGAGTACCTCAATTTGAATAGTGAGGTGATTGGACAATTATTGGTCAATATTTCGTTCCGTTTGAGCGCGTACACATTATCGACTTTGAGTTACTTATGCGAGTCAATAGAATGGCCGCACGTATTGATAATGGTATTGATATTCTTCAAGACGCAACAGAATATGTCGATTCTGTGATGTTTTCTCAGTCGGCTATTCTGAGAAAACCATTGCCAAATGGAAGAAAAAGGCAGTTATCGATGCCTGATGAAAGTGCAATGAAGAAAGCAAAAGGTGATAGTGACATCAAAGGGTCTAGAAATGTAGCTAAGGCCAAGCGCAATGTGTACAAAGATGGAGAAAAACACAGTGATATCCATCAGACCGACAGCGGAAATTTGCAAGAATCAGAGAAAGTAAAGTCAAGTAGAAAGAAGAAAAAGGGTAAGAAGACTACAAGTGAAAGTACTGCAGTAAATCAGGCAATATTTACATCAGCAGAAGTCCATATTGATGCAGATCTTTCAGTGGCAGAATCAAAACAACTCCTGCTTAAAATGTTTGCAGAGATGAACGCTAAGTTCAGTTTTTTTGACGGAGCGTATTGATGCACTAGAAATAATTTAGAAAGGAAGTTAGCGGATAAGATTACAAAAATTGTAGATAAAAGAGAAAATAGTGAAGCGGTAAAGATTAAAAAAGACTTTGATAAAAGACTAGATAATATGAGATCAGATTGTAATAGTGAGCTGAAAGATCTGACTGAGAAGGTGAACCAATCAGTCAATGACAGGCAATGTGAAAGAGAGAACATGCATGATAAAAAGTTAAATATTGTTATAAGGTAATGTTCCAGAGACGTCGGGAGAAAACACACAAAACAAAGTAAATGCGCTTCCAAAAGATGGCTTGAAGTTTAACAACGTGACAGTTGTGTCCGCTGAGCGAAAAGTATCGCGATTTGAAACCGAACCCGGCGTTGTCATAGCTAAACTACGGAGTGAGAAAGACAAGAAAATGGTAATGTCAGAAAAGTGTAGGTTAAAAGGCAGTAAGAATTACGAAGGAGTTTTCATTCACCAAGACCAAACTAGAGAGGAACGTATGATGATGTCCAATCTCCGATCAGTGGTGAGCGCGTATCGAAGGGGTGATAGAGATATAACAGTTACAGGAACTCGCGTCATTAAAACAAATGCACAAAAGAGCCAGGATAGAAGAAACAGCTTGAGCGAAAATGATCAAAGATACCGGCGTGACACACGTAGCAATACTAACAATCGTGCCAATGACATTCATCAAGATGATCGGGGTCAGTATGGATACCGCGAAAGTGCTTATGCAAATAGACATAACACCACAGGTCATTCAGAGCATACGAATGTTAACAGTCAGAAATGGAATACTTTAAGACGTGAATCTGACAACGATTCATACAGGAGAGAATACAGCAGAGTAGGTAACTAGAGGGGACGTCACTAGGTTACCGCAGGTTTTCGGAATGTTAATGGCTGGAAGATAGATAATGACTCCGAAAACTATACCGTAAGAGCAGGGTGTATTAAACATTTAAAACTGGATCAAATTGGTATTGCAGAGAGTCATTTAAAAGATTCTGAGGTGTTATCCCTCCCGGGCTATATATGGATAGGGCAGAAAAGAACTCAACTACATGTTAAAGCCAAGTGTGCCTCAGGAGCAATAGGTTTTTTCATTAAAGATATTTTGCTGAATACATTTAATTTAGCAGTTTGTGATCGATCTTACGAAGGTACTTTACGGTTATCGCTTAATAACAAGCTCATAAATGCTACATTTAATGTATGTGTCTGTTATCTGCCTCCTATTAATTCTTCCAGGCAAGTGGAAGCAAGTGCGTTTTATGACAATTTGTTAACTCAGATTTTTAAATATCAGAATAGTGGTAAATATTTATTTGCGGAGATTTTAATGGTAGATGTGATGATTTATGTGACTTTATTGAAGGGATAGACATCGTACCTGATAGAATTATAGTGGATTTTAATTGTAATAAATACGGACAGCTTTTTATTGATTTTTTAATTGACGCAAATTTATGTATGTTAAACGGGCGAATCTATACCGTTAACGATTTTACTCAAATTTCCAATAAAGGTGTGTCTGTTGTAAACTATTGTATTACACCTCATTATGATTTATCATTATTTTCTGGTTTTACTGTCAGAAAAGTGTCAGATTTGATAAATCAGGCTAATCTTGATGCATTTTTATCTAATATTCTTAACCTTGACCATTCATTTCTTACATGGAAGTTTACTATAGAAGGTACTGCGGATGGCAAAAATAACTCAAGTTCATACATACCTAGTAAATGTTCTGTAAAATACAATGTTAATAATGTTACCACTGACTTTTTAGGAGAACCAGATGTTGTTAATAATTTACATTCAAAAGTTTTTAAACTGGAGAGTAGTGTACGTACACAATATGATATCAATATAGCTTATAAAGAGTTATGCTCAATCATTAAAAAAAGAAATGAATGATAAATTGCCATGCAAACGAAATGTACTTTTAGGGGGGAGGTCAAATAAAAAACGCAAATGTGTAAAGCCATAGTGGAATGATACTTTAACAGATTTGTGGAACAATTTGTGTTTGGCTGAAAAAATCTGGATTAAATGTAGTAGTAGTAGTCAAATGAAAGCTAACTTAAAACTAGTTATGTAACTACACGCGCACTTTTTAACCGATCAGTTCAAAAGTATAAGAGATTTTATTGGTACAACATACAAAATGCATTGTTAAATGAGGCTGAACACGATCAAAATAATTTTTGGAAAACTATCGGGAAAGTAGGAGTATCTTCTCAAAGGGTCATCCCGATGGAAGTTGTTTTAGACGATGGAACTCTTTCCACTGATATAAATGATGTTTTAAATAAATGAAAAAATAGTTTTGAATATGTTTATAAAGGTAATATTAATAATATACTTAGCGAAAATATTACTGCAGAAAACAACGAAACTAATACTGTAGAACCGTTTCTCGATAATGAAATATCTTTAATTGAAGTTAAGCAAGCTGTGTCTCATGCCAAAATAGGTAAAGCGTGTGGTTTTGATAATATACCGTGTGAGGTTTTAAATAATGATGTTGCTATTTCTTTTCTACATATTTTGTTTAATGTGTGTTAACATCAGGTGTTGTCCCCGATGATTTGGGATATAGTATCATTAACCCTATTCCAAAGTCTAGCACGAGTGATCCACGAGACCCATTGTTATATAAAGGAATATCTTTAGCGCCATGTATGTTTAAATTGTATTGCAGTATCTTAAACTCAAGATTAATTTAATGGTCCGAGAGTTTTAATAAAATTTGTGATGAGCAGAATGGCTTCAGGAAAAAAAGAAACACGATTGATCATTTATCTTCCCTTTCTACAATAATACAAACAAAAATTAAGCGCAAGGAATCTACTTATTGTTGTTTTATTGATTTTAAAAGAGCGTATGACTTTGTTAAAAGAGAAACCTTATGGAATAAACTTGCAAAAGCTGGGATAAATGGAAAAAAAAATGTTTAAAGCAGTAAAATCCTTATTTAGTATTGTTTCATCGTGTTTAAGAGTAAATGGTTTTTGTACTGACTGGTTTGATGTTAATGTAGGGTTGAGACAGGGCTGTTCCTTATCGCCATTTTTTATTTAATATGTTTATCAATGATTTAGCAATATCTCTTAAAGCTTTAGGTCAAGGGAGAGATATAGGAGACGGTGAAAAGGTGTGTATATTGTTATATGCAGACGTTGTTGTTCTGCTTGCTGACAGTGAAATTGATCTTCAGAATATGCTTAATGTACTAAGTTCCTGGTGTGATAAAAATGAAATGATCATTAATAATAATAAAAGTAAGGTTGTTCATTTCAGACACCATTCTACTGAACGAACCTCTTTCAGTTTTAAATGTGGTAATTTTGATATTGAAACCGTAGATAGATATGTTTACCTTTGTTTAACATTGACCGAATTTTGGATTTTAATGAAATGGCAAAGTTGGTTTCACAGTCAGCATGGAGAGCTCTCGGCCTTTCAATAGCAAAATATAAGTATCTAGGTGGTATGCCGTATAATGCTTTTACAAAACAATATGACAGTATGGTTTGGCCAGTCGTTGCATATGGTGCTGCAATATGGGGTGAAAGGTCTTTTTCGTGTGTAGACGCCATCCAAAATCGAGCTATGCGATTCTTTTTGGGGTTGGAAAATACACTTCAAATGCAGCGACTGCTGGTGAAATGGGTTGGGTGCCAGCCATATCCCGTCAATTGAAATGTATAAGCCTTATTTGGAGCAAGTTTGTTAATATGTCAAATGATTTTGTGAACAAAAGAATATATAATTTTTGTGTATCTAAAGCTACTAAGTAATGTAAGAATTGGTGTTTTAGAATTAAATCGTTTCTACAAGTCAACAGTTTAAATATGTTTGTCAATGTTAATTATATAAATAAACTGTGTATGGTGCAAAATGTGAGTTCTACAGTACACGCAGAGTATATACATGATTGGAATGGGACTTTATCAAGAGCTACTGGCGTTAATGGTACGTGTGGTAATAAGTTAAGAAAGTATAAGCAGTTGAAACATGAATTTGGTAATAAGGAATATTGTCAAATCATTATGCCATAATCACACAGGTCTGCCTTTGCTAAGTTTAGATGGGAGTGGCACCTTTAAAAAATGAAACAGGCAGATATGAAGGTTTACCTCTAAAAAGTACAATATGTCCATTCTGTAAAGATTGTGTTGAAGATGAATATCATGTGCTTTTTAACTGTCCCTTATATGTTGACATACGTAATGAATTATTTGCAGTATCTACTAACATAAATAGCCTATATGATTCGTTATCATACGATGAGAATTTTATTATGTTGTTTACCAGCCCGCGTTTAATAAGAAATTGTGCCAAAGCCTGCTTTTTAATATTGCCCTCTTGTCCTCTTTATTACTCTTTGGATGAAGACAATCAACTTGTCCTGTGTATTGCTCTTTTGATGAAGACAATTAACTTGTCATGTGTATTACCCTTTGGATGAAGACAATCAACTTGTCCTGTATATTACTCTTTGGATGAAGACAATTAACTTGTCATGTGCATTACCCTTTGGATGAAGACAACCAACATGCCATGTTTGTTATTTTTTGAATGAAGACGACCAAATTATCCTGTGTATTACTCTTTGAGTAAAGACAATCAACTGATGATGTGTTTTACTTTTTGAATGAAGACGATCAACTTGTCATGTGTATTACTCTTTGGATAAAGCCGATCAGCTGGTTCTTTTGATGAAGACAATTTGCTTGTCATGTGTATTACCCTTTGGATGAAGACACTCAACTTGTCCTGTGTATTGCTCTTTGGATGAAGACAATCAACTTGTCATGTGTATTACTCTTTGGATGAAGACAATTAGCTTGTCATGTGTATTTCTCTTTGGATGAAGACAATCAGTTTGTCCTGTGTATTGCTCTTTGGATGAAAACAACCAACTTGTCCTGTGTATTGCTCTTTGGATGAAGACAATCAACTTGTCATGTGTATTACCCTTTGGATGAAGACAATAAACTTGTCCTGTGTATTGCTCTTCGGATGAAAACAATTAGCTTGTCATGTCATCAATTTGTCCTGTATATTGCTCTTTTGATGAAAACAATTAGCTTGTCATGTGTATTGCTCTTTGGATGAAGACAATCAACTTGTCCTGTGTATTGCTCTTTTGTTGAAAACAATAAGCTTGTCATGTGTATTACTTTTTGGATGAAGACGAACAACTTGTCCTGTGTATTACTCTTTAAATAAAGACAATCAACTTGTCATGTGTATTACTTTTTGAATGAAGACGACCATTTTTTTTTGTGTATCGCTAAGACGATCAACTTGTTATATGTATTACTACTTAGATAAAGCCGGTCAACTGGTTCGGTGCCGATATCTTTGAATAAAGACCGTCAGCTTATTCATTATCATTAACTTTTGATATATGTATTCAGCTTATATAATATCATGATCTTATTTAATATCATGATCTCTGATTAAATCCTGTCAGCTCATTTCGGGTCATTTTTTTTAATATCTATTTTAATGTCTGTGTTATTTAATAAAGACTGTCGGCTAATTGGATAGGATCACTGAATGAAACGGTCATCTAATTCGGATTATATTGATAAAGACATTCAGCTTATTAGCTACACAGGTTTGAATATAAACGATAATCTAATTTTATTGTTGGGGATTTTAAAAATAGATCGTGGGTCAATTTAGTAATATGATATTTGTATAACAGCTAATTTTGTGTAAGGGGGCATTTAATAGATAGTATCATCTAATTTGGAGTCGATTCCTTAAAAAGAAGACTATCAGTGTAGTGCGGGTTCAGAAGATTTGAATAGAGGCGGTCAACTAATTTGATGCCAAAGGCTTAGAATCATATTTTGTGTCAGAGATTTTGTAGGTGGTGTTTATATTGAATGTGAGTTTTAATATTAAAACTTTGAATAACTTCTGTTCTGATAAATTAATGCTTTCATCACAGTTATATATACATATTTTCCTTACAAGATCGTTTCTTCGTCTTCATCAATATTGATAGTGTTTAGAGTTTGGTTGTGTTTAAGGTCACTCACCATATTTGCTTGATATGAATATAAATTATGATTTGTATCACGGTTTGATAAAATAAACAAATGATCTTGTGAATGTATGTCTGCCTCGATGTAATAAACGCTTCATCTGGCGAACGCGCAAATAGAAAGAGATGTGCATGCCGATTGTTTTTCAATCAAATAATTCAACTGCAATTGATGATAATGCGCAAAAGTATGTTCTCTTATTTAACATTTTCAATTTCCAAATTATATAATGTTCAGTAAAGTTAATACATTAGAAGTCTTTACCGACTATGCTTTTAGAAATTCAAATATACTTAATAGATACAAGTTAAAGACAAAGCATTTTACGAAGAAAACGCTACATTCTCTACAGTTATTCCTCACACAGAACTAATTTACTATTTTACATAAATACGATAAAAGGATATACAATTAATGAAAGTACAGGTCAAGCGATTATATCAAATGTTGGATACCAGTATAATTTAGATTGTGTGACTTATATCAGAAATAATTTCTTAACTTGTATGCAGGAGTTAGAGATGAAGTAAAACATATAAACTGATTAAAACACATTAATTAACCTTAACATTCAGCCACGCTTTTTAAAGCAAATAGGTCTTGACAATAACAACAATTGAACGACTGTTCAGAGCACTGCTGAAATAAAAAAGAAAATAATTTAACCAGTGAAGTTGAACAGTTGGCAGGCAGTGAATTACTGAACCTATGAAGTCAATTTTAATACCTATTTACGAAAAGTCTAGACCAATCTTAAAGAATTATTTCCTGACTTCTAAATTTGTATTGACAGCGGTATTTCAACTTGGCAATAAACACAACTGTTGATATTGAAATGTTTTATACCTACCATGGTAATAGACATTCGTATAACAGTGGATATTATTGTTTATGTTTATAGTCTTCCTTTACAGAAAGTGTTTGAAGCAGAAGAAGATAGCGGGTAAAGAAATTATATCTTTACATTTTTTATAAATGATAATGAATAATCAGACTTCAACTTATCTCAAACGTAAAGACATTTCGTATCGTCATAGACCAATATAAAGTTTTATTTCACAGAACTATTTCATCGATATATTTCACCGAACTGATCTGTTAAGCTATCCAGCGAGTAACAGTATAACAAATGTCACACATCTATAAATAGCTCTGGCTTGATAATATAAAAAATGACGTATAATGTATAAAAACATTAACAATTGACACTTATTGTTGATTATGTTGGAACAGATTTTACTGAAAATAGATGTACAACTGTTATATCTTTGTTCTGTTAATATTTACAAAAGCTGTTTATATATTTATTTGAAATACGAATATAATAATTAAATGTATTATTAATGTTAGTGGTTTTATATAATAAATGGATTGACAGTTACTTCATTCCGTTCGGCACTACAACAACGGTCATTCGAAAATATACACTGCATACAAGTGAATGTTGTTGTTTTTGTATCGTTTTTTTGTATTATTTTATTTCATCCTGGGCTTACAGACGATCGACTAACCTTACCACTTTTTCCTGGGATACTTACCAGTGTCAGAGCACATAAATGATAACATTCCGGCTTTCAGTCAGAGATGAGAGACGAATGGAATGGTGACGCGATGTCTTAAGCCTGAAGCTGAACAATTAACATCTCTTCAATTTCTGAAACTAGAAGTACTGATCTCTATGTTGATGATACCACAATTTGTGAAACATCAAATAATTTATAAGAAATACACATTCAACTCAAGGATAGATTAAATTCAATAAGCAGATGGTTTATAACTAATAACATGTCATTACTTCCTGAAAAAAAACCCACAAAATGCATGGTTATTTAATCATTAACAATGTTATTGTAGGAAATGTTACCACTCAGAAATTATTAGGTGTTTATATAGACAATACCCTATCATGGAAAATTCAACTTATTAAAATATGTGCCAAACTTAACTCAAAACTAGCCCTTCTTAAAATAATTTCATATTAGTTAACATATGATATGAAAGTATTGTTTTACAATGCCTACATAATGTCAACATTTGATTATTGTCTTATTGTTTGGGGAAAAGGTAAACATATTCAAAATACAATATATAAATCTCAGAAAAGAGCAGCGAGAATAATACTAAAAAAGCAATTGAAACAAATTCTAAAGAAATGTTTAATAAATTGCAATGGCTACCATTTCCCAAAAGATGTTTTTATCACACTGCTGTTTTAGTATTTAAAGCTATTAATAACATAGCACCACCTTATATATCAAACCTTTTGACATTTTCAAATAATACATCATATAACATACGATATATTAATAGAAAAGATCTCGATACTCAAAAGGCTTGCACCAATTACTTAATAAATAGCTTCGGTTATACACTAATATGGAATGCTATAAAAGAATCTATAAAACATCTTACAAATATTCATTCATTTAAATGTCAATATAGAAATTAACTTCTCAAATCACCTAATAAATGATTTTTGTTATTGTTTAAATAAAACAATATCGATGTATAAATATATAAAGGCTAATTTGCATGCTTTGCTAAATAGAGTGTTTGTCATATCGAGTGTATTTATACATTGTAATTTGTAATATTATATTGTAATGTTTTAAATGTTGTTGCAGGAATCCATATTGAATATATGATGTGTACGTTGAATTCAATTTTATTTTGTCATAATGTGTTACTTTCTATAAATAAAGATATTATTATTATTATTACATTCGGCCATTGTTCGATGAAGTTTCATTGACATATGAACAGTATCAGGTTTTATTAACTGGTTTGTATTTCGAGAACGCACTCTATCACCTGTGATGTCCCTAATGTGTAAGTACTAGGACCATTTCAAAACACAAGTAACATTTTTATAACGATGACTGCCATTTTAGGCGTTAATAAAGGTCAAATGGAGGATATTCTTTCAAGCGAGTCTGTTAGTGAATGGTTGGTGGACAACAAACTATTCTTGCGCCTTGGGACACTCAATATATTTTGCTAGATTGAAGTATTATTCCAATATGAATAGAATATGTAATGAAACGATATTTAGGTAACTAGACTGTAACCAAAGTTTAAGGTGAGGTCAGCAATTAAGAAGCAAAGCCAGGTTAAATGTTTTTATATAGAAAACGTCAATTCTTGACCATACAAACAAAGAAGCTTATCACAATGTCTCTGTGTCCCTTTAAAAACGTATACTCACTTTGTCTCAATGTCTGAAAATTGGGCTTCAAATACTCAGAATGATTACGTTTGTTCTAGACCTAGACAATAGGTCACATATCGGACCTAGCCATTTCATCCTACCTGGATACCTGTTGAAAACAAAACTCATCTAATAGCTCTTTCTTATGTGTTTAAGATTAAGTCAAGATCAGCTCCAGATCGAATATGTGAACAGTGAGTTGAGTGAATGATCGTTGTACAAGTTTTCGCGTGACTGCCTGTCCCATTACTGGTTCCCGTGTAGTTTTACTTTTAATGATAATCGTGTTACCAAGAGTTTGGCACAAATACTTTTGCCCATATTGGTAGTACTCTTTGGAATGCGTTTCCACATAACACGCCAAAACGCATCGGTGCTCCAAAAGATATGCAACGGTTCTGTTTAATCATAAATATTAGGAGTGTTTGAAAACTTAATGTTTTCAATGAGTATATCAATTTATATGGAAATACTTATTATATATATATATATATATATATACACACACACACACTCTTTTTGATAATCCTTCGTATTGATGTGCATAGGCATGGTGCATAACTTCACAATTGTGTATTTGTATAAAGTATGCATCATGTTGATTTAACCATGTCTGTACATCAGTGATACCAAATAAATCTTAATCTCATATATGTTCTGGTTTTGAAGACTGCATACCAGACAAACATAATTGAGCGGACGTGTAAATCATTGTTTACTAAAAAGATTTGAAATGTTGAATGGGTTCCACGATTTCAAGAATCAAGAAATTATTACACCACTTGTATTGTTTTATTTATTCGAATTTTAGTAGATTGTACGGTTGTACATGAAGAATACATATTATTAAAAGGGCACACATTATAGTGAAAAAATAAATAGACAATGTGTAAACTGAACATGACACTACCTTCTTAACCGAAGTTTAACAGTTTATACTTGTTGAACTGTGTTACGGATGGTATCTCTGGTTTATTCAATAACAAGAAGGAACACACGAATAGTCTTGATTTCAATTGTTACGAAAAATGTGTAACGTCTCACTACACAGTTACGCGCCCTTTCCAGTTAGTGTGCATTTTTATGTGGGTAACATTCCTGCTATGAAATGAAAAAAAATACATAAAAACAAATTATATGTGGAATTATTATACCATGGAAATCCTACACATTTTACATAGAACAAAATTCAACTGTGTAGAGAGATCGTCAGAAAAATATGATCAAATGCTTGGAAAAGCGCCACAATAATGACACAGATCCTTTTTGTTGTCAGAAATGTCTTCGATGTAGTTACTTTAGTGAAGTTGACTGTTTTATGATGCCATTTCATGAGAAATCAGTGGGTTTTGACAAATATTTGTCAATATTATGGTCAGACATTGATGAAAATGTAAGTAAAACCAATTTGATTTTCATCAATCTGTTGTTCTGCTTTTCAAGCAGTGATGCTGTTACATAAGTGTATGACAATAGGCACTAGGGACTTATTTTTTGTTTCTACCAACTTAGCAATGATAATGATATTGACGAATTGTCAGATGTTTCCAGGAAAGCTTAAATCAGACATTATTTCTGTTTACAATCGTAGCATTATAGAAAATAATCACCTTCTGTATTCATGGAAAGGCTACAATTTCATAATCAAACCTTGTGGGCACCATGTAAAGTGTCCAGATTACCTTTTACAGATATAATTTTACACCAATGCCTTTGTAGTTTCGTTCCATTTTGTATTTTCTTATTTATTTTTTTTGTATACGTTATTGCGTTTACAATAACCACAACATTTTAGCGAATATATGCAAGAACACAAAATGCTTCTATTAAGCGAATAACTGCAAATGAGTCTCTTCTTATTTCTAGATATGTAGAGTACAAAGATAACACCTAGCCTATACTGAAACTGGCAATTAATATAACTTTAATGTTTAAATAGCAATTTCCATATAATGACATGTTTTAAACACAGCATTTAGTGTGAAATAAAGCTCAGTACACTTGATAATTACACAATTTAGACAATGAACACACTCTTAGGCATTTTAATAGAAAACCATTCAGCAACTGAAATCTTGCAAGTCATGAGCTATGGCAATGTTTTGTACAAAGTTTTACCTTTAAGTGGTGAAACGTGGCCAATTGTGGTAAAAATATGAAGTCTGTCTGAAGCCATCAGCCCTTAAAATCTACATAGATCAACTTTTTAATACAGTTTTTGTTCAGATTTCTATCTAAAACGAGTCAAATTTGTGTTGACAAAGTGGCGCACGCTCTCTGCCGTATCGTCTGACTACACAGTTATGCCCCTTTTTCACACGGCATCGTGATTCTTACACTTAAATAATGTAATTTTGTATTGAAATATTTCCAAAATGGTTCAAAGTGGTTGTGATTTCATGCTGCAGATGTGAGCAACAGTTGACATAGCACATACTTCAATAAGACATCACTGGTGTTAAGGAAGTGACTTTCAACATATGTATTTATGAGCATTTAAGGACTTATATTTTCAAAAAACTGCGCCCTCTTTAAAAAAAACAAGCTGGTCAACCAGTTATTGCGCATTTTGATATAAACAGTCGGTTCTTTAAGTAAATTAACATGCATCATAGACGAACAAAATAACTTTAACAAATAATATATAAATAATCAGGACCATAGCATCAGTAATGATAGATACATGACATTGGGTCTCATTATCTTTTGTTTCTCACAGATGACTAAAGTGGCATCAGTTACTTGAGGAGGTTGATGTACTTGGGTACTGGTTAAATATCCAGGACCAGGAAAGATGTGTTTAGTTAACTGATCATCTTTAAGTCGTCGATGGCTCAATAATGACGCTAAACACTCAAACAATCAATCAATCAATAGCAAGATAATGAGTTTGATTTTACAACAGAATATTTAATAAACGGAATTTCGGTATGCTCTAGTACATTGGATGCCCGTACCTTATCTACCGTTATATTTTATCTAGTATAATGCTGGGGATATATTAAGGATTACACGGATCACGCACAAATGAGACAAATAAATCAAATTGGTACAAGTCCCTCCGGCAATTATTGGATTGTGTTCTATTTTCTTTCAGCTGAAATGTGCAAATGATAAGAATTGGTTTTAAGATTAATTCAATCAAATCAGAATGTCACATACATTCAGTTCTAGTGAAGATATTTTGTTAAACTGTCTTCTAGTTAAACGATTTGATATGGACCATTTGTTCAACTTTGCAAACATGTTTTAAACGAAATCTTAATTAAATAGTCAAACCAGACGACGACTCGTGATAAAGGTAACTTGACCTGCGTATACATTATTCAACACAAAACAAAATACAACATGAATGGTTCTTTTTCTTGCATACCAAACACATACTTAATTAAATCTATTCATCTTAAGTTTATGTTTTTTACAACGATCGCTTATAAGAGGTAAACTTATATCATTTACCTCTGTCAAATATGTAATACGTTACGTCATAGATGGTGTCAACGACACATCGCAAGAATGCAAATATCCTCAAATAAGACGTTCGAAGTAATTTTCGTTCAAGTTAAACCGTGACATACAACACTAGGTCAATCAGACAAAAATATTAACACATCTCTTTTTATCAAGAAATATAAATGATATCAGCAAAATCGAGTCGACACATATCTCTGTGGAATAAGACACTATTTTTGTCAATCATGGTAGCTAATATGTTTATTAAATGCTGGAGACGGCCATCCTCAATAACAGAATATGTTTCAGACATTTCTAAGCTCTCTATGGACGGTAACGCCACTGATCGTCCAAAGGCGATAACTGTGAATGTCTTGTGTATGTTTGCATAGAGTGTATTTAGTGTGACTATACAGTACACTGTTTATGGCTATATGTTTGTTGCGACTAGGATAACAGTTCTGTTTATAATTTTTGAAGAGCGTCTCTGCATTTGTCAATCATAACAATTAGCTTCCTAAAACAATTATAGCAATACTGTATACGTATTTTTTCAAGAGAATGTCCGCTAACTTGTTTTATCATTTATCACAGCATATATAAATACTTCATAAAACCATACGAAGTTAACATCAAACTTTTTTGTTTTATGCACAACCAATAAAACATATACCGATTATCCAAGATGTTAATTTAAACTTTATGTAAACCTATAGAAATACATGATACAATTTGAGTCCCAATCTTGAGATTGACCTATAAATATACATACCTAATGCTCTGAAAATGAACAAAAAAGAAACACTTAGATTTTTAAAATCGTACCAGGATGGATATGTAAGTGATTATAAGAATAGTTTTAAGAAACATGTATGACCAATGCTCAAATCGCCATTTTGGTGCATAAAGGTACCAAGTTCCTTCTTATTCATATACATATAGTCCCTAGTTGCACTAATGGGACGAAATGAAACAAATACATCGTAATTTCTTTACATATATATAAACAATTGGTCATTGGTAATGACTGTTATCAAACAGATAAACCTTTATTAAGTCGATATATTGTTTTATTTTCACCTTTTAGAATAAGGTATTTGTCACATTTGATTTGTTTCAACACCAATGTTTAATGAATTCAATCGTTAAAGTAACATACAGTGGAATAGTATCAACACAGCTGTAACGACTGCTAAAATGCTACTTGTATACGTTTTGAGATAATCGAAAAAATGTGTGAATGATTTCATTAATTATAATAAGATTGTAGGAAACGTTAAACATAATAGTCAGATGAGATTATAGTTAATACAAAGTATATTAAACACAGTAAGTAAATATATAAACACAGTAAGTATTCAGATACTCTGCGATAACAGTACAATTCCTCGTGTTAACTTAATGTTTATGTGACTATGCATTTTCTCTTAAGTTCCGCCATATCAAGTAACGTCCTTATACTAGATACAAAACAACAGCTTGAATGATCAGTGATACATTTATTTAGACTGACACATCTTCTCAATCGGTCACATGACGTATATTAGAACAATAACCAACACTCCTACTTAGCAGATCTATTGTTTTCATTATCGTGTTTATAAACTAGTTTTCATACAAAGATATGATTGGAGCGAATGGGTGTAATTAATAAACAAAATCGATATTCGTTATATTGTTTGACTTAGCTATCTCTTAACGTCAGGATTCCATAACACATTTCAAATGTTGAAGCAAATTGCTCAGTAAACGATTTATGGTATTGCTTTGAAAGATTGAATGATTCACTTCCTAGAAACTCAGGCAGTGAAAGAATTTGCTATTGTCTTGAGTCAAACATTTCTCTCCTTTACGTATTACATGCTATAATGGTTCGGATTATTGGTGCATATGCCTCGTGCAAATGCAAACATATTTCAGATGTACATGTAAGCCTACCATTGATTTATGTTCTTTATTCTATAGTGATTAAAAATGTTTGCAGGTTTCATTTATAAGAAACCTAAATGAAAGAACTGAAACATACATTTCATTGTTTGTCAACTTCTGCAAAACAAAAATATGATGACAAAAGTAGGGATCATGTATCATATACGATATTTTTAATTCAGAGAGTACACTGATGACTAAGTTTAAGTAGTTTTCCGAAATCATACCCCAATGTCCATGCATCATTTTCTTCTCTGCAATTCAAACATGACAATGCTTTCAAAATGTTCAAAATACATCAATATTTACATTATAATTAAATTCGAAATCATGAAAAAAACTTGTGTGAACACCCCCTCTTTTTATTCAATGATATTGTAGTGAAATTATCAAAGCTTAACAGATGTAAAACTTAAAAACTTGTACCAGAGCATTTTTACGCAATAAAGAGTGTTCAAAGTGTTTGTTTTTTGAACCCGCGTTTAAATCCACCCCGGGTAACGATAAGATGTAAAAGAAAAATAAATTCACAAACAGTGAAATTAGTTCGAAAAATAATGTATCGCTAGGGGGTGCTGTTAACGAGATTAAGCGGGTCTATATATGAAAAAAGCTAAAACGATGTCGATACATCATAGATTAAGTGCATTGTTTTTTGTTATTCACGTTATATGTCAAAATTTCCGATAGAAACGCTCCGAACTACCTTAAACATAACTAATATAAATTCAAATTCCAACATTTTAATTTTCACATTGTTTATTTGTTCTATAAACGCATTCATACTTATATTCTAATAAACTCCCTTGTTGACCATGTGCAGTATATTACATACGATAAAACACAATTAAATATATAAGAGATAAAGTACTGATTTATTGTGCCATTTCCAATGTTATACTGACGAATAAAAATCAAATTCTGACATGTGACTTGTGTTGATAGAATCAGCTATGTTCGGCCTTAGAGTGTTTAATGTCTTTAACTATTACTTGTATCATACGATGGAATTAGCAGGCAATATCAGCAAATCATGTTATTCAAAAACTGGATACATGTAGCATTCATTCTTGATTTAATATAAGCGAGTAACTAATACATATTATAGTTTGTCCGTTTTTATTATTTTTAATATACGCGAGTAATTAATCCATATTACAGTTTGTACGTTTTTATTATTTTTGTTACAATAAAATATATATACGCAGCTTATAGTGTATTATAATATTATAGTATTAGAAACGATTTCTACTTTTTCAATGATAATTATACTTAATTTATTTTTTATTGTTGAATACTTGCGTGGATGAACATAGCGTCTAGTAATGCTAATAATGTTTTAATTCATCTTATAAGCAATATCGAGTTGAAGTATTGGACGATGTTTGACTGTTGTCATTCGGCTTTGACAACAAGAACAACTGCTTACGAAAGACCACTAACACACGTTACACCTGAGAGGTTATGGCTGCACCTACTATGAGAGTCAATAGTGTACAGCAAACCTACAGCCGGGGTTTAAGCTATTATCTTCGGTAAATGTTCCTGCAAATTGTCTTTGTTTATTTTAACAAAAAAATACATTGACATATTTTGTTTTCCGCTGATCTTACATATGTGGTAAACACAATATGTCAATGTAATTTTTTATATTGGTCAAAACAGTTTCTGTCAATACCATGATTATGTATAGAAGATTTACCGGGATCTATTACGATTCATACTGAGACATAAATAATCGTGGTCAGAGTCAGCGATTCAATTATAGACCGACAATAAACTCAGTGTCAGGAGAATTGAAATGACCATCTCCCAATTTTGTGTCCGATAATATGCATTATGTCGGTCAGCTATTTGTGTGCCAAGTGCTTTGGATAAAATGGTCAGTTTGCGTGCTGTTATGTGATTTGAAAAAAGACGGTCAGCAAATTTAGTAGTATTTAATAGTATTATACAATAATTTACTAGGTGCCACGACTCATTTTTTCGAACCAATGTCTAAGAAACTTTATTTGAGCCACAGTTATATATATGTGTATGTACGTGGCTTGGAATAAATGAAAAGTGACAATACTACGAATATATATATATATATAATTCTACCTGACAATTGTATAGTCTTTATTGTATTATTGCCATTTATCTTACACATTTCAATTGTAATACTAATCTTGACTGTTGATATATGAAGTTGACATACTTTGCTAACAATTACAATTTGTAAATCTGCACGACGGCTTTATTTTTGTTTCTGCTTAAAGTTTCATTATGTATTACATTTGTGTAGCTACGACTTGATAACTTCATCGTAACGTTTTGTCAAAACAAATAACACTGATTTGTACATAAAGCGGTGTCACAGTAGTTTGACACCTATGTAATCGGCAAGATGTCGTCACTGGTTCCTAATCTGCAAGTCGAACGCCTCATTAGCCGATCTGGTGGTGAAGATACATTTCAAAATGTCTTGGCAATTGCTATATTCAAAAAAAGTGATTACATCGACAAAGTTTAAAAGGAAATGTAATTTAACCGAAGGAAATTACATTTTGTTGACAGGAAATGAATATATTGATCCCATGAAATCACTACTGATACGGACTATATATACGTCTAGACTAATTTGGAAGATTTATTCCTTTCTGAATTTGTTATTACACTGGTAACTCAAACTAGCAATAAACAGACATATTGATATTGATTATACCACAGAAATAAACCGAAAACATATAAAACATACATTTTTTTGTTCATATTTTAAGACATCAAACATCATATCAAATATGGTAAAGATAAGCACAATAATACTTGATATAAAAAAGAACAAATTGTTTGTTTGTCAGCCAAAGGCATCATCAATTGCTAGTTCAACTTAGTCCACCATCAGAAGGAACTACGTTGGATGACTGAACCAAAGGTAAAGTAGGTGAGTAGACTGATTGGGAATGTATGTGTTCTTATTCAGTAATCGCAGGTATATATAGGTAGAAACTCATTGTACCGTTATCGTTTTAACTTAATCAATACGGACAGTTTTTATAACTTGCTTGATTTATCGATGGTTTATCTATATGAATTAAACTGGTCAAATCAGCTCTAGATATCACCAACTAAAGTATTATTTGCATATAAGTTTTATTATCATTATATAAAGATGTAACAAAGTTACGATTCTTGCAATGGCTCCTGAGATATGATTTATGCATTCTATAGTTAAATAAACAATAGTTACGATATCATTTTTTCCCACCGTTCCGAAATGGACAGAAAGAAATACTAATAAATTCCCGTTCATGTTAACGTTTATTTACAATGAATACAGTTTAATTTCATTTTCAACACATGTCAAGTTATATATGGCATATTCCGAGTTTTTTTTTACTCTTCTAGTTTAATATCAGTGACATTGATTTACCATTGTAAAATTACGTTATTTCGAGATGTTACGCCAAACGATGACTGATATGATGGAAACGAATATTTGCGATATTTTCTCGTTCTTTATAGCGGTGATCCGAAAAACAAATGGTTAATGTAGCATTGTTTCGAGTTATGTGATTATCAAATTCCAACATTTATGTTTATTTTCTATTTAGTATATCAAACTCGCTTGCAAAACTGATAGGATGCTAAACTATGCCTCGCATTTGGTAAAACCTTCGATTTCCCAGGTTGCCTTTCTTTTTATTGATGTGAACTCGATTTATGGCCCAGATATTTTCAATTTCGGTAAGAATCTCGGGAAACTACCGGCATTGTGAAAACATTGATCTGTGTCAAGTATTACCTGGTGAACCTGATCTGCGATTCTCCAGTTCAGATCTACTACTACTACTACTATTGTCAAACTAGTACTACAACAACACCAATACACATCAGTAAACATCAATATGTAATATGCATATGCTAATACTTTAAAGTTTCTACATGACTGTAGTAGACACTGCCCTATGTACCTGTCAGCATCTTGTTTTTACTTATTTTAAAGTTTGGACATTTAGTAGTTTCGATACTTCTTTAAAGTATTTAATAATCAAATAATAGATACTAAAGAATTAGACATATAAGATAACTGCAAATACCATCGGGTGAAAGTATAAGCATTGGCATATCGTTACGTTTGCAAATACACACCTATATATAGACTTGATTGATTAAAGTATAAACACTTGTGTTAGGTCTTCATCAGGCCACCATAAAGGTCATACAACGTCAAATGTGACAATACCCTTTTAAGACATTATTGAGAAACGTATACTTTCACAAAGATTTTATTTTGTGAAATTGTACATATTATATGTTTATATGTTTTATGGTATTATTTCAACAATTATTATTGAGATATTATATGACATGTTATACATATTTGTTGTGATGTAAATATTAATTTTTAATTTATATATCATAAGATTGAAGCATTACAGTTTACTACATGGAAGTACATGAAATGTTAATTTGTTACTTGTGCCTTAAGGACAATCAAACCAAGATCAAATAAATGAAATATCAACTAATATAAAAAGTTTGAATGAGGTGTATATAATAAGACTGAACGCAAAGATTTGGCAGTTCAGAGTTCAGAAATACACACTTTTGTGGAACTATTACTGCAATTATTATTTGCTCCCTAACATCAACGACAATAATAACAACAACAACAACAACAACAACAACAAAAAACGATGACGACGACAACAACAACAACACAACCCAATAACACATAAGTTCAGAAAGAGGAAACGGGCCCTTCTAAAATACACAAACATTAAATAAATGTTATTATATCCAAATATTTATTTTGAATTAAAATGAAAATTGCCATGTTCCTTATGTTCAGCTCTGTGTTGTACAAAACAACCATGTTGGATCTGACTGATTGAATGGATTTATACTCATTTTCCGATAAGAGTTCAATTATTCATATTCAAAGTAAGACTGCGTTTCCATTTTGCAGACTTCCTGGCAAATACAACGGAAATAGCATTTATTGATGTGTAAATGCAATTTAGACAGAATATGTTGACAATCGTCAGATGTAGAAAACAGTTTATTATGCATTCCATCACTTCTCTGGGACTCATTATATCATTGTATCATAATTGTTGTGTCCGCCGTTGAGAAAACAAAATATAATCGCATTCTTACTTTGCAGTATACTATTTGGACACTAATAGCAATAATGAGAGTAAAATCATTTAATCATCTAGTATGATGATTTTGTACATATAAAATCGACACAGAGCTGAAAAAATGAAAACGACAATTTTTATTTCAACTTAAAAACAACACAAATGTATTAATATACAAATATGAATTTAAAGTTTGAGAATAAATTCATTTTGCAATAACATTTGCAATATAACTATACAAAACTCATATACAGTATAAAAGACACAATTCCTTTATTTCCTTTTATTAATGTGATATACATGTACTTATACAAATAATCTAAAATGATACTGGTACATATAATACGAATATAAATATACCGACAGTTCAGTAATTGCTATGGAAATATGTAACGTTCTGTAATATATCAGACATATTATATGTTATAACTATTTAGCAGATGTATTATTGGAAGAACTTGGGACTGTTGAAGAATGCATATAATAATTCTAAAACTATCATGACTGGATATTTGTCAGTTTACCTCTCTTGTACCTTTATACAGTTATCCCTTGTTCATATTGTTAAGCAAATACACCGAGTACATTTGCGTATAGCATCACACCTTCTACGTTTTAAGCATGTACATGTTAACGTATTTATGAGAGAATAGTTAAGCCTAGTAAGTGTTGTCGTTTGATTCGAACTCTCTCGTTTTATGACATAAAGACGGGAAAAAAGCGGTTAGGTGCAATCGTTCACGACATTTAAGCTCCACTGGATATTTTCGTTCACACCGTTACAAGACGGTATTTTCCATTATCTATTTTGAGGAATATCGCATTTTGTCATATATGCGAGTATTTATCTAAATTTAAAATGCACACTGATTGTATTAATAACTCATTATCCCTGGTTCAGTTACAAGAATCTTATCAAATTAAGTTTATAAACAGTGGTAACAAAAAAACACACATATATGTTTAGAAATATTTTATTATTTAAAGATTATAACTGGTTTATAAATTTATGCAACTCTTAATGATGAAATATGGTTGAAGGGAGAAGAGTATCTAGGCTTTATCCGAAACTAATTTGATCCGATTTATAAACAAACCGCAGATACACACGTGGTAGGTTACACAAGTTATTGAAAGCTAGAAATACATGTTCCTGCATCTACATGTAATTTGTGAAAACAAATGCATTCCGGAATAAATCTATTCATCTTAACGACATTTGTTTTTTTATTCGCCAGACGGAGTTTCTTCTAATGGTTTGGTTGAGATAACCATAATTGATGAATTTTCTAAACTGAGCTTGTCCCGTGGTTTCCGTATATAGAAAGGCTGCGTAACGGAGGAAACAGCTCTGAGTAATAGAGCTTATGTACTTAAAATAAATATGTATCGTGCTTATCTTCGAAAAGTTCAGACTGCTATTGAAGTAGTCCCGTTGTGCTTGAAATTATGTCTGATATCTTAAAACAACGTTTACAATATGTGTATTCAGTTTATTCCTGTGGAAGGTATAATCAGTATTAATATATCTGCCTATTACAAGTTTGAACTTCGAGTGTAATACATGCAGTAAGGAATATATCTTTCAAATAGGTCAAGACGTACAATATACTACATAGTAGAAGTGATATCATGTGTTGGATACAATAATAGTCACCATTCTATTTGATATCTTTTAAGTAGCTTTAGTTCCTTGTCACTGTCTATTATAATTCCTCCTAACATTATTCAAACATCAAAACTAGCATTGATGACAAATCTGTGTTAAATTTGAAAACTTAATGAAGTATAAAATATTAAAGATATTTGAGTTTTATTTCATGTTAATGTAATTAAGTATGCAATGTGTTTATTGTGTATTTTTATTTATCTTAAGCAACTCTACATCTGTAAGTTAGGTGTCCTGAATGCAGATCAGAAACTAGTGACATCATAGTGTGAAATAACAAAGGTAAAAACAACCATGCTTTCTGTAGGGAGCAGATACTTTTTGGCAAAGCGTTACAATGTTAGAATTTTTCATCATCCATATCTATACAATCTAATATAGAATGAAATTATAGACAGAAACAATAACAAAGCCGTCGTGCGGTGTTTCAAAAACGAAAGTAAGATATGATTTGACTTTCACAATTAAATCTATACGGCCACATGGAATTATATTAATATGCATTCGCTTTTAAAACAGTTCACCTGCAGGTATGTTGAAACTCGTTTTGCATAACTCAAATTACTGCTTCAAGACCAAATTGTCTTTTTGCTTTAACATTTGACATCAAATCGACAGTTTAATTTCCTGATCGTCTATGTCACAGAATTGGATGTTGGTCTATATTCAAATCTTTGACACGTAGTTAGCTGACCGTAATTATTCAACGACTCTGACCACGGTTATCATTGTATCATAAGAGGCACATCTTTCTGATGTTAGTTATCAACGAACAAGGTTTTGAACAATATAAAAAATAATTGACATATTGAAACAAACGATGGTTCAGTACTAGCCTTGGAATGTTTGAACACGCAAGGTATCAAGTTTATTTTGTCCGTGATTCTTATTTATATTGGAAGAGATTTATAACTCAACTAATCACAAAATATAACATTTTGGTTCATGATTAAGACGCCAATATAACTGTATGATATTGACTATCATTAGCTAGGTAAGGTGCAACCATAAACCAGTTGTAACCTCTCAGGTTCAAAGGTTCGTTCCCAAGCAGTTGCAATTTTTTCTGCCATCACTGTCTTGTGGCGGCAGTCAAAGATCATCTGGTGATCAGTATTGCTTTTTAACATATGAATTGATATAAATTAGTAACATGTAGCAGAGGCAATATATATCTAAACGAATTTTTAACAATACAAAATACAATTAATAATCATTGGAGAGGCTGATTTCACTTCCAATATTATTTCATTAATTGTTATATCGGTTTTATCTGGTTAATGATAAACAATACAGCATGTAATGATATTTAACAATTGGTCGGTTAAAGTAAATTAAGAATGAATGCTATGTATGGACACATGGGATCTCGTGTTTTAAAAACTGTTCATATTGCCTGTTAATTACATCGTATAATGCAAGTAATAGTATACGAAATAAAACACAATAAAAATCAACATATGTTCCATGGCAATCAATTGCGTTTTGTTCGTCAATAACATTGTGAAAATGATTCTAAATCAGTCACCTATTTCTGATATATCTAATTATATTCTATCGTTAGTAACAAACTGCCACAGTATAATGGTAAAAAAGAAATAAGTAAGAATATTTGAATCACTGCGTTTATAGAACACCTACACAAAATACACAATGAGGAAATCAAAATGTTTGAATTTGTAATATATTTAATATTGTTAACAGACACGTGTTTAAATGTACAGGTACTTTTCTAAATATTATCAATAAAATACATAAGTATATAGCGTATCCTTTTTTATGTGTGTAAAAGAAGACTTCAGTTATAAGCACTTAACATCCATAAAGTTGATACAGTAGTCATATGATGATATGTTCTGATTATTTTCCACTCAGCCAATTAAAACGCTTAATAAAGACGGTTAATATTGCAGGTATTTATTTTGTTTAATACATACGCATGTATTTGCCTGTATGAACTGTCAAATTGCAGTATTGTTTAACTTTAACTTAAAATTGATACTTTCGTTGATTTGAATGAATTGACTGCCAAGGACGAAATTTAAGCAGTTTTGTCGCCATCATAGTGCACAAGCGAAATATAAGTATGTCCTCAGTATCAGCCTGTAAGTCCTTATATAATTTACATTTACACGAATCCAACACCGACACATGCAAATATATAAATGAGTTTAAACGTTTGTTTTGGTTGTAACTGGTGTATCAACTTGCAGAAATAGCGGACCTTAGTTAGTTCCCCTCCATTTTTATGGCCAATCAGTTTTGTTTAATGTGCTTACTATTGTGATAAATACAACGTTTCCATTGAAACCTCTATGTGTTTTACCATTTTATTTGAACTATTTGAACCAATCTAATTAACAGAATAAGATCAAATTAATTAATTTAAATTCAATCGGTAAAATAAATCAATACCATAATGTTATAATAGGTAACACTAGACTGAGCCAATATACCAGTCATATATACGTTATAAAGGGAAACGCTTGACTTTAACAAAACAGCATATTCTACTCATATTGCCTGCGTTTTCAGATAATTAATCATTCAATCTTTCAAAGCTTTACGATTAATCGTTTTCTTTGTAATGTGTGCAATGGATTGAAATAAATTATCGAATTAAGACGTTAAGAAATAGCTTTGTCAAACAAATGCTTCGAAAATTACACCCATTTGCTTCCAGCATAAACATTATGTTTGTATCAAAATAACTTATAAAACTGTAAACAATTAAACTGTCAAGAAGGAGTTTTGGTAATAGGTTAAGTGTACGTATTGTTAACAATGAGATGATATTTATTTTTAAATAAACGTAGAACTCATAGATCAATTAGTTGTTTTTGTAACTAGTATAATGGTAATAATCAATATGACCGTGCTTCAGGGTAAATGTATCACCTCATAAAGGTACTTGGTCCTATTTTACACGGGTGGTCAATAAACAGAACACGTCGTTAATGGTCGTTATGTTAAATTTCATGGCTACTTTCTTATGAATTAAAAAGTGACATAGACATTATTTTATCATTTTTAATAATTATAACAATCACGATTGTTTCAATTTAAATTTCTCTCGTGCCAATTTTATATTTGTAAAGATTCATGTATATCTTCATATAAAGATTGAGCATATTTAAAGTTGACTTTTTAAAGAATACAAATGTATTGTTTACATAATTGCACTACAAATAATAAAAAATAAAAAAATAAAAAATATACAGTCTTAGCAATTAGCTGCTCTCCTCTTTATTAAAACCCGAATATATCACTAAACTGGTACTATTTAAATGCATAATATTGATCATATTATGATGAAAAAAAAATAATTTGTATATACTAAGATATTTTTGTAATATATAACTTTATAGTCGTATTGTGAGTTTTAATATTACTTTTGATAAATGCAGAGACACTCTTTAAAACAACAAAACGGTAAAATATTATCGTAAAGTTGCTTTATTATTAAACTGAACATAGTACGTGTCCTTCGGGAGATTTAACACCCAACATATACCTCCTCTATATAGCCACAATCACAAGAAATTGAATAATCACAATACAATGTAAATATACAGAAGAGAGGATAGCAGAAGTTATCGCCATCGGATAATCACTGGCGCAGACATCCCTGGAGAGCTTAAACATATATTTGCCACATTATGCTACCAATATTGACAGTCTGTAACCTTAAAGGAAAATCAATTATCCTGAAAACAGATATCAACAACAATTCAACTTTATTTACGAAATTTCTCGCTTATTCCACGAAGGTTCTTTTCAACTGAATTAAGCTGGTAAGTTCCCAAAACATATTTTCAAAAGTCCAAGTTGTCTACTGTGATTTCAACGTACAGTTAGCGGATTTCATTCGAGACTGGTCATAAATCTTTATGTGAGAACGTTAACGGCTACTGATAGAAGAACGATGGTTCTACTTCTAAAGCCTTCCCCACACGCATACTACTTAAGCAATGTACCATATGTATAGAATATATCGTTGCATTTCATATATATTTGCTCATTTTTGCTCATTTTCAGATCTTGTTTAGTCTCCACACATTTTTAACTGGTATCTAGTTCAAAGAAATCCATACACCAATGATTAGAGCGATTGGAAACTAACAGGTTGTAATATACATTGCATCGAAATGATATGATAAAAACATCATCTAGACATATCATAGAGTGCAAAACAGCATTAATTATTATGTGTCTTAGACAACATACGCCCTCGGGACTCTAATAATTGTATAAAGTGCATAATGGTTTATTTTGGAAGATGCGACTGTTGACATCAATTTCTTTAATGGAAGTTAATAAAAAAAACATGTTTTCGTCTTAATGAGCGCAAGATTTAAATTGTATACATGAAGTGTAGTCCCAGTTCATTTATTCAATACTTAAGGTTTTAACTTTATAATCTTTGCTCGTCATGGTGTACTTAAAGACCAGTTTTTCATGTGCATCGATTTCGCGCACAAAGGTAACCAACTTTGCCCAGACATGCCCGTGTCACTACTTAAAGCTATCTACTATAACTGACTTTATTTACGGATACGCCTGATATTGGTATTTTATATTCTGTTCATTATATGAATTATTTTTACAATCATCTGTCTGTTTAATTCTGATATTGCATTAACATACATTAAACTTATATACTGGGAAGTTTCATAAACTTTTATCCATGGGAATAAAGTGACAAAAATTTAAGCGATCGTCTTTAAAATATCAACTCTCTAACATCTACTTCAACTATCTCGTTGAGCTATGTACTTGTATGATGTGTGCCTTTGGCATGACTGTCGTCCCGTAAACGAGGGATGGTCATTAAATCTAATACAATCCACATTTATGAAATACACCGCTTCATTTTGCACAATTTAAAAAAATGATGTATATTGTATCAATGTCCATCATTTAACTGTTTTTTAACAGTATGGAGCGCGTGGTCCATTGGTAGAGCACCGAACCCATGATCGGAGGGTCGTGGGTTCGATCCTCCGCCACGGCTATGTGTGGTGTCAATGAGCAAGACATGTTTCCCATATGCTTGGTATTGGTTCTAACCAGGATGTCTTTAAGCGTGATTCGCCTAAGATGTAAGAATTTGTTTCACAATCGATGTAAAATAAATAAGTTTAAACTAACTGTTTTTTCTTCAAAAATAATGTTATAGTACACATAGCATCATGCATACATAGACATCGTTGCAGCTTAAAAAAGTGAAATATTTGATATATAAGTTCATGAAAAATAACAAGCGCATCACAGTTACGTTCGCTGTAGTTATAGCATCATCAGTGTCTATATGAGTTAGTCAATAATAACATTACACAAGTGTAAGGAATTTAAACAGACTTTCATTGAAAAGGTGACGAGCCAACAAAAAACATTGGCGTATGATGAAAATGTGAAACAGTTAGCTGCTATGTAGTTTGATGTCAAAATTAGAATACAACCCGTCCACAGAATGGATTTGCTTAGTATTTTCAGGAAATTCATTTGTTGTATGTTCTCAAGTCTACAAGACTCACAAATGGCACACTGGTGGATTCTAAACAATACTAGATAATAACATGTGTAGCCGCTTGGTGTCAAAATCATCCAAAAAGGACGTCGACTTGGTAAAGGAACTAATTGGCAGGATGTATCGCAATACAATATATCAAAAAATATAATGTGAAAGGGATATTTTGATACAGTAAAGTGCAACGAAAAAAAGGAGTTGTTTGAGATCTCAATGGGTTTCCTAATAATTACTTATTAAGAAGTATGCCACGGCGCGATGGTTTTCAGGAATCACCAACATTCAGTTAAAATACAAAGAACGTATGCGTTTGAGGAGTGTAGAACAATGTAAAACAGGTTCACAGGTACCAAAAGAAAATAAATACACATAATAATCATAATCATATTACGTGCAATATAAACATATAAGTACAGAGCAGAATAGGCGATAGTAGAGGTCACCGCCTTGTAACAATCCGTTGTAAAACTGTCAAGAGGGAACTTGAACATAACAAAGTGTACGTCCCACTCCACAGTTGCCATCTTTGTTCCACATGGTAACATGAGCACAACGCTTAGAAAACACATAAGGTAATTGGGTTTTAAATATTTTCAAAATGGTCCATAGTGTTGTTTTTTTCTTGCTGCAAAAGTATAGCAAAAGCTGTAATTGTATTTATTCTGTAATTCTGGTGCTAAAAAGTAACTTTTTTATATGATTGTAGCAGATGCATTTATCAATGAGCAATTGATGACTTTTTTTTAATATTAGTGTGTCACTGCACCTTCTTCAAAAAAAAAGGCAAACTCCGAGTTACTTTGCATTATTGTACAAAATTCAACTGTGGAGTCCTTAAGAAAAATATGATCAAATGCTTGAATAAGCACAACAATGACACCGATCATTTTCTTTATCTCAGATTATTCTCCGATGCAGTTAATTTAATAGATTTGAGCGTTTCACGATTCCGTTGCATGAGAAATCAGTGTGTTTTGAAAATAGTATGGCCATATATTGATGAATATGTAAGTATAATAGATTGTGTATCAATCAGTTGATTTTCTTTTCGAGCGAAGATGCTGTGAAAAGAAGTGCTCATTATTGTATAACAAAAAGTACAAGCGATTCATTTTAATATTTCTACTTATCAATTAACATGTTATTTACAAATTGTCAGATGTTTCCAGGAAAAGCTAAAAACAGTCATTGTTTCTGTTTACAATAGTAACATTCTAGCATAGAATCACATAATTTTTTCATGTAATGGGCAAATCCTTATGGGCATGTTTACACTATGTAAAGTGTCCAGATTACCTGTTACATAATTTATTTTTAAACCACGGGCATGTTAACGCAATGAAAAGTGACCAGATTACCTGTTACATAATCTTTTAAACCAATGTATGCATATTATTTTATATTGACCAAGTAAGAAATATAACCCACCCATTGCATTTATAATGAGTCAACTTCATCTCGGTTAAAAAAATATTCCCGTCTCAGTGGCAAATAATACTTTGTGGCTTGTCGCGGCTTGTGGCTGGTCATTTTATTCTGTAATATTGTCTAATATGTGGGAGAATCTTACCATTTTGTATTTTATGATATCTTCTTTCCGTTTCTTGTATACATAATTGACTTGATTTTTTATGGTAAACGCACCATTTTAACTTATGATTATACGCAATCCTTATGGGCTACTAACCGAATAAAGTCATTAGGCTAGTCGTAAAAATCTACAAAAATCAACTTTTAAATGCACTTTGTGTTCAGATAATTTTCTGACAAAGTGGCCCGCCCTCTCTTATTAACGTCTCACTACACAGTTGCGCCCTTCCAGCAAGGCAAAATGATATTACACATCTTTTTAAAAAATATCTAAGAGTGTTATTGTGTCTTCTATAAATCAACAAGCTGGTCAATTTACCAGGTATGTAAATGTGGGCAAACTTTACTTTTATGAAAAAAGAAAAACTTGTGGAATATTGTTACCATGGAATCCTAGATCTATATTTATATAGAAAAAACAAAATCTAACTGTGTATAGAGACCTATATATACGATTATAATCCTAACACTCAAAAAGCACCGCAGTCAAAACAGCAAAATCACCATAAATAAATCAAATAATGATAGTAAAATCAACACCGATATACAGACAAAGTGCTAATCTAAATTAGGTCTCACAACAGAGTTGCGCAAATTTTTGGTCACGGTAGCAAGATAGCAAAATCCTATGTTACTGGTTTGAAATGTTTTCAAAATGATTTATAAAGGCTATGATTTCATGATGCAGATTCTAAAGTAAATGCTGGCATAGCATGTGCTACAATAAGACATCACTGGTGTAAATAATAACTGTATTTTGAGCATTTTCGGATTCATTTTTTAAAAAATAAACTTCGGTTGTAGTTACGCTGTCTGACTGGTCGGCATACGAGTTATTGTGCATTTTATATGCAAACACAGACCTGCAATAGAAATAATTTAAAAAATATTCTATGTTGATTTTTTCACTGTGTAAATCCTATACGTTATTTTATATAGAATAAAGAAGACAATTCAACTGTGTTGTAAGACTTTCAATAAATAAACAAACCGCTCACTTTCAGACGCAATCAATTAATCAAACTAAAATATATAAAATCAGTCCAAAGAAATACTGTGGACTACCTGTAAATGTTTAAAAAAACTAAAACTAAAAATGCTATAGTTACTTAATATTAAGATAAACACCGTACCGAAATATATAAATTAAGAATGAAAGTTTCTTAACTACAAATGCACAGTTTGCGGTTATTGTCCTCAACTTTCCAGACCTAGAAACTCAATTTTTCATCATATAAAGTATTTCTGGAAGAAAGTTATTATTGGCGGAATAATACTCCAAATTGAACTGCTTTTTAGTGTCTCATTTAAATAACTGCCAAACAATATGAGACAATCGATTTTACTGAAAACTAATTAAATTCTTAGCAATCGGTATGATGTCAACTTCTCATACAAATCGCATCAACTGTATTAATACAGTCTAACTGTAACAATGACATTTGAAGAAGTGTGAATAAAGTGCAAATATACTGGTTTGTTTTATGAGATATATGACATATATCCATGGCTTTAAAGGAAGTATATCAGGAATAAAACGCTTTAAATATCATTTAAAAATAAAAATATTTTTAAAATGATTAAAATACATCTCATTACCATTAATAAATCAAATCAGAATGGCTGATATGTCACATCTATCAAACTGTGACCAAAATCGCTATTTTAATCAGAGTTGTAATCTGGAAACGAAATTTTCATTCTAAAAATAGACAACACTTTAATACTGCTAGATGATTATCGAATCGTCATTCGGACTTTTTCTATGATGAAACCAATTTTTGCTTCGTGTATAACGGATCAAATTAAAATCAAAATGAAGCCACATGACTCATTTAATACGCCACAATATATGTTTTAATTTTAAGCGGGAAGGGAAATCTATTTAAGCCTAACCAAGGCGTGTAGCAAAAGTTAAGAAACACCTTTTTAATATATTACTTTTACATGTTAAGATATATTTTGGCAATATAGGGTCAGCAAGTATATATAGGCATTATAAATTGGGAAACAAATTTTAAAGCTAATTTTAAAATTTTGAAAAATCCTGATAAATTCTCTTTAAGATACATCGTTGTTATTGCTTACATGGTATTTCAAGCTTTGCATGCTGTTATGCATTTCTGGAACATTTATTTTTGAATCCGACATAAACTTTTTTAACAAAAAAAATGATTAAAAATACATCCGACATGTGTTAAAAAGTCATGATACAGTCTAATTTGAAATAATTCAGAAAATCTTCTTGAAATGAAATTATCAATTGTAAAACTACAGCGGAGATAGTCATAATGCATGTTTTGAAAAGAAAAACATTTAAAGAAACGAACCATGTACGATGTAATGGTGTATGCACCTGCCACTTGAAGTATTGAAATCACATCTAATGTGGGAGGTGATTACACTGGACCTAATATGCCTTACATTTCGATTTGCCAAGTCTTTATTTGATTCTGTGTAGTCCTTTCCGGGATATTGTCTTAATGAAAAAAAGAGATTGCAATAAAAGATTTCGCGTTGAGCTAATCCAATAACATAGCAAAATGGCGTGTATGTCCTTTCAATTGTATTACAAAATTACGTTAAAACACTATAGATAATTAAACGTTTCAAAATAATCTACCATGCAATCGTAATATCAGCTCAAATGTAATTAAATATCAGCGCATACGTTGCCATTTCCCGCAACACAATTGGTATGAATTCAAGTTAAAACCTTGTTTTCAATTAAACATAAATACCATTATTGTAGTGAATGTGATTATTTTTTATTTATTTCATATCCATATTTTATATATCGTATATATAGTTCTCCATTATAATATACATTTAAATTATGTTTGATATATGAATTGACTCTATACACAAAACTCATCATAAATGTTTTATTAAATTTTTAATATCTCTTTATATCGAATATTTTTTAGTAAAACTATTTAAACAATCTGCAATAAAGGAGCACACTTAATACGTATTAACTCTATATTCATATTAATCAGTTGGTTGCAGACGAACATTCTAGGCACACGTATGCTTACTTCAAATCACTGCAGTGGCAACTCAAACTACGATTTAAGCATAAGTATTCATACATAGATGTATCAATACATATAAGACAAAATGTGTGCATTATCCTGATGCTCAGCAAACATATGCAGTAGCATTACAGTAGAACAGTAGCTCGAAACTCCGAGGGTGATAGAAACGCCCGTTCTGGATGTGCTGCCTATGCGTGTCACTGCCACGAGATATCGTTTCTTGTCAAGAAATTGTACCAACCCTTCCCTGTTATAATATGTACATACATTTTTAAGCATCAGGCACGCATGTTGTTAAAACATATTGACCGATCCTTTTGCAATGTATGCATAACGTTTGCTTCAAATTGAGATGTTCTGAACATGTTAAATTTGCAAATTAAACTGAAACATTACCGAAATAATTTACCTTAATACCCAATGATGTACCAGCATATTGGTTCCGGCAAATACTAATAAAAATTGTCATACTGACAAAGAGGTCAATATTGACATTCGTGGGAAAACTTATCATATAAACTATAATTACGTATACAAAAGGAAAATACAACAGTTAACATATATCAAACATGTTTCAGATACAGGACATCACATGGGAATGAATGATATACACATGTCGTACACCTTTTTGAACTCTCTCACGCAGATAAAACTTCTCATATTAATGTTCGAAATTACTATTGCGAAAGCAAACCGATGTTTATGTAGTTTGGAGCATACACGTTAAATCATTAGGAGAGCATTAATATGATCGGTCACAGGGCAGTGTAGAATTCGAGCTGTACTTACACATCACATTAATCTTTATAATAATGAACGTAAGACAATATAAAATATGATCTTACAAGTATTTCATTATGGAACTTCATATTGAATTATTTAGGTATAAACATGTTTTATAAAACTACTGGTGTTGAAAACATGCGTAAAGAATCTTAAAAACCGATTGGTTTACCATTGGAATTATTTTCTATTATTCGAATAGAAATGTTTGTCATACTATTCTTTGTCATATATTACCACATATATTTGGGATACAATGGGATTTGACTCCATTTTCAAGACATTTCAGGTTACATATGGTATATCGTGTTTGTTCGGTGGAGGAAGACCTTAAAATGAAAACCTTAGTCCTTCGGCAGATAACTGGCAAAATTCTTCACGTAAAGTTTTTGGAGCAAGCGGGACTCAAATCTACGATCTTAGCGGTGAGAGGTAGGTGATCTTGTGACAGCGCCTGACACCACTCACACCACAGAGGACCAGCCACCTCATTTATGTATGATATGCTGCCGTTTAGTCCTTTACGTTCAGTAATGCCCCTTTCCAAGATTAGCGTAGTGATTGAATCTTTTAATGAAATAAAGATTTCAATAATTTTGGATTGTATGTACAGAATCAATTCATTTATCAAACATATTATCAAAATGTATATTCATAATGGAGAGCTTAGTATCATATATTCAGTAGATAAAACGTGGATATGAAATGAATAAAAAATATTAACACATTCAGGACAAACGCATGCATTTATGTTTAATTAAAAGTAAGGATTTAATATGAATTCATAGTCATGTTGATTTTCTTACATTTTATATAATTACATTCCTTGATATTCTATATTTGGAAACAGTTTAAACTTTTTTACTATCAATGGTGATTAAATGCCATCCAATTTTGTAAGTCAAATGAAAGGAAATATATAGCATATGGCTAAGGTTATTGGATTATTTGGAAACGTGGACGTTTTGGCAATCTCTATTTTCATTAACAAAAAATTCTGTAAAGAACTACTTCAGAATAAAATAACGTTTAGCAAACAGAAATACAAGGCGTATTTATCTTGGAATCACGCTCGATGCTATTTTTTTGGAATGTCGTTTAAGAAGAATTAAAGTAGCAGTTCGCTTAAAGTAAAACCGACTGTCCCATATTGTTTGGTAGTTATTTAAATGAGACACTGAAACGCAGTTCATTTTGAATACTCACTTTCTTCAAGGAATACTTTATATGGTGAATAATTTAGTTTCTATGATATTTTCTTGTTTGAAAAGTGAAGGAGAATAACTCACTCGCAAATTGTACAATTATAGTCCTAATTTATATATTTTAGGTCCAGTTTTTATTTCAATTTCAAGTAATTATTGCAGGCTATTTTGTATTTTCAAACATTAACATACATAACATTACATTTTATAAGTTTACTATTATAATAATATGAAGTGATGACGCAGTGGCAGAGCGCGGTTTGTTAAATCCGTAAATCAGATTGCCACTTCGTCTGAAAGTCTGTATTGTATTAACTATCGTTATATGTTTTATTAACTGCGATTCTGCTGTTCTGAAAGCTGTGCTCTTTGAGTGTAACGTCACCTTTTGTATATATACTGTCTTATCTTAAGGTAACATGTTGGCAGTTTTACATCTGAATGCTACAAGGCGGTGACCCTTAATATCACCTCTTCTGCTCTGTCCATATAGGTTGGCATTGTTCTTGTTATGCTTATAATTAGTATGTGTATTTATTTTGTTTGTGTGCTTGTGGACACGATGTATATATAATAGTTCATATACATTTTTTGTCTTTTAACTGTTATGTGAATTAACAACGATACGATGTGAATTCATTCATATATATGCGTTCAAAAGTTAATTTAATATTTACGAATTTATTGTCTACATCGTAATATCTTCATAGGGACGAAACGAGACAAAAGTAACCAACCGTTCATTTCCCGTTTACCTAAATACAAGCAATCTGTGCTGTAGTTGTCACTTTGAAACCTTTCAATATCAGTATTTAACCGTAAGGCAAACATTTTGTAACAATTTTCACAAATGACCTGAAATGTCAAAGCTCATCGTGATTGTTTCTATATCGTTCTTTGTTTTTTTGTAATATGATACAGTTAAAATTTCTGTTATTGTTTACATTTTTGTTCTCATTGTATTAATTTGTCTTAGAATTAATCTTTGTGAACAAACTTATTAGAACCGAGTTTTTTTGTTTAATCGGATGTGTTCTTTGTTTGCAAGGTATCGCTTTATTTAATAACAGTGTCTATGTACGTCGTACAACATATCTGATCGTATCTTGCTATATGCATTGGTAAGTTGTATATGGTAAGACAAGTGTGTAATTATTGTTTAATTTGTCGTTATGTGAGGGCAGATAATTAAATTTATGGACACATTCGTACAATACAAATAACATGTGAGATTAATATGAAGTTTTATATTAAACCCGACTGTAAGCTGTATGGAAAAAAATGAGAAAAATAAAATATTAGTGTCCAATAAAACAGTTACATATATTTCAAACAAGCATTATACGGTCAGTAACCTAATGTCAGATTACATATCATGATATCATGATGGGGTGTGCTTGAGTACTGGTTATTTTTTCAGGATCCCAGGAAACAGTGGTTAGGTAGACTGATCGTCTGTTAGCCCTCGATGGCATAAAAATGACGTTAAATATTCAATCAATCAATCGTTTTTTATCAGACGCAATTTTTGCTTGTCACCTTACAGTGAAATAAATTTAAATCTCTAACACTTGAGTGTAATACTTTACTGATATGAGGTATGTAAAACTCCATGGCGATACTACAGTATTATATCATTTTTGGCGTACTTTACAGGAACGCCACTGTTTTTTGAAGTCTTAACCTATCAAAATTGTCACTATTTTAAGTATTTTATGTATATATGTAGATAACGTCGCATTATCACTGACGTAGACAATGCAGTTACATATTATATATATATATTGATTATGAAAATACAGCAGTACTTAAGTTGTACTAAAATTTAGCAGTTTATATGCGTACATGATGATTTTATTAGATTAAATGATCCACCCTCGTGTACAGGACACCAGTAGTGCCATTGTCACATATCATACAACTATATCGCTCGACGAGAAAATTGGACGTTAAAGAGATGACATCTTAATATAACATGCTGAGCGAAGAAACACTATATAAGAATATACAGAGGTAAAATGATACTTGAATTATTGAAAACAAAATTTGGACTACACGACATGTCTACAATTGAAATCTAGAGCTCATTAAGACGCACCAATGATTAATTATTAACAACTATTCTAAATAAATTATGTAGACAGCCGAATGTTCATAATGCATTTAATAAAATTACCATAGTCCAAGGGCAATATTTTGTCTGCGACACATGATAATTAGTGCTGTTTTGCACGCCATAATATGTCTTTATGGAGATTTTATCACATCTTATAACGCAATGAAAATTCCAACCAATTATTTATCAAACACTGCCAGCATCTATGTATTGATTTCTCTGAAATAAATCAAGTTACAAGTTTGAACTGAACTCTTTTTAAAATATGTCTATTCCAAAAATTGATATTTTCTGAGAGCGTCACGGAAAGAGACACTCACTCACATGTTTATGTAATTTGACGTAAGTTTAACATGGTTTCAATGTAAGTGTTAATTTACAACTATTTTAAAAGAAGATGATAAAATCGAAATGAACATAGGAAAGTAAGCTGACAGTTGAAGTATCATTATGTCTATTTATTCTTTAAATCTATACATTGCAGTATGATATGCTATCCGTAGCATATATAATAAGTTAAATATTTTACAATTCTTAACTTAAAGGCTTGACGTTAAATATGGATACACTTACTAAAATAATAAGCCAATATTGTTATCTTCAGTGCTCTTTAAACAATTTTACCATCAATAATATGCATGCGGCATGTTTAAAGCGAGTGTGTATTATCATTAACCCTGTATTAAACAATTTGTTACAATAATATCATTACAAACGGTCAATGTATGAAATACAATGGCGAACCCTTGTGACTTTATTCTTTAAAGTGGCGCAAAATCTCTAAGGAAATGTGCCCGCTTCAGATAACACTTATTCAAATAACTTCCTTAATATTTTATGAAAATTTAAGAAACAAAGCCGAACACCGTCACTGTATAGATATATTGTGAATTGCACCGCTCCAAAAAATAACTGTCTCAACCGAGCATACAATTGTTGAAAACAACAGGTTTTGTATAGCCATTTATATAACTAGTAGTTTGTCACATTACAGAGACGACGATCGTATTTCTTCTTTAATTTTCATGAAATATTAAGAAATTTCTCCAAATAAGTATACATGAAGCGGGTAATTTGAAAACATGTAACAATTCATTGCAATAATAGATCTAAATAGTTTACTAACTAATATATCCTCGTGGAATAAGTGTCGAAGTGTTTAATTAAAGTTCAGTTATGTAGTTGATATCTGTTTTCGGGATAATTGATTTTCCATTCAAGACTGCAGACTGCTAATCTCGCTAGCAGGATGTGTAAAAGATATGTCTAAGCTCTCCAGGGACGTTTATGTCGGTGATCGCCCGGAGGAGATAACTTCTGCTATATTTGCTCCTATATGCTTGCAATGTATTGTGATTATTATTCAATACTTGACTTGTGAATTTGGTTTCGTAGTTGGGGTATATCCTGTAGGACACGTGTTTTAATTTAAATAATAAATCAACTGTACGATACTAGTTAACCATTTTGTAGTTTTAAAAAAGTCTGCATTTGACAATCACACCCCATACATGCAATACAAGATGATTACGGTTAGATAATCACTAAAATCAGCATCAAATCAATTAGGTATAATGACGAAACTTAAATATCAAATAAACGCCAATTAAATATATATATATATTTTTTTTTTTTTGTGAGACCAATACTGAACCAATACTAGAATACGACTAGCTGATTGGGATCGATTACTTTGTAGGAAAAGTAAACTTTAGAAAAAATACAAAATGAAGCAGCTAGAATGTTAACGGGCCTAACAAGGTCAGTGTTAATTGTAAATCTGTATAGGGAAATAGGATGGCTATCATTAAAAGATCGATTGTCGAAAATATCAAAAATAAATTCTGTCTTTTAGAACATACAAAGACAAAACTCCTTATTATCTCAGAACTCCAAACACAGTAGGATCAATTAATATTATGATTTGCGTAATGCTAATGATACGTTGTCGTTAATACAAGAGCAGACATTTTCTCTAAATCTTTTGTGCCATTTATTGTTTCACTACGGAACACTTTACCTATTTCTGAAAGAAACGTTGAATCCGTTAGTAATTTCAAACAGGTCATAAGTAAATCCCATTTCAACAGAAGTGAAATCCCATCATATTATCTAGTTGGTACACGTCAATTTTCTAATATCCTTGCCCAACTTCGAAACGGATGTAGTGACTTAAAATCAAATGTATTTTGTAATCACTTGGTAGAGGATGAAACTTGCGATTGCGGCTTGAGAAGAGAGGATACTGAACAATATATTATTCAATGTAAATTTATACAGAAATTAACGACTTCACCGCTTCCTATCAACTCGTAGAATTCATCTTATTAGCTGTAGGTATAGTACCACCATTGAAAAAAGGAAGTGCTCCCGTTGGCGTAATGGCGATTATAAATAGTGTCTCTATGAATCACAAGCCTTCAAACCCTTATTATTTACTATAGAATAAAAAAAATCTATGGTGGGATAAGACCTGTAACACTATGTTACGAGGTCGTCAATGTTTTTCTGATGAGGACATTACCATATTATATTTGGATGTTCAAAGGTTAGAAGTTTTTAAATGATACCGGTCGTTTTGTCTGAATGTGATGAAATGGCATACTTAAAAACGAGTCTTTGAGTCATGTATATATATTTGTTGTTTTAAATATATTTCTCCTTTTTTTTATTTGCAGTACTTCATTAATATAACCTTATTTTTCCTTAACCCTAAAATTACTTACGCTTACTTTACTTTCTATTTTCTTACATTTATCATATTCTTAGAACACATTTTTTGAAATAATAAATTAAATGTTAACTATTTAGAACGAGTTATCCTATTATTAATATACTGCCATAAGTATTGTACATCATTTGCACGATGAACGGGCCCTAACTAATATTGGCCCAACCTTCTTGCTTACATATGTTTGTAAATACTATAAGGTTATTATACTGTTCACTGTACAATATGGATTTATATTGTACAAGTCAATGTTGTGGTGAAAACGTTTATTGGACGAGATGAACTATATAAGGCCTTTTTTATAATTCATTTCGAGTTCTTTTCACATAAAACACAATATCAAATGATTTTTTTATAAAACAATTTATTTTAACAAATAGTCATTTTCTTCAAAATACGGAAAAATAACATGTAGTTGATGATTATCACATTTTTTGATAATATTAAAGTTAGCTCTTCTAAAAAATATATATCAATATTAATATAATTTCTTTATCACAGCTATTTTCTTTCGTTTTTTAAATTATATTTCTTTAAGTATCTTTTTATATATTTTTAATAATATATACTTCAATTTCTCAAATAAATATATGTTGTTTCAAACGACAAAATATTCATTAGGAGTGCCTCAATGAGTTCTCTTAAATGTTATATCTGATATATGGGGAGTATAATTAAGTTACAGTTACCGTTCCTTAACGTCCAATACGAAAAATCTATCCGGATTTTCGGGGCGGTCGAACAGTCCAATACGAAAGATCTATCCGGATTTTCGGGATGCTTCCGGTTTGAAGCGTATAATAATGACTTATTATGTACAATCACGTGGTACAAAAGCTCGAAGCTCATTGGAATAACTGCTTTAGGTTGATAATAATTATTGTTTGCTACTCGTGTAATGTATTTGTATGATTATATGCAATAAATATGTTTAAACTAAAATAAAAAGTAAACACAGTTTAATCTTTTACATATATACCAATGATTTAGGTAAGTATAAATGCCGTAAAAGAGAACAGCTTGTTGGCAAGTCAGTATAATGTTTTTTTTTTGTTTGTATTTTGTTTTGTATTTTTATGACATCAGGTAATTAAAACGTTAATAAACAATAAAACAAGCAAATTATTTATGGTATTCAATCGTTTCTTTAATCTTTACAACTACACATGTTCCAACATCACACACAACTAACGCAGAAAGCAGAACTTTCTATATATATTTTATTTATTATATTATTACAACTGTCATTTAAACTTTTACAAATTCTATTAACACATATGCACACTTCTAAACATAGTTTAAACACGTTCCCCTTTCTAGTATAACTGTTTCTACTGAAACCCCAACCATCATCTTATCGCGTCTATCCTCCCAATTTTCCAAAGTATTCTTTCCATCTAAACGATGTCGCATCTAGAAGTATTCTGAGCCTAAAAAAACGTGTAGCTTGCACTTTTCAAATTAAGGTGACAACTTATTTATCTCCCCCCATATTGATGCGCACATGGGCGTACATGTGCCGCTCAGATGTTCACTAACATCCCATAAAAACATGTTAACATGTCTATTGTTAGTCCTATGTACGCTATTGTTCACAGTGTGCTGTCTGTCAGAAGTTCAAGCTAATTTATTCGGACATCTCAATATTAATAAGTACATGCATTTTGTCTGATGGAATATCCCACTCAAGTATTATATTGTGTTTAAATTTTACATTATCAAACTTAAAATCTATACATCAGAGTGACTGACTTTAATATACACAAACAGTGAGAAAATAGTTTATTATATGAAACCAGAATAACATAAAATAAATAAATATTGTACAATAAACATGTATAATCATGAAGAAAAGAGCCACAATGTTTAAATCATACCAGCAGTTTCATATCAATAACATAACCGTACAACACTATATACTATTTTATATTTTACAAAAATGAATTATCTGACAGTACAAACGGACGGTAAATATGCTTCTTTCTTCTTATTGAATTAGTAACATAATTAACGTAATCTGGTTTTAATATATCCAAACACATACATGTGTAAAAGTTAATGTATATTGTTGATTTGAGTGATATACATCTTCAAATGTTTAATTTAATAATAGTATGTTATAAATCTTACATCCAATGACATCGGTGAAGGAATTCCGCTATGGAATTATCTCATCGTAAAAAACTTTCTTACACAAGTAACAGTCAAATTTGCGCGTTGGTCCCAAGGAAGCAATAAGTTAGTTAGCAGCCGTATTACATACAACATGCAACGACGATTCAGTGACAAGCTTAGTATAAATGTTTATTCCCAACGATGCATGATTAAAATATCTTAACAAATTAAGTCAATATATTTGAAAGGTTTAGTGTCCACTTTAGCGTTGGAAAAAAGTTTATTCAAGTATTGAATTTACAAAATATAATGAATAGATTATTCAACATCTGCTTATTCGTTAATGGAAAATAGTTCTCTCATAATTTGCAAATGGAAGGGTAACTTATGGCTGACGTCACTCGTGACTAAGCAGCTGGGTGTAACCGGGGATGCTTTTATTGTTTGTCATATTTTTGTTGTTGAAAAAATGATTTAAGTCCATTTTATATTTTAATGCCGTTTAATTATGTCCAAGCATGAATTATTGTTTAAGCAAGGAAATATATAATTGCAACAATAATTTAACTAAATCACATTTTATCAAATACAGGAATCCGCTGTTATTTTGTGAATGAGGGAAGAAACGTAGTATAGAGTTCTTGTAATTAGTAATGTAGAAAATCCTTGCATCGGTCAATAATGAAATATATATCATTTTCGTCGTAACGTAAAATTGAAAAGTTCTACAAATTAAAACATATTTTGATTAATTCCATCTTTTGCATCTTGTCCAAATCAGGCCTAAATTAGTCTGTTTTTGTATAAATCAGCGCACAAAACGTCCACGCAGTATAGGTAAGCTACGTGATAAAAAAGTGCAGAAACGGATAAGAAACAGTAATCGAACAAACAAGTCAAAGGTTGCGTTGCGTCATAGTTATGCCAAGACATTAAATAATTAGTCAATTTGCAAAAACAATTTATAACGAAGTGATAGCAATTTGAATCGTATTAATTTTTCAACAATATATCAAAAGAATCTTTATATAAATTGAAACATTTTTTACAATCAAAGAAGATCTATTTAAATAAATCTATTAGAAATAATATTTAAACGAAATTGCCGTTAGTTTGAAAGCAACCATAATATGATAAATAAGTTACATTTTATGATTGAAAATAATAGATATGTAGTATAATATATAGCTAACGTCATAGTGGTAACCATGGAAACATATTCAGCAAATCATATATTATCTATATTTTCAAGTTGTTTATAATCGCTTGTATGTACTTCTCCGTGTAATACATTTTATAAAAAAAAATATTAAAATCAAATTATTCATACTTACCGTCAAGTTTAATGTTGAGCTAATGTTTTCCTATTCTTTACAATCGTTAAGAACACTTTCCATTAATTTCATATATGATGCATATCATTGTTAAATAATACAATTTAAATGTACATATATGTAAATTTGGGTTGTATTTTAGACTTGAGATTACATATATACGGACAAATTATAATATTATAAGAAACCTCGAATAGCGTATGTGTACAATTTTAAAATTGCTGAATAGTTCAAACATTTATGACACTTAGATTGATATCTAACATAGGTGTCAAAATCTATAGACTAATATTTAAAGAATATCAAACTAAAAATAATTGTTAAACGTACGTTTAATATCATAATATCATTTTTACAACCACTAATGAGTGAAATACCAATTTTTATTCCACCAGTACCACTCTATCCACCAAAGTGTTACCTAATGGTTTACTTTAAAAATAAACTTCAATATCAAACAAGTTACGAGACAAGCCAGTATAGTTTCTCCTTTCATCTATACTATGTTCGTCAACCAGCTCCTACATAACCTAGATCCACCAGGCTTTGGCTTCAAAATAGACATTGTGTCAGTCAGTGCTTCAATTAAGGCTGGTGATATCGTTCTCCTATCGATTACAAAACGTGGATTAGACAAAACTTTAATCATTATGCAGCAAGTGCGCAACTAAATGGCGATATATCTTTAACCCGCTAAAGTGAGCTGTGATGATGATAAGTCCGAGACAAGACAAATATTAAGTTATCATAAGCAGAAGTTACGTAAAACCAAGTCAAATAATACAAACAATTGGAAAGCTGACACGGTAGACACCCTGAAAATATTGTTGATATTAAGCAGACCACCAAGGGAACCCTTTTCTTCTGCACACGAAATGGCGTTCATTCCAATGAACTAAATTACATGACATCGTCTAAATTACACAGCAGCGGTTCTTCCACGTTTCCCTTTTAACTGCGAACTGTGGAACAATATAACAATACGGGGTGCGTTCCAGAATAATGTAGATTTTTGCTATAACTTACAAACGCGATGTGTTAAAGACAAAAAAATCGCCAGTGATAAATATATGATAGCATAATTATTGGATGTGTATGCTAAATTCAAGCCGCGTGAGCTACCCTTTATGGAATTGGTACCGGAGGCGGGACAGTTCATTCTGACGTTATAACGTCAGCATAAATTACTCAATGTTTGACACTGGTGTTCCAATATGCTCAAAATAGTCAAAAATGCATTTAATGCACTTCTCGTGTCTTATGGCCCATTGTTCAAAAATGTCTACGTACCACTCTTGGCCGAAACCAGCTATAACAGTCTGTGTGGCCACTGACAGTTCACAAAAATCGTGAAATTTTCTACCTTATTGTCTTCAAAATAGGAAAATCATCCCCGATCTGTCCATCAAGAATATGTACCTGTTTCCCAACGGATTTGGTCCGCCGTTCTTTGTTGGGATGATGTGCAAAGTCTTGTTTTTCCATTGTACAGCGAAATAGCCATGTTTCATCGGTCGAAATGATTGTATCCAGATGCATCCCCTTCCATACGAAACCAAGTTAAGAGCTTCCTTGAAGTTTTACTGTTCTTTCCCTATTGTATTCCTTAAATTTTCAGGTTGAAATATCTTGAAGTAAGGCATAACTTCTGCATTAAATCGGCACATGGACTACCATACCTAACTTGCTCATACATGGTTATTGGCATACTTGGTCATACGAGCATTGTACGAACATAGACTTACAAAATCTTACTTACTTTGGATCCTTATGCAAAACAACAGATTTGTTACAAAAAGTTCTAATAAGACGAATTTCCAATACACATCTAACTGTTTCAGTTTCGTCCCAGACTAAGTTCGAATATTGACTAAGTATAAATTAATTTCCTCTTTAGATTAATCATTGGTGTCTGGTACTTTTCTACCAAAGTTGGAAGAGATGTGCCTATCCACTATCTTAAAACAGGTATAATTCATATGGCTTTCAAGAATGTGTTTAAATAACGACTTTATACGCTTCCGTCATTTAAACAAATACTTCACTCCAGCAAGCGTATGGTGTGTTCTCTTAAAGAAACGAACACCTCATGACATTTAATGATGGTGATAAGGGCGAAACTACATTGTCAATAACCTACACAATCGCCGTGTCCAAAATGTGATCAAATAACCACTGACGAACCATACAATAAAACTGTTGAGAATGGAATACTCGAAACATGTGGTATATAAGTTTAGTATAGTTCTGTACAACATGCTTAATGCAACAAACAACGAGCAAGTTAACTGTATACATGATTTGTATGATAGATAATAACTTAACACAAGTTCTAAATGTAAAACGATGTTCAGGCTGTATGGTACAGAATGTATTATATATTAACCGTATTCATGCTTCGTAATTGTATCCCTGCTTTTGTATCTGATTTATATTCTATGTCATTAACTCGTTCAAGTAAAGAGAACTATTGTATTCATGTTTGATTACCTGTCTGTAGTTTAGTTTGATATGTATGTTAAATGTTCATGTCATTTAATATTCATTAACTTGGACAAAAAAAAAAAGATAAAAACAGTATCAAATTTGATATTTTCATGAATTTAAATTTAAAGTAATCGTTCATCGTAATACCCTAAACAGCAGACCTTGATCCAGATATCTGTGTTGATGGTAGTGCTATTGCAGTCGAAATAATATCATTTATAATGTCAGTATTTTTAATATAGTATGTTATAGTGTCTAAATGCGTATAATTGTTTTATTGTATCCTTATTTGCATAGCGAATGACACTTTAAATTCAAAATACATATACATTTTATCTACACTTTTTTTTATCAAAGTGTTTCAAAATACAAGACAACGAAACATCAAGTTCCAACTACATCCAGACGGATTGTCACCTTTGATATTTTCAATATTTCGTATCTAAGACGATACATCCTTTAATGACTTTGAGCAAGCTATAGACACATAATTTGTTGATGGTTACGATACCAGAAACCAAGATAATCAATAACACACGATGTAATAAGGTTGTAAATCTAAGATAATATCATCCTTATTGAGCTTTAGTGTTATCTGGACCGTTTCATATCTGTGTTGTCATCGTCCTCTTATGTATTAACAAAAAGTCTCGGGAAACAAGTTCAAAACAGCCATCGTAATAATATATGAGAACCCATAGTCGTTCGGTCAGACGTATATGATACTGAGTACAAAACAGTCATCGTAATAATATGAGAACCGATAGTCGTTCGGTCAGGCGTATATATATATTGTATATGCAGGCACGTGATTGTTTAAGAATTGTATTGTTTAAGTTTAAGATGCCATGGCATTTTACGAGTGCATTAAAATAAAATAAATGTTTGGTGTTAGGAAATACTATAAAAAACACATTATAACTCAGTTAATACATTTCCTTTGTTTTTATTTAATAACTAATGCGTTAATTTCTGTAGTTTTTTGTTTGCAATGGTTTGGTAAACAAACAAATGACATAACTCAATCTCACCACTATATCTTAAAGATCGTTAAACAAAAAATAAATCAGACTAAAATAAGAAATATTTACAACTTACAACCATATGTAAATTGGCAAAGTTAGATATATTTATAACCATATGCAAATTGGCAAAGTAAGATATATTGACAACCATATGTAAATTGACAAAGTAAGATATATTTATAACCATATGTAAATTATCAAAGTAAGATATATTTACAACCATATGTAAATTGACAAAATGAGAAATATTTACAACCATATGTAAATTGGTAAAGTTAGATATATTTACAACCATATGTAGATTGGCAAAGTAAGATATATCTTTGTTATTGCAGACTGCTTATACAATCAAAGTATTTGAAAAAAAAATGATAGCCGGTCTTTTATAGAAATGTATAGGCCTGCCTAATACGATTGATGATATTGAAGCGTTTGGTTTACTTTATTCAACATATTTTATACTGTTTTGGTCACCTCTATTAAGCAGCGACTTGTCTTCTTTTTTTTTCTTTTTGATTAACCTGTATTAAACAGTCACCTGCATTAAGGGGTCATTTTTGCTATTTCCCTTAAATGGTTGCTTAGCACAGAGAAGTTTGACTGTGATGCGATGTCGACATTATACTAATTGTTTGAGTTGTTTCTACTTTAACACATGTAAATTGATTATCGAGGAATGAAAGTGTTATGCCCTGCTAAGAAATAGTTTATATTGTTTTTTATTACAGATATTGTCAAAATACGCACAATGTCTCAACCTAGTTTTTCATTAAAATATTATAATAACAACACTAAAACGAATCCTTAGAAATGTTTTTTAAATATAATTACATATAAATATAACATTATCCTAAATACACTATTGAAATGAATTGAGCTGAATTAAATTTTGCCAAAAGCCTACCTGAGAAAATATGTACATGTAAGAATAAATAGATTTGATTAATTCATATTTTTACTTACAACCGCATGCATATGTTTGGATAGTAACTTACCATGTACACAGTAGAAAGCATGCGTTTATTTTGCTTACCATTTATCAATTCAATGTGTTCGTTTTGTCAATATATGATATGGTTAAATTAGTGTTATAGTGATTGATAAACTAACGACATATACATTTTATCACATTCTGACATGTACTGTTATCAACACAATACAAGCAATATCATACATCATCTGTCAAAATTTATCTAAATTATGTGTTTATCTAGTTATATTTCTAATATGAAAGAGGGCACTGCCTAAAGACGGATTTATCAATTTCGATCAATGCGCATGCATTTAATAGCTGCAATGTGTCATGAAAAGGTTTACAAATATCAAAATAATAAATTATTGTGTAAAAGAAAATATAGCATCTATTGTTTTGGAAGTAAATTGCTACCAGATATTTATAATGCGTTTTATAAAAATTAATTATGTAACAGTATTTTTAAGTATTACACTGAAATACTTTTTTTTTCAAAATTATTTGAACAAGGACATATAAACCAGTCACTGAAAGGTAACACAAATATTATGTATATATTTGGGACCAGCCTTTGAAGAATCATTTGGTAATCTGATGTGTACACTATGTTTTATTGAACAAAAAACATTCTTATTACAGTTCTGACTGACAGACTCGAGTGTTGTACAAGGGATGAGAGCGTTAAGGTGCGCATCAGGATTTAGTTTTCATTTAGAAGCACAGTGACTTGTTTCGATAAAACAACTTAAGTATGTACATATACATTAATTAACATTATCCTATCGTAATGTTGTCGATTAAACGCTTGTTTCTGTTGAGCCAGGTATGGCTGGTACTAACAATAAGACTCAGTTTTTAGTAGTAGACACACTCAGTATTCAGTAGTTGTTGACCTAAGTGTTCAGTAGTAGTTGACCTCAATATTAAGTAGTAGCTGGACTTATTATCTAGTAGAAGTTGAACTTAGTATATAGTAGTAGTTGGACTCATTTTTAAGTAGAAATTAGACTCAGTATTCAGTTGTAGTTGACCTCAGAATTCAGTAGTAGTTGACCTCAGTATTCAGTTGTATGTTAACCTCAGTATTCAGTAGTAGTTGGCCTCAGTATTCGCTAGTAGTTGGATTCAGTATCCAGTAGTAGTTGACTTCAGTATCCAGTAGAAGTTGGACGCAGTATCCAGTAGTAGTTGACCTCAGTATTCAGTAGTAGTTGACCTCAGTATCCAGTTGTATTTGACCACAGTATCCAGTAGTAGTTGACCTCAGAAATCAGTTGTAGTTAACTTCAGTATTCAGTAGTAGTTGACCTCAGTATCCAGTAGTAGTTGGACGCAGTATCCACTTGTATTTGACCTCAGTATCCAGTAGTAGTTGACCGCAGTATTCAGTTGTAGTTAACCTCAATATTCAGTAGTTGTTGACCTCAGTATTCAATAACAGTTGGATTCAGTATCCAGTAGTAGTTGACCTCAGTATCCAGTAGTAGTTTGACTCAGTACCCAGTAGTAGTTGACCTCAGTATTCAGTAGTAGTTGACCTCAGTATCCAGAAGTAGTTGAATTCAGTATCCAGTAGTAGTTGACCTCAGTTTTCAGTTGTAGTTGACCTCAGTCTTCGGTAGTAGTTGACCTCAGTATCCAGTAGTAGTTGACGTAAGTATTGAGTAGTAGTTGGACTCAGTATCCAGATGTAGTTGACCTCAGTATCCAGTATTAGTTGACCTCAGTATTCAGTAAAAGTTGGCCTTAGTAGCCAGTTGTAGTTGACCTCAAAATTCAGTATTTGTTGACCTCGTTATATAGTAGTAGTTGGACTCAGTATCCAGCAGTATTTGACCTCAGTATTCAGCAGTAGTTTGACTCATTATCCAGCATTAGTTGACCTCAGTATCCAGCAGTAGTTGACCTCAATATTCAGTTATAGATCGCCTCAGTATTCAGTATTAGTTGAACTCAGTATCCAGTAGTAGTTGACCTCAGTATTCATCAGTAGTTTGAATCATTATCCAGCAGTAGTTGACCTCAGTATTCAGTAGTAGTTGACCTCAGTATTCAGTTATAGTTCGCCACAGTATTTGGTATCAGTTGACCTCATTATCCAGTACTAGTTGTCCTCAGTATTCAGTAGTAATTAACCTCAGTATTCAGTGGTAGTTGACCTCAGTATCCAGTAGAAGTTGACCTCAGTATCCTGTAAAAGTTAACATCAGTATCCAGTAGTAGTTGGGCTCAGTATTCAGTAGTAGTTGACCTCAGTATCCAGTTGTAGTGGACCTCAGTATCCCGTAGTAGTTGGAGTCAGTATCAAGTATTAGTTGGACTCAGTATCCAGGAGTAGTTGACTTTAGTATCCAGTATTAGTTGAGCTCAGTATTCAGTAATAGTTGGCCTCAGTAGCCAGTAGAAGTAGAAGTTGACTTCAGTTTTCAGTAGTAGTTGGACTCAGTATTCAGTAGTAGTTGGCCTCAGTAGCCAGTAGAAGTAGAAGTTGACTTCAGTTTTCAGTAGTAGTTGGACTCAGTATTCAGTAGTAGTTGACCTCAGTATTCAGAAGTAGTCGACCTCAGTATCCAGTAGTATTTGGATTCAGTATCCAGTAGTAGTTGACCTTAATTCTTGCAGTAGTTGGACTCCGCATCCAGTAGTAGTTGACCTCAGTATCCAGTAGTAGTTGTACTCAGTAGCCAGTAGTAGTTGACCTCAATATCCAGTAGTAGTTGACATCAGTATCAAGTAGTATTTGGCCAAAGTATCCAGTGGTAGTTGACATCAGTATCCAGTAGTAGTTGGCCTCAGTATCCAGTAGAAGTTGTCATCAGTTTTTAGTAGTAGTTGACCTCAGTATTCAGTAGTATTTGACCTCAGTGTCCAGTAGTAGTTGACGTATCCAGTAGTAGTTGGACTCAGTATCCAGTAGTAGTTGACCTTAGTATCCAGTTGTAGTTGGACTCAGTATCCAGTAGTAGTTGGCCTCAGTATCCAATAGTATTTGTCCTCAGTATCCAGTAGTAGTTGGCCTCAGTATCCAGTAGTTGTACTCAGTTTCCAGTAGTAGTTTGACTAAGTATTAAGTAATAATTGACTGCAGTATTCAGTAATAGTTGACATCGGTATCCAGTAGTAGTTGACCTCAGTATACAGTATTAGTTGGACTCCGTGTTGACCTCAGTATCCAGTATTAGTTGACCTCAGTATAAAGTATTAGTTGGCCTCAGTTTTCAGTAGTAGTTGACCTCAGAATCCAGTAGTAGTTGACCTCAGTATCAAGTAGTAGTTTGTCTCAGTATCCAGTAGTAGTTGACCTCAGTATTCAGTAGTAGTTGACTTCAGTATCCAGTAGAAGTTGGACTCAGTATCCAGCAGTTGTTTGACTCAGAATTCAGCAGTAGTTGACCTCAGTATCCAGCAGAAGTTGACCTCAGTATTCAGTAGTAGTTGGCCTCAGTATCGGTAGTAGTTTGGCTCAGTATCAGTAGTAGTTGACCTCAGTATCAGTAGTAGATGGCCTCAGTATCAGTAGTAGTTGACCTCAGTATCCAGTAGTAGTTGACCTTAGTATCCAGTAGTATTTGGCCTCAGTATCAGAAGTAGTTGAACGCAGTATCAGTAGTAGTTGACCTCAGTATCAGTAGTAGTTGACCTCAGTATCAGTAGTATTTGGCCTCAGTATCTGTAGTAGTTGATCTCAGTATCCATTATTAGTTAGCCTCAGTATCCAGCGAAGTTGACCTCAGTATCCAGTAGCAGATGACCTCAGAATCCAATAGTAGTTGACCTCAGTATCCAGTAGTAGTTGACCTCAGTATCTAGTAGTAGTTGACCTAGTATCCAGTAGTAGTTAACCTCAGTATCCAGTAATAGTTGACCTCAGTATTCAGTAGTAATATATATTTACCAATCACAGAGCACAGCCATCATGCATATCATTCAATGCATACAATAATCACATAACAAAACTACCTCAACTTCTTAGGCAAATCCAGCCATTGCATTTTAGGCAGATTCAGTACATATAATACAGTAACCATAGAATACCGCTGTCATGGCATATTGAAACTTAAACATCATTTTCAATTTTATTTATTCTTTTCTGCCACGTTATACTCGAATGAGACAATACTAAACAGGAAACAATTCGATGTTAAAATAGTTCTGTTAACATCGGCGATTCCCTTATATCTCAGTTATTGTAGAACACGGGTTAAATACACGTATTATATATATGTACTCTATACCACTCTGTGTCCTTGACAGAATAATGATTTTGTTGCTGTTTTGTAGTCAAAATGTTTGTGTCCAAGTCTATGATGAAGCAGCAAACACATAAAACGATATTAGAATATTGTTCAAGGCTGATCGCCAACTGACCCAGTTAAAATCAAATATATCTGAAACACTGCCATTATCTTGCTATCACAACCAATTTGCAATAGTTTTTAGATGCACATCTAACTTACAAAATGTTTAATTTGCGCTACGCGATCTTTGCACCAATGAGCCAACATTTCAAAATACTTGAATATATTTTTAAGTGAAGTCTAGGTCACAGCATTGTACTGCTGCACGGTTAAGTGATGAAGTTATGGAATTTCGTTAGTAAATTTATCAATAAACTGTCATCAATTAATAGTTCAGTACTACTAAATCATGTAGTACATGTAGCTAAATTAATATTTGATAATGTGGCTTTTGGAATTACTTGAGACATTGTATACATGTAACCATTATATATATCAACAGTTTTCATTAGATATACTCGATTTGATAGATATATATATATAATATGGTTATTTACATTGCTTTGTACAATATAGGAATATATGGTACTCGTACTCGTATAACATATTCCCATATTGTACAAAACACTGTGAAGTGATATTTTTATTCTATACCTCAGAACAAAATATTAAAGAAACATCAAGTTCCTTTAAGACATTGAATGAATTAAGAAAAGCAGCAGACGTAGGAAGTTTGGATTATCCCAACGATTTGACCGTAATGCGGAATGTTTTGTCGGTTGTTAGTTATTGAACTTTCTATTGGCTTTATTTCATTTTACTGCAATTGACATCTGGATTTTGACCTACACAATATAAAATACAGTACTGGATCCCGCACACAGACACATTATGGTGCGGTCACGTATTGACATCTGAATTTTGAACTACACAATATAAAATACAGTACTGGATCCCGCACACAGACACATTATGGTACGGTCACGTATTGACATCTGGATTTTGACCTACACAATATAAAATACAGTACTGGATCTCGCACACAGACACATTATGGTACGGTCACGTATTGCCATCTGAATTTTGAACTACACAATATAAAATGCAGTACTGGATCCCGCACACAGACACATTATGGTACGGTCACGTATTGACATCTGAATTTTGAACTACACAATATAAAATACAGTACTGGATCCCCCACACAGACACAATATGGTACGGTCACGTATTGACATCTGAATTAGGTGATTGGCAGTACGCTTATAGCTATAAATCATACTATTTATTTTCAAGTTATCTTTAACATCCTAAATATGTATAAATTAGTCGTTACATATTTCATAGTGTCAACATGTAAGCATAGATATAGCGATCACACCTATAAATGGAGAAAATAAATCGTGTATATACATAACGAATGTTTGCTTTTAATTGTATTATGCTATTATTTCATAAAATATGTATCGATTAAAATTAGGAATAATTGATGAATATTTCATACGCGACGTTATTTGCGTTTCACAGTAAAAGTGTGCTTTTCCCAACATATTACTAAAAAAATGTCTGTATTCGACAATGGTAACTCGGACTTAGTTGGAACTTATCAAAAATCGAAATATTACAATTACATTTCCGCGTACACAGAAAGGTCATTTTGATATAAAGTTAAACGAACTTAGACAAACTTATATCAAAACATTAATTATGATGTAAGTAGAAAACTGTTGTTATCTGAAAGAGTATTGCAACACACATAAACCTTAAAATCATCAACTTCATCATTGCCTTTGAGTTTTTCTTTATCTTGATTGAAAAAACACACATTTTCTTTCGATTACTTTTAGCACACTATAACTATATATTTTGTTACGATAGCAGACACAACAGCAATCAAATGTAAAAGATGAAATTACTTTGATAAGTTTAGATAACAACATTTGTAAATCACCTGACGTCATCTTGACCGTTTCATCTGAGGAAGGATCAATATTCGGTGTTTCTTGGTACACCTAACAACACTCTTAGGTAGCATAACACTGGTTAACAACATCAAGGAGAACTAGTTTCATTTAGTCTTATAGCGAAGTTCGGTCAGACTAAGGTCTTATAGAATATTGAGTGCATACATATAAGTCAAACGGAACAAGAGCAACAGTAAACACAACGGAAACATTTATCTAGTGTGTATATTTGGTGTGTTTGTGTTTGATGTATGTGTGTTTTATTTTGTGTTTTAAATAGTTCTTTTACGGTTTATATATGATTGGATTATAACAATATAGATTGTTTGCCATGGGAAATATATTATATACCATTTTAATTTTTCTAGAACGAAATCCTTAATTTGGATTTATTTAAAAAGCATACGAGTTATAGACATTGCTGATTGTTTTGTTTTTCAGTATCAGTTTCACTAGTAATCTTCTAATTTTAAATCTTTAATGTGAAGGTAACAATTGTTACGAAAAAAGAAATGAAAACTATCCAGATAAATACCACTATGATCGATAGAAAACACCATAAGAGTTGAACAATACATGTAAATTTCAATAAACTAACTTATAAACCTTCAGTATAAATCATTACTGCTTTGATGTACACTGTAAGCAGCCTTCATATGCAGGATGCATATCTTGATAATAATGAAATGTTTGTATGATTGCATAATTTAAATAAAACTGGAAATCTAATAAATTCGAAGATAATCGAATACAACAGATATATTTACATGTGTTTGGCTAAAGTGTAGCTCAATTCGATAGTTGCCATACTGTTATTGACAATGTGTTATCATTCATCAGGTTAAAGCCTCCCGGGGTCGGTATTGTTATACACTATTCCAAAACTGTGTTTCTTGTTTTCACATCTTTTGTGTGTATGTTTGTATATGATAGTTGTCATGCAATCATGCAGTTCAGGAATTCATAATTATATAGCCATAAAATGGTTCCAAATCGTGTAAGGTAATATTGAAATGAAATGGTAGTCGAATTATTTTATACGTTTTGGAGTGTTCACATCGATAATGAAGTTGGTTTTCTAATTAATAAGAATAATGTGCTAAAACCACTTTCGACTATTAAAAATAGATTGCTTATAAAATATAATGCTACGAGTTACATTCAAATTGTACAATTAATTAAATATAATATAGTGAAATAAATGTTTAAGTTTCAGAACCTCGACGCCTAAGCAATATTTCGTTGCAATTTAATAATATTCAATAAAACACAATATGGCAGTGACATAGAATACATAAAATACGTTTAATTGTATAACTATGTTTGAAATGGCAATATATGATCTTAAAGTTTAATCTACTTTTTAATGACAATATCGAAAATACAAAGATGTAACTTACTAGAACATAATACACACATTTCTCTATTCAATGTAATTATACTTGACGCTTGTAAGTCAAATCTTTCTGACAATCAAACTTTTGTATGAACATTTACACCAATAATATGTACGGAATGTCTTTGCCAGACTTCCACTTTCCATATTTATGGTCAATAAATGAATGAATATTGGACAAGCAAGACTTCAAATAAGACATTTATATAATTATATATCGTGTGTCAAGGTACATTAGTGATATCATAAAACTCTGCTTTTTGTTTGTTTATAATTGTATTATTCGAATATGACGTAGCATAGGCCAAATTTGAATAATTGTAACTTGCTTGGTATTTTGTAGTACTCCCATAATAAAGGTTGTAAAGCAATCCAAGAGGAATTGGATTCAATCTATGCTTATTCTCTAATCTTTAGCATACAGTGTCAGCACAATATATACTGCCTATACAATATATTTATTAGTACCGTATCAATTGGAATGATTGATCGGATAACCTGTCAACCGATGTAGAATTTACACACAGTTTGTGGAACCAAGAGTTGACATCTCATAGTTAGATAACTAGCTTCTCACGCCATCTCACAATCTCATCTTCTCAGTGGCATCAGTATGTAACTCAGTTAGAACATCAAATATCCCAATATTTCTCACAATAATTCTAAAACAAGAAATGTCTGACTTGACACCCTAAAAACAACTTTAAACTCCCAACACAAAAGGTCGCATGACTGGTTTGTAGGGGAATTAAAACACAACAACTCAAGAATGAATTTACAACCTGAAGGTCAAAGGGAAGCAACTTTCTTCGAAACATAGTACAGATCAAGCAAAAAATTCCATCCTTTTACATAATATACATAAAACAAACAAACAAACAACAGAGTTGAAAATGTCATTATACGCTAGTAAGATAAACATGTGGTGAGGATATCATGCGGAGAACCAGCTAACACAAATTATATTTTAGATTCAACTACTTTTTTCGGAAAAAGAATATATTCAAACGCTCAATGGTGCACTAACATCAGGACTTTCTAAATTAAAACATTTAAGGACGCCAACAATTGTTAAATATTTACACGTATGTACGTATAGCAACCACATACTCGCCTGTCATTGCAACCCAGCTGGGTAAAATAGAGTATGTGATCAAGTTTAATGGTTACTTGGGAAAAAACGCTGGTTCTGTTCAGACTCATACCGAGATTTTTCCTCCAACAATAAAATAGGATATGTAATATACAACATCTAGCTGTGTTAAAAATTGGTTTTAACCGAGTGGAATTATTTACAAAAATGACGTGCCCAATATGCGTGCTTAAGACGTTTAATATGTAAAACACTTGCGGAATATTTGTTTTTCAACTGTAAAATTTTATCGGTGTACTGGTATTACTGTTATGGCGACATAATCTTATCCAGGAATGTTTACATACCTGTTATTTTACTTATAAGATTTAATATTTTGCTGATGATATTCCCTACAGGAAGGTTCATGGTGAATACAATCAATAGATAATTACGATGCAGTTAGTTTTGATTGTTGTATTTCTTATCATTGTTAGGTAGTTCTGTGCAGTATAATAAACATTGGTTAAATAAGTATTTGGAATATGATTTAGTTTGCGATTTATCATGTTTTATTACTTTCAAATACATTGACTGTCGGACATATATTTTCTTTCTAAGTGTGTTACTTTGTAAGTGATTATTGAGAATAACTGCAATTGCGTGATACACCGTTCACATATTCATGCTGACGCATAGTTTCGTTTTGAGATAAAAGTAGCCAATCTTTAGCTACATGTTCCAATAAGCCAGGGTGGAATAAACAAATGCAAATGTATTAGGTAATTTTGGAAACTGTCGTTGTAAATTGCATACTTTTTCTATGATGCCATTAATTTCATTAAGAAAGAAGCATACAAATCACCGGTCCAGACATGGTTTGCATATATGATACTATGTAATTTACATTGCATGTCGACAGCAGATATAAATATTACAGGGGCATCAGCATCTATAATTCGATGTCGGTAACAGGTGTTTTTAATTATTTTTAGATTTAACATTTAACATTGCACAATTGTATACATAGACCAAGGGTGTAGCAAAAACTAGTCAATCTAAACTCTAAGTATATACTGAGTTGAACTAGTTGTGCACACCCTCAAAAGAAGTATTTTAACGAAGATCAGTATATGTTCAATATGCACATACATTGATCGGAAACTGTTTAATGACAACGCTGCACAAACATAAGACAACATTACAACATCCCTATACATCGTCAGCTTTGGTCTTCAAAAAAAGTTTGTATGTTATCTTCACAATATCGTGTATTTAAAGAACGTATATTATTACAATGACTTTGGGTACTGTCACAACCCTTAGTGTAACAAAAACCTTAGTTGCCGCTGCAACAATAAGTGTAACAAAAATATTTTGTATTTTGTTACACTAAGGGGCGATATGAGACATATTGATGAAATATGTAAACAACATTAGGAAATCATATTCTCTATAATATCCCTACATATCATGGCAAATTACACAATTCATACAATTTATCTGCTTAATACTGATACGTATTGCTTATGTAATCGCCTTGGAATGGGATGGGGTGTTGAGGGGGATAAAGTATTACCCATGTCCATCCGTTGTACCGTCCATATGTATGTCATAATTTTAAGGTCAAGATCATTGCCATTGTTACTAAAAATAGAAAATTGCTGTCCACGCTTACCGGCATTATTTTCCATCCTATGCAAGTTTCACAGATGTTCACAACAGATATACTTTGGATGCATTTGCGATTAATGATTTTCGGGTCAAGATCAAAGTCATCGTTACTAAAAAATCGCCGTTACTGCTCGACCGCCCTTATTTTAATCAATTTTGATGATGAAACTTCAATAGGTATTTAGGACCCAAATACCTCGGACGATGATGGGGATTGGAAACATAAATATATTAACAAATTAAATAAATTATGGGGGACAGTTGATAGTTTAATGTAATTCAAAAAAATATGAATAATCTAAAACACAAAACCACAAGAATTCCAATTATTTGGTTTCGATATTTTCTTCTCTTTTTTTCGTGTTTTTTTTTAACTGACACATTTGACTGTAAATATAATATGGAACACGGAACAATGATATTTATAAAACAAAAGTAAGAAGTCTTACAAACAAAACAATATTTCAGTGAATGTGTCAGTGAATGTTTTGGTTATTTTGGAAAGGAATAAGTTATGAATCATGAGGTATAACTAAATTGTAGCAACAAAAAGGGAACTGATAACACTTTGTACTGTATTCCAAATACTAAGTAGACACATGTACGGAATCAGAGACAGGTTATAATATTTCATATCTCTGATGAAATCAAAGACGTGTAATGTACAATTGCCTAGTTAAAATATAGAACTAGGAATGATTATAGAGTATGAGTATAATACAATGAGAGCTAAGACGTACGTACACGTTAGGTATGTTGTAAATAAATTATTATTGATTGAATATACAGTTCATATTCGTTAACCCTTAGTGTAACAAAAATATACTTATCGTCGGAATAAGATTCTCTTCGTCAAATCACATCCACATCAACTTAGTTTTGTTAACTAATGGTTGCGGTTATCAAAATACCTAAGTGTAACGAAACATATTTTGTTCACTAAAAGTTGCGGTTATGAATAACCCTTAGTGTAACAAAAATATACTTATCGTCGGAATAAAATTTTCTTTACTAAATCACATCCACATAAATTTCATTTTGTTACACTAAGGGTTGCTGTTATCAATAACCCTTAGTGTAACAAAACTTATTATGTAATTTATTTTGTTACACTAACGGTATCAGAGATGTTGGACGCTTTTTCTTAACCGCTGATAAATAGTTTTTATTTACCTCTATAGTGGAAAAACGAAACATTATTGGAGGCCTATAATATTATACAAGAGTGCCGTTTATTTACGGTTTTTTAACAAGAGTTGGAGATGAAAAGTGTCTACTTACCTTCCAACATTGCTACTTTTTTTACAAACACTAGGCGATAATTTTATTAGTAATGTTTAATTACAAAATATCCAAGATACAAAGACAGTAAATTTAGTAATATAAGCGATGCAACATACCTGCAAAAACATGCTTTTAAAATGATGGTGGTGATACAATGAAGCATGTTTTAGTAAGAAATAAAACTAGAGCGGGCTTTGCCACTTTCAAGAGTTGAAAATGTGAGAAAGAAAACGACAATTGGTGAGTGACAAATAATTTGATAATATTGATCTTGATCACATTCTCCCGAAACCTTGACCCTTGTCTTCCAAAGAAAATGTGTGTTCCTTTTCTGACAATCATAATTCGAGATACTGCTATTGCTAAGATAGACTTATTTTATGTGTAGCATCAATGGCCTTGATGTAAAATAAACTGAAATATTAATAAAAAATCAACCAGTACGTTTTCTTCCATATTTTGTTACCATTTAGATAAAAAATTAAATTCGATATGGAAGCATATTGGAAGCACTTCACAACAGATTTACGGACGGATCAACATGGGTAACCATATATTTCCTCATTGCATAGCAGAGTTAAATCAATTTCTAGCAAAAAAAAAAAAATGTTACACTAAGTGAACTCGTTTTATAATCAAATGTCAATACATGTAATAAACATACGCTAGTGTAACAATTGCTATATTATATTGTTACACTAATGGTTGACACCGCAACCCTTAGTGTAACGAACATTGATTTTGTAACAATTGGTACACTAAGAAATTTTAATACACTAAGGGTTGCTACAGAGCACACCATCAACAAAATTTGAAAATAATCAACATCAAAAGCAATAAATGGTGCAATATGAAGATGTGTAATTTAAGTTACAACACTTCTTATATAAATATATACATTTTAATGAATATATTTGTTTTTACTATAAACAAATAGTACATATAAATATCACAAAATTATAAATAATGGTTGTGATACATGTATTTACCTTTGATATTTGTGTAATTTATTTTTAATGCAAATTTAAAACTATTTAAATTTTCTATTCCTTAATGTTTACCGGATTCTTATGTAATAAACGTCACTATAACATATTATCTATACTAAATTTATAATCATATTTATGTAAAATGATTTATCCTGATCTACCTAGCGATAAGTTGAAACAAGCAGTCATCAACCTGCCTGACTTCTATCTCATTGTCTCTATATAAATCAGTTACCTTGGGCTTGATTGTACCGCTACCTTAGGCTACGTAAACTATATATTTTGTTACATATGGTAACAATAATACATATAATTTTCTTAGTTGAATCACGTTATACCATTATTACATGCACATATATCATACAAAAAATTGCATCATCATACACTGTCTTAGAATGTAAGTCATTGACGTTTGAATATGACATGACGTAACGTCATGATACTAACATTATAATCTAGTCAGTTTATATGTTATAATTCAGTCAGTTCATGATTATAATGACATATTCGCAAATTATGGCATTTGTTTGTTTACCGTGTTCCCATTTAAAAACAAGCTTCATTGATATAGTTGAATACTTAATATAAACCTGATTAAGTAAGCACACATGATATTACACATTGGTGTTGGCTAGAAACTATACTCTATATACATGTACCTAGCTGTTTAGTTATTTGTTCACTTTGATGTGAAATACTTTGATATTTTTGTGCCCTGACAGGGGATTTTTTATTATTATAAGACTGATATGGCATTAATAGAACTAATTCAGGTTCCAACATAAATATTGAACTAGCAATAATAATCTGCAATTAAAATATCAAAAGAACAAAAGCAGTGCTTTTGTTGTCTTCAAATATATTTGTATATGCGTCGTTCCTTATAAATTATGACAAAACTACTATTAATAATATCGTAAATGTATCAATCAGTGAATAATTAAGCCAATTGCAATGTTACATTTTCTGTAAAAGCGAAAGCTTTACAAAATGCACTGAATAATACTGTTATAATTCATAACTACCTTATCGTCAGAAGCAAGTATATAAATACAATCCCATGTTGAATTAGTTCAAAACTAAATTGAATAAAATAATTATTATTATTCATTATCAATATATTCTAATACTACTGTGTGGTTAGGTACAGAATTTACTGTCTCAGTAAACTCATTCAACCAGTAATTGCCATCTTATAAATGCGTGTTAAGGTGCAGTTCCAATTAAAAACAACTCATTAATAATGCATTTTAAAAGAGCACGAGCGCGTTTCTATCTAATGATGCAATTTTCTATTAATGATGCCATTGATTTTTTTGTTTTCAAAACTCAATTACAAATTACAACTACCGATTTACTTCAAAGCACTGTATGCATTTAACTTGGTAGAAGTACTTAATATATCATTAATTTCTGAATGCATCTGTTTGTGTTTGTTTTTGTTTTTAAGAGACAGTCTGTGGTGTTTACATACAGAGCCCACATGATCAATTATGTTTTTGACAACATGCTGCATGCTATAGTATTTAATGTAGTAATGATTTGACACGAAGTAAAATGATATCCAGTTTGTCTATCATATTCATACATCGAATATAATGTATGGATATTAGTTATATTAGATTCTTCCATATATATTCGTTTATTAGAGTATCATCATAGCATAAACAATAATGAACATAAGATTTAAATTATGATTTACACAGTTATTACATACTATGTCATTCTCTACAGAATTTTAAGAGACACCTCGGCAATATTTCAATATATCAGTTATTATACCGTAATAAAACAACATATACAATCACACTATATACACTTACTAGTTAAAAGGTGTGCAGCCATTGTTAATCCGGACAAAAGAAGAACATGAATCTTCGTTTTATTCATTTGTCTAAAACAGTATTAGAATAAGTTCTATTAATCCACTACTTTTATAAACATTAGCAAAAAGGCAGAATTAAAAAATATTTTAAAAAATTATTTATCGCCTTAAATCAGATTTGGGACGACCTGATAAACAATGATTGTGCATTCATTACTAAAATTTCCAATAACAAATAAAACAATATCAATCATTATACACATTAAACGATAACGTTAAATATAGCATAAATGCTGTCTATTTGCTTAAAAATAGAGATCTTCTTTCAAGAATTAGAAAGCAGGGTTTAGCAACTATTTGTATAGGATCGTGGTTGGTGAACAACAAAGTAATTTGTTTTCATCTGATCGATTTCAGTTATGAATAATTTGAAATGCTTTTTCAGTAATATGTTGTCAAATATCGTCATATAAAGGGCATTTAAAAATCACATGTTTCTCGGATTCAATTTGATCACTACAAAAAGGACAAAGTCTGTGTTCAACTGGCAGTCGTACATACCTTCCGGTTTCTAAACGTATTGGTGGAACACCACTTCGATATTTTGCGAACGCTGCTCTATGTCTTTTAGGTAAATAATTTGGCAATAATGTTCAGTTTCAAATACTTATTTATACAATTTGTATGTGCGTAACTTAAATTCCACCCTTTTTCTTATTCTTATCTTCAGCGTTTACTGATTTTAACCAGTCCTTTTTGTACAAAGTCATACTAGCTGTATTGACATTATTCATCATATTAGTCTTCGTTATACGGTGGTTAATATTTGTAGTATTAACACAATATCAATTTTTACAGTTATTTGTACCTTTATTATAACAATAGACAAAATTGCGTTTATTGATCCTAGATGTTGTCAAATTATTTAAATGTACCCAATAGTTAGAATTTCATCTAAACTGTTTAATAAAGACACACAAAAAAAATAACTTATTTAGTATTTAAACATATTATACAACAAAGCAATGGATACGCATGTATAGAAAACCTGGATAGAAAAATCTAGATACATATTATATAAAAGAAAATTAACATAAAGCGAGACCGACATGTATAATGAATTGGTTTATACATATTTTATTTCAAATATCGTACAATATTACATATTAACAAGCAAGTTTGTCAAAAGAATTGGAATGAAAGACAAGCTTATAGAATTTCTCTCCTAAATACAATACAATTACACAAACCATAATAAATTGATGTCCATGCATCTAAAACTCACAACTAAATGTTAAGTTGTTATCAAAACATTGACTTATTTAGAAAATTAAGAAATGTTTATGTGTGAACAAAATATCAGGATATATGGTTGCTTTACTATTGATATTTACTGGCTTATAATTTTACTAATTTAAAGGAAAATCTCTAAGCTTGTCAAACATAACATTCAATATTGATTTGCTTTATAAAATGTTTGGAATTCATTATTCTAATAAATTTAATATCAACTAAGAAAGAATATTTAAAAATCTGAAAATGTTGTTTGATTGCTGAGAAGACATTAACAATGCATTTTTTGAGTGAAGTGCGATTCTGAGACGCTATGCAAATTAATTATAATCAATTTCTTCTGTGAGCGAAAGTAAACCAACGGATTTCGTGCTCAACGAAGGAACACAGTTTGGAAATTATAAGCAAAACATTTAGGAAAAAAAAAAAAAAAGCACGCAAATAAATGAATAAGTCTGTTTCTGTCAATCTAATCCGAGTGCTAGCAATTTGGTTGAATTAATATTTTACAAAACACATTATAAATAGTTATTTTGGTATGTTCTCTTCAACTGAAGCATTCCTTGGTAAAACCAGAAAAAAATGCGGATAAAGTGTCTTTCTCAAGGACACCACAAACAGCGATGGTTGAGGATCAAACCAACGACCTTCCGATCATGGGTTTGTTCCTCTACCACTGGACCACATGTCCCATGCTTTAAAACAATAGATCTTTAATAAGATTTTAATCATTTACAAAATGCATCTTAATTCAAATATTATAAATGAAGAATACTGAAACAAGTGTTAAAATGATATATACTATAATCTCTGATTCAGCAAATGCCTGTATAATACGTACTGATATTTGACAAAAATAAGTCAGTCAAAGTGTATCACAAATGAATCTAATTGTATATATATTAAGCAAATACAAACATAAAGATATACATGTCAAAGAATTACACAGATGTGCAATCGAGTACTCGACCACTCATTCCTTACTGAAAAAAAATAGTATGTGTGTTAACGGCATTGAGAACCTACAAGTAAACCACCGAGTGAATGCTTGGTTTTCAATTAGGTTATTTTGGCAGTGTTCCTGTTATAACCATTATATTAATATAGGTAATCTATTGTTATCAACGGATGACTCTGTGGTCCGACCGCCCACACCAATATTCATCCAGTCATTCATCAATCAATCAAAGCATCTATTAGTTCGTTCAGACAGTCAAGTATTTATCCATAACTACATCGCTGTTGGCTTTTTTTTTTACACAAAATTCGTTTTTTATATGAATACGTTTTTTTTTATCTACGTCATATAAATAAGTTTGATGAAAAACACTGTTTAATCGTAAAACATTTTTAGATACCAGTAACACATAATATTTTCACATTGCATGCAGTTTTCCTTTTCGTATATGAGCTAATGTATGATTAACAGGTACACATCAAATACATGATGACAAAGTTACAAAATGAATCAATGATCTGATTGATAAACAAAACATGAACACCGTAATCACATAAATTGTGTCACCCTGTACATAACTAAACATGTGATCGTATTACAATAACTGAAGGATTAATAAACATTACTGCTTTCCTTCCATTATCAAACTTCCTCAGACTGATAATGTAAATATGACATATACTGTATTTTATTCGTCTGGAGATGACATATGGTATATCGCAATACACATACCTTAATATCTTCATTTGGACCATTTCTAATACATGTAGTTTATGTTATTTAAGATAATTTCCAATACACGCAGCTATGTTCATTTTGATCATTTCTAATCCACGCAGCTTATGTTCATTCGGATCATTTCTAATACACATAACTTGTGTTCATTTGGATCATTTCTAATATTCGTAGCTTATGTTCATTTGGATCATTTCTAATACACGCAGCTTATGTTCATTCGGATCATTTCTAATACATGCAGCTTATGTTCATTTGGATCATTTCTAGTACACGTAGCTTTTGTTCATTTGGATCATTTCTAATACACGTAGCTTATGTTCATTTAAATCATTTCTAATACACGCATCTTATGTTCATTTGGATCATTTTAATACTCGTAGCTTATGTTCATTTCGATCATTTCTAATACACGCAGCTTTTGTTCATTTCGATCATTTCTAATGCACGCAGCTTATGTTCATTTGGATCATTTCTGATACACGTTGCTTATGTCCATTTGGATCATTTCTGATACACGTAGCTTATGTTCATTTTGATCATTTCTGATACACGTAGCTAATGCCATTTGAATTATTTCTAATACACGTTGCTTATCTTTATTTTGATCATTTCTGATACACGTAGCTTATGTTCATTTTGATCATTTCTAATACACGTAGCTAATGCCATTTTAATTATTTCTGATACACGTAGCTTATGTTCATTTGGATAATTTCTAATACTCGTAGCTTATGTTCATTTGGATCATTTCCAATACTCGCAGCTATGTTCATTTTGATCATTTCTAATACACGCAGCTTATGTTCATCATTTCTGATACACGTAGCTTATGTTCATTTGGATCATTTCTTATATACGCAGTTTATGTGCATTTTGATTATTTTTAATACACGTAGCTAATGCCATTTGAACTATTTCTAATACCCGCAGCTTATGTTCATTTGGATAATTTCTAATACACGTAGCTTGTGTTCATTTTGATCATTTCTGATAAACGTAGCTAATGACATTTGAATTATTTCTAATACACGTAGCTTATGTTCATTTGGATCATTTGTAATACACGTAGCTTATGTTCATTTGGATCATTTCTAATACACGCAGCTTATGTTCATTTTGATCATTTCTGATACACGTAGCTAATGCAATTTGAATTATTTCTAATATACGTAACTTATGTTCATTTGGATCATTTCTAATACACGTACCTTATGTTCATTTGGATCATTTCTAATACCTGTAGCTGTAGTCCATTAGGATCATTTCTAATACACGCATCTTATGTTCATTTTAATTATTTCTAATACCTGTAGCTAATGTTCATTTGGATCATTTTTAATACACGCAGTTAATGTTCATTTGAATCATTTCTAATTCACATAGCTTGTGTTCATTTTGATCATTTCTGATACACGTAGCTTATGTTCATTTAGATCATTTCTAATATACGCATCAACTTATGTTCATTTGGATTATTTCTGATACACGTAGCTTATGTTCATTTGGATCATTTCTAATACAAGCAGCTTATGTTCATTTTGATTATTACTGATACACGTAGGTAATGCCATTTGAATTATTTCTTATACACGTAGCTTATGTTCATTTGGATAATTTCTAATACACGCAGCTTATGTTCATTTGGATCATTTCTAATACACGTAGCTTATGTTCATTTGGATCATTTCTAATACACGTAGCTTATGTTCATTGGGATCATTTCTAATACACGTAGCTTATGTTCATTTGGATATTTTCTAATACTCTTAGCTTATGTTCATTTGGATCATTTCTAATACACGCAGCTTATGTTAATTTGGATCATTTCTGATACACATAGCTTATGTTAATTTGGATCATTTCTGAAACACGTAGCTTATGTTCATTTGGATCATTTCTGATACACGTAGCTAAATTAAATGCCATTTGTATTATTTCTAATACACGTAGCTTATGTTCATTTTGATCATTTCTGATACGCGTAGCTTATGTTTATTTTGATCATTTCTGATACACGTAGCTAATGCCATTTGAATTATTTCTAATACACATAGCTTATGTTCATTTGGATCATTTTTGATACACGTAGTTTATGTTCATTTGGATCATTTCTAATACACGCAGCTTATGTTCATTTTGGATCATTTCTGATACACGTAGCTAATGCCATTTGAATTTTTTCTAATACACTTTGCTTATGTTCATTTGGATCGGATAGTACCTCATCAATACTATATTATATGCATAAGTCACATTCATTGTATACATTCAGGAATACCACACAGCTTGCCATTAATGTATTATTAAACAAGTTATTACACATTGACCCATTTTTAAAGGTCGTAGATCTCACGCCTGTGTGGATTGCTGAGAACAAATAATTGGACCAAATTGAATTTGAATTCACTAAAGTAATGACATCATTATTAAATCATGTTAAAACAACTTTGTCAAATTTCAATTATTTTACATTGCTTTTGTACTAAATTTCATTTTGTATCGGTTGGCATATTCAGAACCTGTTTTTAGTGAATTAAATAATATAATAATATATTTCAATGTTTTTCCTATTATAGTATAATAAATGTGTAATAATTTCATATTTTTTTCTTTGCTAAAAAAACGTAGAAAAGGTGAGTATATGCACACGCGACAGTATGCATTTTTGTGAGTTACACTTGTTTACTGTTTCTCATGTATGTTATATATGTTATAAATACTATGATACTTAAACAATTAAAACATGTATTGATTATAATATGTTATTGTCATGTCTTTGCCATATGATTCAAATATACTGTAAATGGCCAAAGGCATATGTTTGCTAATAGTTTGCCAATAAAATTAAATTGAATTAAATTGAAAATATAACAAAATCTGCTTTATATCACGAAATCAATGTCCTTGAAATTCATTCTCCACTAACGGAAGCTATCAGAAGTGAGTTAAAAGTGAAAATATGACCATCTCAGAATCGATTCATTCCCCCATATTATGATAGCCACAAATCTGAAGAGCTCAAATCCATAATGGTTGAACTTAAATAAGTCGTGTTTCACAGATATGACGCTTGAAATAAACCAACCCAGTTTTACCACTTACATATACGTTACCTGTTATCAGAACAAGGTTCAAGTGATTAGATTGATACTGCAAGAATGATATTTTCAATGCTATGGTATTTTGATATTGCAAACACCAGAGGTTACATTTCAACAGGTTTTGGTTGATATTACGATTTTTAGTTTTTTATTGCGCTATTTGAACAAAACATTACATTTACAGTTTCAATTTAAAGTTCAAGTACATTTGTGATTTCTCTTTTGTATTGTAATGATTTATCTAGTTTTAATAAATTGTTTTTAATTTGAAACCCCTAGCATGATATATAGGATAGAAATGATGGATTTTCTCCACAATTGCTTAACCAAAGCCACTATTTGAATGTGCTTCAAGAAGTAACGTATCTGTCCATAACTAAAGGCATTCAATAAATACTACAAAAACTGTTTATACATGTGAATACAACGTTTTAATAACTCAAAGAATGGCAAGTCTTTATAAACAACACAAAACTATACTTTCATTAGTGTAATTGTAAAATCTTATCGGTGCACCTGAAATAAATTCGCAAATTTATATGGGGCGTAATGACGTCACCGGGGGTCAACCAATCACAATAACCGACAAAATACCGTGCTGACCTGTAATCGTGTCAGCTGCTGTAAACAAACATGGCCGATCGCATCGCTCTGCTTGTTTATGATTATTAGAGATCAGTAATTAAGCGCTTACACATGCCAATATTGGAAAACAGTGTTCGATCATTAATTGTAGGAAATCAAAATGTAAAGACAGTGATAGTTTGCATAAATTTCCTAATAGTAACTTGTTGAAAAGTGCATGGATTGAAATTGTGACACTCTGATACGCGGGAATAACACAAATCTCTACATTTTCAGTCGCTAAAACAATACATTTCAATTTATCAGTGGTTACGCGAGGTCATTGAATTGTCCAGATTTACGGGGAAATAACAAAAATCTCCCCATTTTCAATCGCAAATACAATCTATATTTATAAATGTAGTTGTTTATAGTATTCGCGTAGCATAGCAGTCCGCGCAGTAATATTATGCATGACACCATAGGTAACATTTAAGAATAGCGTCAAATAGTAAATACCCATGCAAGTGATCACGCGAGGTCATGGAATTTTCCAAAAAGATGTAGGACAACTCTATTATCCGAAAAAGGAAAAGCGGTCTAATTTTATATTTTTGAAAAATCATGCGTGCTGACTGCGATAATTGACACAGTAATAAATCAATGTATGTTTTGGCCATCAAAACAAAAATTGATTTATTACCGTGTCAATTATCACAGGCAGCACGCATTATTTTTCAAAAATTTAAAAATAGACCCGGATAGGATATGATCCTGTGTGTTATCGTGGCTTACCGTTGTGGGTTCGGGCGGTTAGAAGTTGGGGAGAAGGTATCGTAAATTATGTCAGTTTAAAGTTCGGCAATTTACCAAAGCCGTAATATATGTCCTGGGGAATATGGACTTATCAAATGCACGCGCCAATATGCGACAAAACTGATTGGTTTTTGACAGCTGACACCTGTGACCGGAACTTTTATACCATCAAGGGGGCAATGAAACCATATGGCGTCGCAGATCAGCATGATGTCTGCTGGTCATGATTATAAAGTAACTATTATTTTACTTATTTGTTCGTCTGTAAAATATCCCGTTTACTTATTTTGTAAATATTACACGCATAACCGATTTAGATAAATTTTGAATTAATGTCCGATTCTAACTTTGACTTTTCTAATCCGATCTGATGACAGAAACAATTTATTTCCATACATGTAGATCTACATGAAAAAAATAATAGCCTCGGGATTTTAATAGGTAAAATTGTAGCATGGCAATATGGAATACATAAAAGAATAATAATACATTTCTAGTTTTACTATTATATTAACTGATAACTTGTTACTAGACCTACCATTATTATAATTAAAACTACCACTATCTATTGTTATTAATTATTCATTATAATAAATCTAATTATAAATACGAAGTAGTTGTATTAATTATAATTAAGGTAGAAGTAATTTATTATAAGCAGTAAAGGTAGTCCTTAATTATTTTGTAAATCTGTTTCTCAACCGAGTACCACCGGTTCAAACTGGTTTTGTTGGATGCCATAATCTAGGGTTTCTTGTTCTTCATCACTGCTTGAGTCTGAGAAGTCCGATAAAATGTCACTAACGTCGAAATCCTCATTAAAATGATTCTGTCGTGAAATTTTTTCGTCCATTGCAGCCATCTTGAATTATATCGCGTTATGGGTATGACGTCGTCGGTAACCTCGTTCGGATAACTCCGTTAATTCTTTCGTGTGTTTTCGTGAGAGGTGTAATGTTTGCTACTATTTCCGTGATTTAACGATGAACAAGCACGAATTTCATGAAAACAAAACCGGTTTTTTTTAAACCTCTAATCGATTTCATACAATTAGCATTTTGGTTACCTTTTAGAAGAAGATCACGTATCTGTTCCAATCGAAATCTCTTAGAGAGAACTGTGGAATCGATTTTCTGCAAAACATTGTTAAAATCTAGCAGACCAAACAACTGAAAGTGGTTCGGCCGCCAGACAAATTATAGCTGTACATGAAACCCAAATACTTGGAGTCACCGAAACCGAATTTGGTCCTTAAGCATTGCGCTTTGACAAGAGACATGTCCTTATCTGTTTTATCAATAAACCAGTATTCGTCATAATGCACTCTGACTTATGAGTTGAGTGGTTGTTTAAAGGGTTTAGACTTGGACTGAATTGTTGTTTCAAATTATTCTGTGACGGTAGATTGATCTGACATTGTGCCTTCAATATTGACCAGATCATCAGTGGTGCTTGCTTGTGCACGAGATACTTTGTGTCCCTTCCAACTGTCACACAGGGCATCTGATTTCCTATTTCTATTCGTCGCAGATTGGTTTCTTTCCCTGTAAAGGAATTTGGTTACTTTCTTCTTTTGCCGTTACTGTAGGATTTAGGTAAATCGAACATAAATGCCGATATAAAAAAGTGAATTTGTTAAAAGATCTTAAAAACGTCACTCCTATCGATCTATCGATACGTTTTAGCAAAACCACGCTACCTGCTCTAAATAAAGCTTTTATCATTCTGATAGACACGTACTAGCTGACACGACTAAATAAGGCCACGATAACTTAACTAGTTTGTTACACCAAGTAAGTTATCAGTAATGATTGGACTATGTAGTCATGCATAATAAATTGGGTTAAAAATAGTTTATTTAAAATATCTTACAAATTGACATATTTACAAACAATTTTGTAAAAATGATTGGAATGAAACTTATAGAATTCTTCTCCTAAATACAATACAATTACTCAAACCATAATAAATTGATGTCCATACATCTGTAACTCACAACTAAACGGTATTAGGTTGTTATCAAAACATTGATTTAGTTAGAAAATTAAGACATCATAATGTGTGAACAAAATAACAAGATACCGAACTATATGATTGCTGTACTGGCGTATAATGTTGATATGCCTGTAGTATATTACGTTTTGAACAAATATCTTTTCAAAAACACACTGAGTGGAATTGACATGGTCGTAAAGATTAAGGAATAAAAACTGTGATTTAATTACATCTGCACTCTTGTCGGCTGTAGCTTTTGACTATAATCAAATTACGTTTTCTACTTGATGAATAAAATTCACGAAAATAGCGTATTTTTTTTATAAATAATTTGATGCAAGTTGATACAACTATATTACTAGATGTAACTGATGGCATATTCCTAATCAAGTATATAATTATTTTATAACGACTGCGTTTATGAACATGTTTATAATCGTTTATGTTCGCCTACAATTCGTACTTAGGAAAATGTTTACCTGTTTGAATAACTACTTATGTGTTGTTGAAAAAATACCTACATCATGATAATTATAACTTGTTTTTCTCAATTAATTATTCTGTAACAAAGTACAAAATAATAATTTAAGGATATTCATCATATATATTTTGAATGAGTTCCATTTCATTACTTAAGTCATAATAAGTTAAGAACTTATACATTTTTATTTTTTTGTGAATGAGACAGTAAAACTTTATTACAATAAGAAATTTAAATATACAATGATATTTACAGAGTTCATCATATACTAATTTGTGTCAGCAAAGTAGACTTAAAGGTTATAGAAATCGTAACGATTTACACATCAATTAATTTGTGCACAAAGAGAAATGCACTTCTGTAACACCAGCTACATTACTAACAATTCTAATAGTGACTTGTGTCCATAATTAGTCATCTGTTGATCCAATTATGCCAAAAACATGGGTTTGGCCAGGTTGCTTTTTCACAATTTTGATGTTTTGATGACACTACGAATCTTTAAACTGTTATAGTTACATCAGACAGTTCCCAATGTTATCTAAACAAATCATGAACATGTTGCAATGTTCTCATATACACAAAGAAATATGACAATTTAATGCGTTTTCAACAATGAAAATGCCCAACCGCTTTACACAGCCCTAATTTCTTAAGCGTAAGAATCCTATCATGTAAGTGATGAGTGAATGAATAAATGAATGAATAATTCTTTTAGTGAGACATAAAGCTTGTTTTCGCATATTTTGGCATAGCCATATACAAAGTTATGTTTAGTATGTCTAGCTACTTTTTAAAATCACTATTGAGGATTGAGGAATAGTTAGTTGCTACATACTTTGGTCTCTATTTGTCTAGTTTGTTTTTTGAGAATTATATCATATTTTTAGGTAAAGCCATAGGCCTTATTACGGCATCGATTTATTTAATCGCAAATTGTCGTAGAATCAGAGAACATTAATAGGACGACAGCAAGGCTTTCGCTTCTTTGTCTATATATATAGTCTACTTGGAAACTTCCTGCGCCTTGTAAACCACATTAGTTCACACAAACATTTACAGTTTCTCATTTTACTCACAGTTGTTCGAGACATTTATTCGACGTATACAAATGGCGAACTCCTAATAAGGGATATAATAACAGACGAGTTGTTTTCACAGATTGTAATTACATTTGCCGGCACCGACCGAACAGCCGCAGCACGATTTCATCGAGCCTAAGAATCGTCCTACTCCAATGAAGTTACAGGCTCGTAGTTATTTATTATGGATTTTTGGAATCATGAAACTCATTTTGATGGAGGTTATTTATTGTTTTAGCCCGCAGTTAGGTGCACAAAGTGTGTAACATGTTTCGTTAGTCCTCGTTAACTGATTCACTAAAACCGAGTGTTCTATTTTTTTTATTTTTGTTGCATTCTGTGTTTACAAGCCCTTATTTAGATATCATTGTAGTCCTTTAATAAATATTTATATCAGTAAAGACATTAGACAATTTACGTTAAAGAGGCATACGAACCAAATATCACATTAATAACAACACAACGATTGGTCTTAATCAAACGCAAACAAAGCAACCATAATAAAATGTTATGAAACTTACACTACAGCCATTGTACAGTACAAGTGGATAGGCTGGGATACACTAACCGTTACACTAAACGATAGAGATGTGTATAAAATTAAGTAAATGTATCAATTAAAATTTCTTATTTATATGTGTTCTATATTTATATTATGTTACAAATTGACATTAGGGATACACTTTATAAGACAGAAATGATTGATGATATAATTCACCAATATCCTTTACTGTTACGCATACTTAGGTCTTTCAATTATACACCACGATCAGAATGATGCTGCCAACGTCGTTGTTGTTTAAGCATCTTATCAAATGATGCAATTTATAATTCACTTAATAGCGGTTTTTACCAATTACTGTTCCCTTCATGGATACATTCCGTTTTTTACATCTTGGTGTTGCTGTCTGTTGCTTTCTTTTCTTCTCAGGGAAAAAAACCTCATTGTGTTACATTTAAGTATAACTAACAGCGCTACAGTGATTTTATAGAGCTTTTATGGGCTACAAATAAATTTTTGATAAGCTTTGTATGTAAATTCTAGTTTTGATAGTAACCACACCCTGAATCTGCAGGTACATATATATGTGTATGTTTACTACTCTTATATTGACCATTTTAATGTCAAATGAAAAACAAATATTGCAAATCGGGCACATTTCTTAATCGCCAACTAGATTGAACTATGACCTTAAAAGTTGTATTGGAAATTAAATGTTCAACAGCATTCTGGAGACATTAACGCCGCCCGTGGCATTATAAGATAACTCAAACCAGCTCAACATGACCAACCTATGAATACAACCATTTGCATGTGAATGGTGAAAGACACACACACGTTACTATATGTATAATATGTGCGTGTGTGCGTGGTTACGTGGGTATTTTGTTGTGTGCGTGCTAGCATATGTGCGTGCGTGCTTGCGTGTGTGTTTGCCTGCCTCCATGCCTTCCTGACAGCAAGCCTAAGAGATATATGGACATAGAGAAATAAAAATAATTGATACAAATATAAAATTTCAGGAGCCATGGCAATTTGTATATGCTCAACTAGCTGAGCTCAAATATAAACAGATTCTAGTAGAACAATGACCATGTAGATATCGTAAATATTTGTAAGAATGTAAGACTCTACATTTTTCAATTTATTTTGTTTTTAGTTAATACGAAATCAATATAAAATAGAGGCCTCAAATCATTTAAAATATGACTACATGTACATCTGACAAATATAAACTTAACCTGTATTTGTTTTATATTTATCAAGCTTTACAAGAACTATAGTTAAATAAATATATTCTTTCAGAAATTATTAATCGGAAATCACTTAACCCTAAATGAACAAACTGTTGACTTATTTTTGTCCAGACAAACTGATTGAATGAATGGTAGGGTAAACACCTAATGACTATTCCCTATGATTGAAATAGCGGAGAAAAAACATATTTTGCCTTAAAACAATTACTCATGGAATAGTTCATTGTCTTCCTCGGGATTGTATTTGCGTCTATTATATTATACCTACTGATTTACTATATTCTCAAAAGTAATCTCAGCATTAAACACGATATTATTATTTAGACAAGGTTTTTGTGACAGTTAATTACACAGACATGGCAAAAACTGACGATTTTTGAGTTGGCAATAAGAACATTTATTAAAACACTTGAATAGTAAGTAGTCTAGGTATGTGATGTAAATCGCATCCTCGTAGCAAGTTATTATATCAAAGAAATTTAACTTGGCTCAACCAACCAGATCAGATAAAAACTGCAACCTGGTAATTACATCAATGATTTTATCGATGAAGCTTTACTTTCTAAAAATAACAGTTTCACATGTTTTGTCCGTTACGCTCTACATTAATATTGCTACGGTAAGTATACTCTTACAGATGTTCTTTATTCAGATGCATAGATAATCTAAATATGACATGAATGTGATGGTTTGTAAGTTTAATGTAAACACCATTACTCCTTGTGGAGGCAATTATCTTTTTTTTATTAAAATATTTTATATACACCGAAATAAGTTAATTAGGTAGTAATTTATAGTTCAATTAGGTCTCTAATTAGTTTGAAGTGTTTTTTTGTTTTAAACTTTTAAACTCTGCAATAAAATTTTTTCATGTCAATTAAATACTACGTAAATCAAAAGCAAGCATTGAACTATAAAGAGAGTCGGACTATATAAACAGAAAACACATGCTGTACCTCCGTATTATTGGGAACACTTTTTTTTTTCATGAGAAAAGTTGATGAAAGGGTCTCCGTTCTAAAAACTAATATCATTATTAGTTTCTTAATTTGATAAAGATAGTATTTAAAATGCCCCAGGTTTCGAAAATATAAAGGCAAAACGCTTATCTTTTACCTGATATTGATGTAAACTGCAAGATCTAATACTATAGATTAAATGTACTTTAGGTTAATTTGAGAGTATTTGCATTGAACAAATAAAACATTGAGATGTTTTGATCTTAATTTTCTTTTCAATTAAATTTGCAAAAGACATCGAACATGGAATAATTTGTCATACATTATACCTATCGGTAGAATTGGTATGTTTGATCAATAGTTACAGCATTGCGGCAAGTCAAGTGTTACGTTATTATTCATGTTATACAATTTAAACAAACTGGGTAGAGTACTCACTTTTGATTAAACATGTTATGAGTCATCTGAAAAGGAAAATACATGAATGGTATCACTTAGAAGGTACACTTTTCTAAGCAGTACAGATGTTAGATCACATGCTTACAATCTCAATATGGATACACATTTTGTTATAACAAAAGACGTATCTCTAATGATTGTCTTTGCATCACGGATATCGTCTTAATTTCAATACCACAAATAATTCCCAAAACTGATATGATTGATATTAATCAATTGTTTCTATCATCTAAAACACCTGAAGCTGGCAGTATGTTCATAAATATCTCTCATACTTGTTGTGGTAAGAAAACCGATGTCCATTAGATTCTGTATCACCTACATCACACAGAAAACTAGGATTTTATTAGACTAGGGTGGTGTGTTTGAGGGGTGTGGTGGCAACCTTGGCTGTCATCTTTGTTTTGCCACTAGGTAGCTTGATACGTTGACGACTGGCATTCAAGAAAATATAGATTGCAAATATAATTGTGAATGATTGATAGCTTTTGCAATTTGTCTCATAATCAATTTTATTTCAATTCAATTGTGTTTCATGTTCAATTAATGAAGGTATTGATGAGATATTATTAAACTATATTATTAAAGAATTGTTTCTGATTTAGTTAAAGAATATTGGTAATTTACCACTTAGTATCCTACATAATCTTCCAATAGACTTAACAAACGTGATTTGCATTTATGGACCATGATGTTATTTAAAATATAATTCATCAATTCCAATATGTTTACTTTCATCATTCGAATTATTATAAACAATTTAATAATTGTACAAAGTTGAAATACTGCCTTCTTGATGCAATTTATATAAAACACTTTCTAGTAGAAGATACAGTATCTTTAAAGTAAAACAGATGGCAGCAGAAACCTTTCTAGCAAGAAATGACACTGATAAAAGATTAAAAACTAATGTAATTTTTTTTTCGGATCAAATGAGTTTATCTAAGCTGTCATCTCACATTATCTCTGAATAATGCCCCAGCTATCTTAACAATCAATTCATTATCGTATACTTACACTTTGTAATACGATGTTTTGTTAAATAGCAAAGAAAACCTCTAACATTTGGTAATAGCTAATGTTTAAGACCTTTTTATCAGATAAACTGTGACAGAATACCCATCGCTCCAGAAATATGTTTTTCTGTTGCCTTTGTTATATGAAATAGAATCTATTTACCACTTTTCAATATAAATATCCCAAAAATAGTTAATTGCCGTTCAATTTCCTAGTAGTCACTGTAGAGCCATGCCGTCGATTTTAAGAGTTCTGTTAAAGAATGGGATGCATGCGAACAGTGACTTTAAACCGTTTTTTTTTATTTAAACAAATACAATTAATAAATCTGCCACCGCCTACAAAACTATTTTAAGGTGAACCTTAGAGAAATGAGAATAGTTACAAGTTTCATTTAAACCATTAAAACAGCCAGCATGTATTTTGTCAATGCATATATTTATAATAAAAACATTTAACCATTAACAAATCTCAATTTGATTTAAAGAGCTTAATTGAGCATGGTTTCAGACATTAAAAGCTAAATGGAGTACAATCGTCGTCAAATAATGGTTAATAGTTATTTCATTTTGCTAAATTAATCATAAAGTATAACAAACGGTATATGGTCTTCTTATTCTACAACCTATAACATATTCAATTTAGTTGGTATTCCGGTTTACAGTTGTTATCGTTATTCTCTTGATAGTGAATCTATCGAAAGTATTGAATGCATATTCACATAAGTATGTTTTCTCCTATTAAGCTTATAAATGGGACACAATTGATGAAATGTACCTCAAATAAAGCTGGTTACCTTTGGATCAAGTCATTCGTAATTATATTAACCTTTATGTACTTATGCCATAATAATTGTTATGGCATTTATAACGCCTCCTTTTGGACATAGAGTTTCTTAATTTCAGATTCAGATAAAGTTTAATAATGTATTGGAAACATATGTACGTTTTGTTACACTTTGATTGACTATTATGTCACGAAATGAGTTTAAAGATTTGAGGATTATATTGTAACAAGTATGGACACACAGCAACAACACCATTACACAGAATATATTTAATTATTTTAATTCCAAAATTGATTATGTTAAACACACTATAACTACATATGCTTTTCTTAACATCTTAATACACATTGATGCTCCATTGCCACGGTAACATGATTCTTACTCCGAAAAGAAATTGTGTTATTCGGTTTGGTATATTTTCAAGATGATTCATAGGGATTATGATTTTATTCAGATAAAAGTCTTGACAAAATATACAGAAATGAGACTCCACTGGATCCACTGGGACTGAGATGTATTTGATTTGCGGAGGCGGATGAACTTTGAAACAAGCATGAACAGTTTTACAAGTTCACTGCATATACAAAAATAAACTGGTAAACATGCCAGATAAAGTACAAATTTTGGTAGTAACAACGTTAATACATATTGTTTACGTAAAATAAAAGGCACTGTTTTATATAGATTATATAGCAAAATGTGACTGTGTTGTGAGAACTATATTCGGATTGGTATGATAGTGACTGTGTAATGAGACCTATATTCGGATAGGTATGATAGTGATACATTCGCGGATAGGTATGATGGTGATACATTCGTAGATAAGTATGATGGTGATACATTCGTATTTAATATTAATCGAATATCTGTTGTATGTTGTTTATATACAAATCATCAGTGCGAAAACGTCAAACCAAACTTGCATAATTGAATTAATTTGTATTCAGTCAATGTGAGCTGAAACGTATTTATTTATCCTAAAATATGCACATGCTACTATCGTTTAGACCAAGCGGTAGACACTGTGGAAACAACTTTAAACGGACGTATACAACTTGTTTACACATTGCACGATTACATCGACGAATGTAGACAGTCACTTATTATTCCGAAAGATAGGGTTTACTCCTTGGGTTACGAGAATTATTGAACTTTTATGCTATCCGTTGTATAGACTTTGCTAGACTTATTATAATATTACTAAACTGAAGAAAAAAAATCTAACAAGGTCTTGTATAACATTGACTGTATACACCTTATAAGTAAACTAAAATAGAAATTGTATACATAACAATATCAACATATAAGGCATTGTAATACCATATTTCAATAAACTTCATTTAAAATTAACAAAACAAAGACAATTTTTGTAGACCAATCCTTTGATCTAAGAATTACAGAAGTCAACATCTTGTATGGCCACCGTTAACTCGAAGCATGAGGTAATGCAAATCGGCTTTCGTATATAAACCGCACATTTTACTAGTCTCGGCTTAGAAAGCGCATGTGCATGTGCCCAAATTAATCTGTTTTGTCGATGTCGAAGATCTAAAACTCTACATCATAGGGTCGTCTTACGCGGATTCCTCGCTCAAGGAGTCTTTTCCTGACAATCTGATCTGATATACTGCGTTTGTTCATCCATATGGTAGTAGCAGCCGTTGAAGTAGCCGTCCTTAATCGTTGGCGCAAATGTTGGACAACAATGTATTGATCTTGTCGTGTGGTTGCTCGAACGGTCATCAGTACAGGACGCCATTCAGGTGTTTAAACCAGTTTAACCCAACCTCGTCCTTTCCTGTCAAACACAATGAAACGAAACGGTGTAAATAGATAATTGTAGTGTATGTTAATACAAGAAACATATTCAATAACAAAATAAATGGTAGTGTTCATTTGTAAACGAAATTGACAGTGCTACCATAGGACATCTTTTCTTATTCAACAAAAGTAAAGGATACTGGCCCAACCTTAGTTCAAGTTTTCATGTTATTGATAGCAAACTTCTTTTATATTTCATAATTAAGTGATTGATCTATGCTTCTCTTTCGATTATAATTCAAAGTTCTATTCAAAGAAACGTACAACATTATAAATAAAATGTTGGCCGCTCACTCCAGACTTGCTCCGATAGCCTCTCAACCTATCGTCAGTACTAATTCTATCATGGATTATTCATAAACACTTTGAGCTTAATTCGAAGTTTAGCAAAAATAAATTAGTGTAATATATATTAGACCTTTATGCACCAAGAGCATTTAGACAAAGCTGTGATTTGCATTAACTTCCCAGGTTACTGAGCTACTCTATAAAATTATATTACATTGCCCTACCAGCTTTGCCAAACAGATGAGTGAGGACTATATTTAGGACAACACAGATCTAAACATAATTTTGTCAACGTAAATCGAATTGGAACATGTCCCTCCGGGAATTGTTATAGTGTGCTCTCGAGTTTACAATCAGGATTGCAAAAGCGTGATGATTTATTTAATTATATTGAAACACCAAATTTAATCAGTTCTAGTGAAAACATTGTCATGGAGGAGTACAGATGAATTAGATGTTCGAGATTTACCATCAGGTATTCAACAATAAGCATTATTACACATACACGAGACATTTAGATTAAAAAAAATACTGATACCTTTAAACATATATTTCTTCCTGCACTTATTTATAAGCCTAATATATTTCAATTGAAGGGCCTGAGGACTCGATCGAAGAACAAATTTCATTTCATTTGAGATAGAAATGTATTGCATATCGGATAAGGACATCTGCATTATTAACCGGTGTTAGAATTTTTTATATCGCCCTCGGGTCTATTTCCGCACTGTGTCCATTTATGTGACTAATAAAATAGTTAAATATTACAGCTTGATTTCTTTAAAGCGATTGCAGCAAATGAAATAATGATGGATTAGATTTAGATAAGTGTTAATGTGTCAGGTATGCAAACAAGAGTTCGTGTGTTGTTATTTTTCAAAAAAATCTTTGTTATACCAGTTTTCTTGGTCATTCGGCAGAAAGTCGTTTCTGGCAACACACTTTTCCTCACACCACAACACCATGTTACAATCTTATACACTTAACCTGAAATTGATTAATGTCATATTCTTATAAAGTATTGCAACATTAAACATGACAGTATTAAATCGATAATGTACATTTAATAACGAATTATTCAATACAACTACAATGATTTAAATATATTTATACACTAAACTATTACCATACTTTGTATGCATTTCAAAAGTAAGTACATATATAATAAATGTATACACAATAATCATGCTCTGGTAACAATTTAGTAACAATTATACATTTCAAAAGAAACAGGTTATAGGGTTATGGCACAACATGACATAGGGAAACTCACGCATAAAATCTTATTTAAGTTCATAAATGTTTTATTTGCTGCTAACTGTATCAATATGGTATTTCTCCTGTATGGTCGTATTGACCATGTTATACATTTTGTGCTGTGAGCTAATTATATGTGAACGATTGTGGTCAAGCAATGTTCCGACATTCTTACAGAAAAAAAAGTTTGACATATTTGGACCTACAAGTCATATTCCCGGTCAAAGTATGGACGATTCCGAGACAACGTTTTCAATCACGCCTACAAGGAAGACAATCAATAAACATTTAATAACGTTTACAAAATGCTTATGAATACAAAATATGAACAAAAATAAATATCCAATAGCCACTGTAACACTAAACGGGCACAGTCACCACGACATCACAGGCATATAAATAAACAGGCACAGCTACCACGAAATCATACGCATATAAATCAATAGGCCCTCCATTGCATCATACGCATATAAATAAACGGGCACTGCCAACACGATACCATACGCATATAGATATACACGTAGAGCCACTACGTCATCTTACGCTTATAAATAAACGGACACAGCCTCCATTAATCATACGCATATAAATAAACGGGCACAGTCACCACGTCATCATACGCATATAAATAAACAGGCACAGTCACCACGTCATCATACAAAAATAATCAAACGGGCATTACCGTCACGCCACCATATGCATATAAATAAACGGGCACAGTCACCACGTCATCATACGCAAATAAATAAACGGGCACAGTCACCACGTCGTCATACGCATATAAATAAACAGGCACAGTCACCACGCCACCGTACGCATATAAATAAACGGACACAGTCATCAAGTCATCACACACATGTAAATAAACGGGCACAGTCACCACGCAACCATACGCATATAAATAAACGGGCACAGTCACCACGTCATCATACGTATAAAAATAAATGGGCACAACCACAACGTCATCATACGCAAATAAATAAACGGGCACAGTCACCACACTACCATACGCATATAAATAAACGGGCACAGTCACCACGTCATCATATGTATACAAATAAATGGGCACAGCCACGACGTCATCATACGCAAATAAATAAACGGGCACAGTCACCACGTCACCACAGCAAATAAATAAACGGGCACAGTCACCACGTCATCATATGTATACAAATAAATGGGCACAGCCACAACGTCATCATACGCAAATAAATAAACGGGCACAGTCACCACGCAACCATACGCATATAAATAAACGGGCACAGTCACCACGTCATCATACGTATAAAAATAAATGGGCACAGCCACAACGTCATCATACGCAAATAAATAAACGGGCACAGTCACCACACCACCATACGCATATAAATAAACGGGCACAGTCACCACGTCATCATATGTATACAAATAAATGGGCACAGCCACAACGTCATCATACGCAAATAAATAAACGGGCACAGTCACCACGTCACCACAGCAAATAAATAAACGGGCACTGCCACCACGCCACCATACGCATATAAAAAACGGGAACAGTCACCACGCCACCATACGCATATAAATAAACGGGTACAGCCACCACGTCATCATACGCATATAAATAAACAGACAATGCCCCCACGTCATCATACCTAAATACATACATAAATAAACGGGCACATCCACAACAACAACACACGCATACAGATAATCGGGCAAAGCCAGTACGATACCATACGCATAAAAATATACGGATAGAGCCTCCACGTCATCATACGCATATAAATAAACGGACACAGTCTCCATTACAGCATACGAATATAAATAAACGGGTACAACTACCATGACATCATACGCATATAAATAAACGGGCACTGTCACCACAACACCATACGCTTAAAAATAAACGGGCACGGCCACCACGACACCATACGCATATACATGAACGGACACATCCTCCACGACATCATACGCCTATAGATAAACGGACACAGCTACCACGTCACTATACGCATATAAATAAACGGGCATTGGCACCATGTAATTATACGCATATAAATAAACGGGTGCACACATTACATAATCTTTCCCTGTCTTGAAACCACCAACCGATACTGTTTAAGTAACAGCAGCATCGCCGCGAGTAAATATACTTTTACAAGTTTTGGTGTGTATTTGTTTGTGTATGTGAGTGTATGATGCAAAGACGAGAAGTTATTCATGAAGATATGTTTAGCAAATCTGAATTTAAACGACAACGATCCTTGATCTTACGATGCTGCTTAACGTTATTTTAAGAAATATTTGATAGAGTTATATAACATAACTTGATTTGAACTTTGTACCCCTGGATCATAACGATAACGTCTATCAGCGAGACAAAAACTGTTCAAAGATAATTACTTTTGAAAGATTGATGAGCTTCTTATGTTTTACTAGAAATAGTAAAACATAACAATGATGGTTTTTATTTTGTTTTAATATACATTTGATTTGTAAACATGGGATAAATGTTTGTCTCTGATGGACTACCGTCTGCGCTTAACACGTAAATCAGCTCATGTAAACAGCTTTATGGCTATAAGGACTTCACATAGCTTGTGTTGTATTACATGTATGTGATTTTAAGAATGTATTGATATATTTTTAAACATATATTGGTGTGAAAAGATTTGTCATATTTCTCCTTGTTTGTCGAGTAAAGTGATTAATTAGTCGTTTATCCAGCACAGGTACAAAAGTTTATATCAAGCTCATTTTTATTTAATTTCGGTAATACAGTTGACGTTAGATTAAAAATTTAATACAGTCAATATATAAATTCGCCATTTAAGGTGTTGATTTATATTTTCAAATATACTCAATCCAATACATGACCGGTAGACACCTGTGTTTGTGACAAAATATATAGAGGATCTTACATGAGTGCTTGTTCATTATTGAATTTATTACACGAGTTGTGAACACTATATTATTCGAGGCTCTAAGTATGCCGTGGGTTTATTACGCTTTTGCACCGTAAACTATGTGATAAACATAATTAGATAACCGTCACCCTGGTATTTTTACGTATCAAATATAAAACGGTTTTAATAAAAAATCAAAAAAAATCTAATCGACCTGGAATCAGCCACCTTTAACGAAACGAATAGGTTGTGAAATACAAACTTGAAACTTTGATGGAAGGCGTTGCGTTGAAACAATGTATGAACGAATCCGTGTGTTCATGCGATGCTGATGGTTGTGTCGGTTGGATGTCAATGTTCATTTTCTCGTGTATTGCTTTTAACTTGCTCAAGCCAGTTATTTTCATTAACTGCAATAATAACACAGATATGAATATAATATAGATAAAATAGTACGTATTCATTTATTCCCGAATGCTTAAACAAACATGCATATGTTGAAGAAGTTATACATTATGATATACAATAGCTTTCTATAGTCTCACATACTTAGCAAACCTATCAATATCTGGTTCTCAAATGACAATGACTTAGAATCATAACAAACGTATAGTTTTGTTCAGATATATTTCATATATTTTTAGATACTTACCTTCTTACACATCTGTCATCGTAATGATGTGGTTCAATAAGACAAAGGATCGTCGATGATTATTCCTCTGCTCCATTCCATTACATTGCAAAATAAACAAACAAAGTACCATCCATTCTGGTATTATAACTGATTCACACGCTCGAGAACAGAAATTCCGTTTGCATACTTAGGACGTATGGTAGTCCTTACGACATTTTTTGTGCACAAATGTGGGTTGAAAATACCAGACACAAAAGCAATATAAGATATAAAATACAATTACGTCATGGTTAGAAACATTATTATGGCATTTGCATTAAATTTCCGACATTTTCGTCTGTGAAGCATATGTTTTCAACCTTCGTAAACGTGCTGTATGATATTATGACACTCGTATGTAAAATAAAACCGAAACCTGGTTAAAATTGGTTGGCACTAGCAGCTCTGCTAAATCACTAAAACCTTAGGAACCAATAGATTATTTACAGAATAAAATAAATCAAACATTTTTTTTTATTTATTTCCTTTTTAACAATAGTTTGTTCTACAGTTTTTTGTAACTCAATGCGAAGTTTGACATGCTTTCACTTTGAACGACGGTATTTTTTCCTTATAATAGAGATAAGTCACTTCGGAACAACTTAGTTAATTGCCTTAAATGATACTAGATTAATATATTTTGTAATATATATAATTAATATTTTGTAACTATTTTAAATATGAAATAATTGTGCAATGACTTTTAATCATCAAAACGAGAATTTTTGATTTTAGTTATTTATGTGGAAATGTTATAATTATGTGTTTCTAAATATAACAAGAACATTTATTATTTTAATCCGGAAATAATCTTAAAATGATATACATTCATGATTGTATTATGGAAAATACGGCAAGTCTTTTTGTCCGTTGTTATATTTTTGATTTTTTTACATGTTTTGTTTATTATTCATGTTCTTTAAATTATAAACGGTTTCCATCTGTATAACGGTTCCATGTATTATCCACCGATAACAGAGTTGAATCAATTTAATAAGTGAAATCCCATTAACAACAGTTCAGACACTGCAATTATCACAATTCTAAAAATTACTGGCTAAAATTCCTTAACAACAGTCGAAAAATCATCTTTGATACGTTGGTGGTGAAACAAAATAAAAATGTTTAAGAGATTTTCATTTTTATTCTTGATTCAATTAAAAGGGAAATAATTGGAAATTTGTGAATGAGTATTACAAAGTTCAATATTGTTTTCGATAGTTAAATTAATGTGTTTTTCAACTTATGAATTCGTTGTCAAGGTTATTCTGCTTTAACATTTGCAACAATATTAGACATGGTAATCATATCCCTAAAGTATATGTGGTGTTCTTGAGTAAGAGGATTACGTTTCTTACAATCTGATAGCCACAATGTGTGAACTAATGTATGCTTTTTTTTCATTCAGTAAACTTATAGAAGAAAACCATCAACTGAATATAGAATATGTATGAAAAGGGTGTATAACATGTGATAAAAAGGAAACAAATGAAATTTGGTAAAACATAATCACTGCATCGTTAGAACAAGCAATACCACTTTGTTTACTCATTTAAATGTCAGAATTAGACAAATGTCGATATGTATATTAAGTTTAGTTATCTAACCGACTAAGAAATTAGTAACATTAAATTATCGTCATATGTCACATGTCAGTTAAATATACGAATGAGCTACTTGAAATAATGTCCAAAGAAGAGACTAGTACGTTTGCATAGTATAGAATTAATGCATGTTGATGGACCGGATAAAGAGAAAGACTCAATATTAATGATAAAATAAAATGATGATTTAAATAGTAATTAGGTCAAAGTTTGACGAACATGCTTTTGTTGACAAATAACATTCTGAAAGGACGACATACATCTTGAATAATGAAAAATACATTTTTGAAATACATGTAGCGTGCACTTTCTGAGTGAGCGTAATAATCGCAGTAAATGATATATGTATGTTAACTAAAATATTAACGTTCCTTATGAATTGCTGATTTTATCATTCAAAACAATGTTGATAGAACTAAATAATGTCATCAGTGTTGTAATACAATCATGTGACAGCACCGTTTATCGCCCTTACACGGTAATTCTGCTAGAATATTCATGAATTTGAGATACTAGATAAATATCTCGTTGGCCTATAAGGTAATGGATATGATACTATTTGCGACATATATAAGAACATATTCTTTTCAGACAGCTTTGATATATTTATAAGATACGTTGTTATGTGTACATTTCTCTTGAATCATAATCATAATGACAATTAATGAGGCAAAAACTACAAAATTAAAGTAGTTTCCAAAGAGTGATACAATGCACAATACATTGCAATGTACAGTGTACCGTGTATCTTAAAACAGTTATGATAAAAGTTAAGTAACTTTTACCTAAATACAATGGTGGTCCACTGAAAGTAAGCTCCATCATCAGGTGGGGGTCTCCATTATCGGCCGTTTCGGCGCGTTCCACTACGTCTTCAAGAGATACGCTGACCAAGGTAATCAGTCTAGGCCAGGAGTTCCAGAATTATGAGTTGTTTTGTGTTCATTGACAGCAACACCACATCTGGTCTGAGTAATGGCAATTTCTGGTGGAAACTTCAACTGCCTCTTGAGGTCTACTTCGAGTTTAGAGTCCCTCGCAGTAGCCTGTAGATCTGGGTAGCTTCCTAGCTGAGTCTACTGCCTTCACAAAATCAAAAAATATTGGCCCTTTCATTACCTCGTGCATCTTTCGTCTTGCTGCATCCAGGTTGATGGCTTTTCGCTCAGGATCTTGTCGTGCTGCCATGAGTATCTCCTATCAGATAATGCTGTGCTGCAAGATGGTAATATTATTATTAATGATTATTTACCTTTTCGTTTGCTCTAAAGATGCTGTTTTTTAAAGTATCTGTTTGATTTATAAGCACGGTTTAAGTAAGTATTTCTGATGGAGTATCGCCTTTGCTTAATATATATATCAAACCATATCAATCCATATCCGCGAATTATTGTTATATAGAATAATAAATATTGATATCTTGATATCATGTAATTAGAGTTCGTACATCGGTAAAATGTATATAAATCAACGGAGTTGGCTTGTACGAATAGCTGTTTTGCTGACCAAAGCTTTCATTTCAATACATAGTGAATAAGCTATTATATATTCAGATGATATAGTATTATACGTTTGGATTGACTCAATTTGGAGTTATGTCGATAAGCATTTATTAGTAAGTACTGAGTATATGTCATGGGCCTTGAAAATAGACATAAATAAACTTAATAATGCTTCGAAAAATGTTAACACATTTCGAAATATAAAACCACTACTTAAAATTTTCTGACGATTTTAAGTATCTCAATCAGACAATCAGGATAAAGGCAGATTTTACCAGATCCAGAACTGTGTTGTATATGAAAATTAAAGGTGTTAAATAGTATAAAACATGTTAATGGGAGTCATGATAACGATAAGCCTTAAGATTTCTTTTCAAATATCAAAAGCTTAATGTTTAATATTATCCACAGCAAATTGCCCTCATTCAGTAAGATAAAAATGCCGTAGCCTTGGAAAACATGTCGTGAAATGGACATAAGAGAATTAAACATAAAATGCTAATGTCACAAAGTACATACAAAGTAATACATTCAAATGTCGTATATTTTATCACTTTTGATTTAGTGGATTACAATGTTTTACGATCGTTTGACATTTTTAACTTTTTCCATGTGACTATCACTATGTCCAGTAGTATTTTACAATACATCCATTATGTATATAACTATAGCAAAAATACAATAAATGTTACACGTTTTAACATACATAGCTGAGAATATATAAAATATGGTACCATTTACCATAGCAATGACGCATTATAAAATATAAGCACAATTAGAGTTCTGCACACTCACTGGGGTGTTCCAAGTTCATATTTACATGATGTAGACCGACCGACAATTTCCATTAATAAATTGAGTGAAAAGTTATCTAATTTGTTGTTTTTTTACCCTTTAATTCGAAGAAATAAGATAATTTAATGTTTGTATTTAAAGCAATGAATAATTTAGTACCTTCATATAATGTAACCTTATTAAGATGCCCATTAATACTCGCTCAATTTCAAACAAGGAAATTATGTATTCAAAGGCTAAAACTTCTTAAACGTGCGTTTTCTTATTCTGTTATGGAAGTCTGGAACAATATACCTTCAACAATCAGAAAACTGAATAACGTAACTACTTTAAATTATATAAATAAAGAATTTCAGATTACTAAAATATATTTTGCATGAAAACAAATATTGATCTTCGTTATTGTTAACATTGTATTGATTTTAGCAGGTATCTGCTCCAAATATTGTTTTATGTAAAACATTGTTATCTCGATATTATTGATTTTAAACGTGTTATTCAGAGGGCCTCATTAAAAATAAGATTTATATTGTACATAAAACTTAACGAGTTTACCCTCTCTAACTAAAAAAATAATTATTATTATAATAATTGTTATTATTATTATTATTATTATTATACATGCAATAATATCAAAGTTATATTGCAATATTGACGTTTCCTATTATATGAATGATACAATATATCTATAATCTAATCGCAGCCTCTGACATAGTAGGATTTCTCGTACAAGTAGATTTATCTGTAGATATTAAGTACAAATGTTGTATTGAATGACGTTATGTAATTTAACTTAGTTTTAAAACACACACTTACTATAAAACCTTTGATAAGTGAAAACTATTTTTTTAAATCTTACAGAATATTTTGGTATAAACATTTAAAACATTTCTGTTGTTTTATCACAAATTCGAAGTGGAATGTGTAAATGGTATTAAGAATAAGACAGTGTATAACCAACAGTACACGACAAAACCACATTACCAATATGCCACTCGGGACATTGAAACTAATATTCGTCTGTATCCAACCTGGCTCTCGCCCCGTTGTCATAATTTAAAACGTGACGTTGTAAATATAATTCTATTAAACTACAATCTTCTTGTCTTATCATTACCGTTTCCAATACAACATGTGATACATGTTTGTGATACTATGCACTTGTATTAATGCTATCATGCCGTATCACTTTAGGATTGTACCCCTTTTCAAGTAATTTAGTTTTTGGTTTTAAAATACTTTTATCTTGAGTAAAACATATGCTGATATTGCATATCGACCTAACACAGCAATTAGGCGTCACTACTTTGTATTTTTGATTTTATTATATTCTAACAGATGGTTTTATTTAACTTTTTAAAAATAAAAGACGATTAGGATGTCACCGCACTTTCTTTAAACAAAAAAAAAACTGTAAGCGAAATAACAAATGAGCATTTTAGCAGATATTTTCATTGTACTTGTTTGGACAAATTTTGTTTATACTCTTACAAATATTACATTTTATATTTAAACCTTATTTTCCATAGACCAATTAACACAATTCAAATGAGCAGTGCGATGTTAAACGTACAGCGATATAAAAATAAATGTCTGTCATGATGAAAGTTCTTTTTCAAACCGTGTTAGATAAAAAATCTCATTAATTTATAATAAATTGTAATAGTATAAGGTCTTTCTCCATCAATAACTGTTTATACATTAACCTGCACTGTGTTTAACCTATCGTTTAACCCCTTGCAAACATTATTTTGATTATCAAATGCATCAGCAACACTTGAACAGAGGAATTTGTCTTGACAGCTAACTTTATTTTCACTTCTGCTATCTACCTTAATGATATCGATCCCACAGACGTACCATTCGAATCATCAAAGACCACCTCAGTTAATAATTCGGAGTTGATATGTAACGCCATCAATATTGCTATCACCTACGAATCCAATAAAATAAAATAAAAAATTGCGATAATGAAGCTAGATTCTGCCTATCATGGTAATCCGTATTTCACCTCATATTTATAAATAGCATATATATTGCTTATTACTTCTTAAGTGGCGGGAATATCACACACAAATCAGAGGTTCTCGATTACCCAACGAATCCATCTTAAATAATACTTTAACTCTATGAAATGTTTCACGTTATCCCCCGCCACATTCTTTCTTTCATATATCTTATTATACATTTCTATATATACATTTAAAAGGTCACACAGCAGTGCTAAAATGTTATTTTGATCATGTTTACTTGTCAAATCGCAATTTCAGGAATGTCGTCAAGTAAACAATCTGCCGCATGATTTATAAATTCATGTATTGATATCAAATTTTATCAAATAAAATCAATAAGTATTATACTCTACAGATCGTGTTGTAAACACTGTGTCAAATTTTAGGAAGGGAAATACGCGTACGTGTATAAAAGTATAAACAACAACATAAACATGCATGTGTATGAGTGTATGATTAAAATGTAACAGTGATAATTTTAAGCATAAAATCTGAAAATTAATGTAACCTGGTAACCTCGGATATAAACTTGTTTCGAAGTAAAAATAATAAAAAACAGTAATACAATGTTAAGTTAAATATATCACATATATATTCAACAGTGCTGACGATTTAGTAGTATTTATTGTGGATAAGTAGTAAACTCCATTGTAGAAGCAACACCTAAAAGTAGAAACCAGTAGATTCAGTTTTAGTGAGTACGTTCATGAAGAATAATAAATCATGCAACATCATAGGCGCGTCCTAGCACCGGCTTAAGTGGTGTTTAATGTAGTGCCTTTGTTTAAAACAAAGACCAACCGAAGTCAACCATTTACCTATTTAATAAAGAAATAAAAAAGTACCAACAATACGGAACCAAAATACGAGGATAGATTTTAAGTTATTGTTTATGTTATATACAATGCATAAATATAATAGCAGTAACAACAGGGGTCATCATTTTGGAAAGGTCAGCAGTAAAAACCGAAACTAGTGAGCTTTCATGTCCTTAATGATTTCAAATTCGGGTACGTGTATATGTTCTACATGAAAACATTGGACATGAATCGTAAAAAAACACATCTTCTATAATCTATACAAATGCAAATATAAAATCAACATATTCAAAATCTAATGTGTTACATCTGTAGATAATTAAGTGTTGCATATCTCTTGCACGAAAATGTATCAACTCAAGAGCATAATAAACTCTTGATAAATCAACACTCTCCGGTTGTTAGCTAGGCTCAAAACATGAAACACAATAACATAGAAATCGTTATCTCCGTTTTGCGTTTCACATACCAATTTTCTGGTTCAATTTATTTGAAGTGACCTAATTCTCGTGTATATAGCATTATCTTTGTTATTGTTACGGTTGTTTGCAGAAACTTGTGATTTTTAATAGATAACAGCCATATCAGATACAATTTACCAGCTGTGTATGAACGAGTTAACTTTTTTTTAAAATAACCTCAGGGTTTCTCCCGACATCGTATCTCGGGGCAATATATATTTAGTTCTTAAACTACTTAGTGTTATATCAAAACATTATATTAATTCACGTTCAGTGGTATAACCAGAGGTGTATTTGACATGTTGTTTACCTGACGTATATAGGTCTTAATTAAATTGCGGCAGCATTTACTTAACACGTTGAATACGTACAGTCATATCTTATGAACGTTGTTATATTAGCATTAATCATAATCAAACATCGTCAAATCTTGCATCAAACGAACACAACTATAATGTTTTTCACGTGGTCAGAAAAATGATACCAGTAAAATGTTTAACCTTCAGTGTGAGCAACAACATACTCAGGTTGTGAAACTACTATAATCTTTATAGAAATAAAGACCTAATGTTTTTAAATTTTATTTCCGTTCAGTTATCTATAAAGATATATATCAGTTTATAAGTGACCTGACGCGATTACAAGGCGTTGTTTGTCCAAGTAAATACAATGTAATACAAATAGTTATTTGTTTGGAGACTATAAGCTTGTCTAAGGAATACGTTAGAGTAGCAACTAATACCGATTGCTGATTGGATTATCGACTTGTTTGATTAACAGCCCGCGTCAGGTTAATTATGAGTTAGTTTCTTTTGTCCAACATATTCAACAGTGTTGGTGGATCGGTATACATTTATGTTTTTCCTAAACAATCATAAAAACATTTAAATGTCCTGATTTAGAAAGTGTTATATTCCCAATGAGCTTCATTATACGAGTAAAAAATATAACAGAACATCAAATTAATTGCAAATGACCACTATTATGTAGTAAGATGTTTAAATACTTAATATAAACAAAGACCTCACTGATTTTAAAATTAGATTGAACTATTTAATTTGGATGTCGTGGCGTCAGTGCACTAATCGGACAAACATTCATATTAGCATTCAATCTTTCTTGATCGGTTTGTGTATTTGTTTTACTTAACCCTTTATCTATACTATGCTAAATAAGGAGCAGTTATGTATTTGTACACTTTAGACAGGAGACCAATATGATTTCTTCTTATTGCATGATAAACTTATGCAGACAAAAAGTTAGATTGATCGGTCACGAATAGAAGTTATCGTCTGCCAACACATTGACTCTGTGATCGATGCAGACATTTTTTTTTCTATTTTTATTAGTAGACACATAGCTCGCTATAATATTTATTTACATTGTTTTAGACGTTAAGAAAATGAATGGAAACACCATGCAATAATTCAACGGTAATAACAGTTACAGATACGATATATACGTGAATACCAGCATTGTGTGTGCCGGAAAATATCATACAAATATTGCAACTGAACTAAAATAGTCGCACTCACAGAATTTCCAAGTAATTCGTAAAACAACGTTTTGCTAAAGCAATTTTAACATTAATACATTTTGCATCTCGCTTAGATAAACACTTTCCAATGTTTTAACTTGAAATAACGAAGTGTTAAACAACATTTGAAATTAAACACACGCTAGAAAGCAACAATAATTTCTAATTCATCTGAGATAATGCCGCAAACAAAAGTTAATATAACCCAAGGGTATGGTAAAATTATTCTCAAAATAAATATGGCTTCCCAGTTATGCTGAATAAATTGGTTAGGGTAAATGTTTATACATCATGGTATACATTAAATTAATACGGAAGTTAATGTTAATCAAAATAGGTATATGTAGTTAGATGCCTTAAGATTGTTGGTCGGTCGCATCAGAGGTTGCGGAATGGATCCCCAGCTCTACTCAGGGCCATTTAAAAACTACTTAACAATCTACCCAGGAAACGGACTCAACAACGGTTTGTGTAATTCTTATTATATACAATAAGACAACATAATGATATAAAACTCTAACCTGAGTGCGTACGTCAAGTTCTCATTTAGGAAATCCCTTTTCAATATGATATTTGGCATACTTAAATATACATTCATATGCAACTAATGGTTCAATAGGTTTATATAGCCAATATGTACCGGAAAATTAATACCTTTGTTTACAATTAAAAAATATTGAATGTCCTTATCATATCTTTTAATTTCAGTTCAACAGGCTGTTCATATAGTTGGTTATGGTATTGAAACAGTATATATTACAGTTAATGTTTTGCAGACAGTAGTATGTAATAGAATACACATATAATATTGTTACTCTCTGCCGAATGCACATTATACCGTGTTTTAATCAGCTTGTAACACATGAACGTAAACGATTATACATTTGTAAATCTATAAATAATCTTAAAATAAAATAAACATAACCAGAGTAAAAGTTCATCTCCTAAGTCTACTTATTCCTGAAATCATTCTAAATTGCTACTTTAATAAAATATAATCATGGTAAAATGTTTAACAAACTGAGTCACTTTGGATACAAGTACAGATAAATAATTGATTTCCCATAGGTTTATATTCAAACGAATGTTTAGATAGTTCAGGAATAATTTTTTCGAAGTGATAATGAACATTTTTTTATGTGATAAAAAATGAAATTAACAATCCCATATAATCATTTACAAGAGTTATATAAAACTAAGTTTCTGCATACATACTGCTCTACTTTAACTGGAAGATAATCAGTACATTTTCATTGAGATCATTTCTTTAGATCGACTATTTAATACTCTTGTTTGTTAAGTGAAACTGTATCGTACAAAAAATAAATGTTTAATAATAACTCTTAAAACTGCTTAATTCAACTTAAATTTAAATTGGAAATACAAATTAAATAAATTTAATTGTCTATACTGACAGCAGCCATTATTTATCGCATCAATTTTGTCATTATACTGTATAAATTCTGGTAAAAGTACATTTTTTTCCGAGTCTTAATCAAACTTGATATTAATTTATTCTTTCGCACTTGTGTTATACGTTAAATACTATACTCTTTTGATTAATTCATTTTACCGAAACGAGTAGTTATATTTACAGAAGATAACATTCACAAATACAACAGTTTTGCCAAGAAAGAAGGATTTTACTTATTGCATAATGTTAAATGAATTATGTTTAATATAAAGCTGCTGATTTGCTTTCTTGGTCCCTAAAGTTATCGCGTAATCTGCGCTTATGTTCGGTTTGAGCAGTATTCGAGATAATGAATTGAGCAGGGGCTGAAATTACAATTTTAACATTGTACGTCTTGGACATTAAAGGATAACAATTCAGATATTATTTAAAAGATTCGTAAATGTATTTCTGTTAACTGACAGATAAGACGATGTTTTAAATAAAACACTTATTAAAGGCTTTAGTTCGACGATGACTTTTATCCGTACACCGCATTGACAAGCAGTCACGTGGTGAACGCTCTAAGCTGCAGAGAGATTTGCTATACAGAGACTCAGTAATGTGAAAGCACACTGGTTAAATTCCAGGCTAATTAGCTGCAAAAATGTTTAAGTCACTGACTGTTGTTAACAAATTCTAATTAACTCGATATTTAACATATATTGCATAGTCCTGAGCATTATGTGCACTGCTACTCTTATGTGTTAAAAGATTTATTGAACAAATTACTAACCTTTTAAAATATTGCACAGGTCTGTTTGGGTAAGTTAGAGCCTTAACATTTTAATTATTTTATTGGTGCGGTGCATTATGCCTTAACAGCACACAAGCGTTATCGACTGCTTGTTATTAATCTTAAAACATCTGTGATTATATCAAGATTTCAAGATGTTATTTGATATATTCAGTACATGATAAACATACTCAAATCTCATACAACTGATAGGCCAGACGACCTATTAAAACAGTATTTGTGAAACCGCTATGGATTCAATTTTGCCAGATTGTTTTAGGTAATACTTTATTTTGTTGTTAAACATTAACCCTAATTCAATTTCATGGAAAATGACAAAAACTGTCATTTCAAATAATTACTAGATAGGCAACAAAGACTATTCAAATGACATGGAATCTTTTTTTTTATCTTTTAAGAGACAGACATTGAATTTGGATGATTACAACAAGCAATAACTTATTAAATAATAAGCATATGGTTTTGATTTTATTACTATAAATCTATAAATGAAGCAACCAATAGATGAGAACAGAGAAAACCGAAGAAATAGAAATAAAGACGAGTAGATAACTGCAATGCGTAATATGAATGATCTAAACAAGGAGTATGAGTCAGTAAATAGGCAGTTGGTTATGGAGTCATGTTTACATTATCATACGTATATACATTTATGAAACTCTTTAAAAAAAATACCGTTTCATCATTTTATTTTGATTGTAACATCTACTTATAGATACGTAGGAAACATTTCCTTATGTAATGCTCCCAACCAGGAATAGTATGTAGCTGACTCATGGTTTGTCAGCTCAATTATTCGTAAGAATAGTTAGCAATGCTATTAATCTGTTTTAACAAGCATTAAACTATGTACAATGAAAATGCTATTTTCGGTCAAACTGTGTATTTCTTTGCAATAATAACTACACTGAGAAGACCAATCGCGTGTGAGGTAACGTTTCGACTTTGATCAAACAGGAAGTGGCAAATTAAAACGCATTTTCAATTATCCAGAACGGAAACCATATTAAAATTGCAAGTGTCATGCAACGGTTTTATACGATACATCAATGCATATTTGCTAATTGAAAAGCTATTTAGAGACCTTTTAAGATATAGTTTATTTTTGACACTTAATAATAAACATTTTCCAAACACGTGTAAAACAAAACTGAAACAGCTACTCAAAATACGCAAATCTTAGCAGATATAACGTAACAGGGAATACAAAGTGAGCAGAAACTGCATAAATTTAGACCCATACTTACATTTCAATCGTAAATTATAGCATATAATTTATTGGTTATTATATTATGTATTGAGTCCAATTTCATAAATACCTCACTTAAACACCCTTTTTTAAATTATATTTATTAGTTTAGCGTACGGATATACTAATTGAAAAATAGAAATAGAGAGTGAGATAAAGAGATAAAGATATATAGAGAGAAATGTAAGTCGAACAGAGACAGACAATATATAATAGTCAGTAAAATACGAGTGACTAGTTACGAACAGTGCAAGCCGAAACAACTACTGAAACAATAAATGTGTTGTTATTTTGCTTATGCCTTTTTATATATTATAAAATAGAATATATATAATTGTATATACGTGTGTTTTAACAACATTCACATATGTATGATGCCATGTTTGTTAGAGACAAGTATGGAAAGGATACTTATAGATCAAATGTTTCGTTGATGATGTGGTTTGGGCGGGAACAATGGGGTAAGATACACCTGTTTATCACGGATATGAGTACTATTTTTATACTGACTGCCACAAGGTGGTGAACCCTTTTGTCACATGATCTCTCTATATAATGTACTTAACATTGCTAGATTAGTATTCTATTCATTGCTTAAGTTGATCCTGCATTGTTAGATGTGCCTATTCAATGTAACATTTACTATTACTATTAGACAAGCTATCTATTTTCTTCCTGTTTTACAAATTAATATTTTGACATTGGCGAACTGTGAAAACATGTGATATATTCGTAGGTCAATGATATAACACAACTGCAAATTATTGCATAATCTTATTTATAAACAACTATTGTTAAATCTGTATTTATATATTAAAAAAAAATTGCATATTCCGTTGGTGTGAATTTAATTACCTCCCTTTATGAAATTAAATATATATAAATTCACAGTATCTCTATGATCCAACGGGTTTATAAATCTGTCCTTTATATAGCATGTGAGAAGTCATGAATCCTTATCTGGATCCTACTCATATAAAGCTATCACTTCATGTATGTAAATTTTCCGATCAGTCCAGATGAGTTACATGTAAATCCATAGTATATTAGTCATCGTCGACATCAAATGTGTTGGTTTGGCAGAGGCCTTGATATTGTGTATTTGGTTTGCATTGTAGCTGGACGCGCTTGCCGTATTCTTGTATGTACATTTATATCTTGGTTATTCACAAATAATTTTCTCCATGTATATATATATATATATATTTGAAATAATTGAAATGCGTTTTGCCTATCCTTAGAATGATAAACGGCACGTAAATACATGCACGTAAATGTCTGAGATTTATATTTGATGCGCTAACAGTGTAGACATGTATATTCTATGTTGACATGAAGAATATATTGATGTTAATATGAAGTTCGAAAACACCAGTTTGTAGACTGTCTTCTAACTGTGTTTATATATATTTTAGAATGAGGTATTGCTATATTAATGACACCCAATTTAAAAAAAAAAAAAAAAAAACTTTGGATTTTAAGATGATTCTAATAATATTTTCAAAATAAATATCGAGCAGTTATTTTTATGAAATATGCGTATCATTTCTAAATGTTGTTGTTTCACAAAGTAAATCATTGCTATTACCCCTTCCACATTAGAAATAGAATATGAAATCGGTCGTTTTTAATGACAATAAAAGAAAACGTTTTAATAATTAGTATGTGAATATAAGTGATTCTGTTACAACTTCAATTTCCTTTTTCGGTAATGTTTATCTTATTTTTCCATTTTGCAAATTCGTACAAAACTCTCTCAAGACACTGTCAGTATTATCGATAAAATTTACAATGACGTTGTAATATAATTACATATAATATATCACGTGTGTAACATTTTCAGATAAACAAAAACTAGATACGTATTATAAGAAAGAAAGAAAGAAAGAAAGAAAGAAAGAAAGAAAGAAAGAAAGAAAGAAAGAAAGAAAGAAAGTCAGAAGAATGAGTTGAAGAATGTAAGAATACGTTTTTATTGAAAGTAATCTTAAACACATTAACATCGACTGTGTGTGATTATTTATAGATAAGGTTATGTTTTTAATCCGCTTTTGGCCCGAGGTTACTTTGATATACGCGTTGTGCCAGGTAATTATCACTTCTAAATACGTACTTTTAAAGAACAAACATCAATTGCCTCGGTGATGTTAGCGTCCAGTGATGTAAATAAAAGATAAGGTTTGCCATGCCTAGGATGAAAGACGATTTATTGCTCACTCCCAGATTGATTTTTCCACGAAATCGAAGAAAAATAAAAGTGCAGTGTCTGATCTTTTAAAGCTCGTCTATAATTAAAAATACGAAACCATTACGGAGTTCAACTAACGTCGTTATGGTCACACAATAATTGAACGTCTTCAAAAAGAATAATTGCCTTATTACTGTTTGCAAGTAACTGAATCTTAGATACAACTTTTATTTTCCATGTATGAAAATATGTTAGAACAAATCTGAAGAATCATGCAAATCATGTTTTGTTTTTGTTAGCAATCTGTTTGAAACGACAAATGTTATTAACAACCTCCTATTTCGTCTTTTTTTACATTTGCAGAAATTTAATGAATAGTTGCTTTGATCTCGTTTAAAACACACATAATTAAGTAATTTTAAGTAATATTGTGCTTTGTTATGCATACTCTAATTTGCATATCCAAATACAAGATGTCGAATACTCAAAGTTATAAAGGAAACATTCAATTACCAATCAAAATTTGATTCAGAATTTAATATTAAACTTGAATAATTACAAAGCTATTGTTACATATCATCCTCGCACAGTTTAGATACTGTCTTACTTTTTGCGATACCATATTGTGTGCACATGCACGACGCAAAACAATATACGCAATGTAGCATTCCAATAGCTGATGCCCATTTCAAGTATATTTGATACAATTGCTGTTATAGCAACATTTGCAACCGCAGTTCATCTTAGAAATTAGTTGTGTTATAGCGTTTTTGAATTGGTTTTGTATCACCCCTCATTACTGGCGCCTGATTTTATAACATATTAAAGTATATACATGGACGTATTAACTTAAATACTTAACAAAATACCCGGGTGACATGATCCAAGACTAAATTTAATTTAAGATTATTTAATTGACATTGATTAATGAGTATTTATATCACCAGTAAAACTGGGCTGTTTGTTAGCATTTATGTGGATATTTATATATAAAAAAAAAAATATTTCTTGTTGTGTGCTATTTTGTACGGAATCCGTATTTCAGATATTAGTGATAACCAAAAAAGCGGTCGTACAAAGCTGCCCCGTACATTGATGCATTTTTTAAATTGCTTTTGATTCCGTGGAGTCATGGATAATGTTCAGTGTTGTTTGAGAACAGAAGACCGTTAAGACAGGAGTGAGGCGGCGTGGTGAATTCCAATCAAACTGAATTAGTTATTGTCATACTTTAATTGTGTTATGTGATTCAAATTGGTCATTTAAGTATCGATTACCTTTAAAGGTATACTATATAATGGATAATACTTATTATAATATGTTGTATGCCACTCATTGAAATGCACATAATTGATTTCTAATTATTGGTAATTAAATGATATGATACGACAAAATGTGCAAAGGAGACTTTGTATAAATTTTACGAAAATAATATGTTTAAATTAATGTTATGAATCTCATTTATGGCCCCAATACTAATTTCACATTGAATGCACACAATATCATTTTTTACATCTATTTTAGGTAAGCTTACAAGAATTACTAAAATATATTAACAACACATGGAAAGCAACTTCATATTTGACATACTGTTATAATGTTTGTGATTATTTTTTTTAAATTTAAAAAGGCTACACTACAATTTAGTTACATAAAGTATGTCTGTTACGGAGTTTTACAATTACTGGTCTCATTAGAAAATTACCTAGCGGCAGAATTTATTTCAATCTGATAATACATAATTGAAGAGTGTAACTTTGTTTATCGTTTTATGTTGTGCCGCGTTTGTGTAATGTTTATGCTTTCTATTTATTGGTTGTGTTGCTGTCCCTAAATATAGGTCCATGTTATCACTGTTTCTGTATGAGTGTTTTGTTCTAATTAGTCCATACATTTATTTTGTATGTGGTGCTATGTTGGTCTTATAATGTTTCGATGTGTACTAGTATATTGTCAATAAAGTATATTGCATTGGCGTAACGAGACTAAAGCTCAATATATACTAGGTATGTACGTTCACGATCGTTCCATAGCGCCAATTGATATCGCTGTAATGTTAAAAGACATTATATTGGCCTATCTATAAAACCTAGTTTAATGATTTTGATAAACAGAGAAAAGCAGACCTTTAAAAAATATAAATCGTAGGAGATGGTCAAGACTTTACCGTATTATAAAAAAGCGTATAATTCTGATGGTTCCCTGCGCCATATTGCGTTGTGTATTGATTGTTTTATTTTGAACAGAGTACCTAACAGGAAATTAAAATCTATCTCAATACTAAGGCTGGCCTCTGTAGAGGGAAGCCAAACACATATTGCAAAAACAACAACCGCCTGATGTTATTTTGATATCTTGATACGAAATAACTGGAATTCCTAAGTCAAAGCAAACTATGATCTCAAGACAGTACGTGTGTATATGAAAACAGTCATAAATATAGTCACCTCAAATAAAAAATGGATAATTGCATTAATCATTGCTTACATTTAGAATAATACATAAACTGAAATATTTTGTAGGGCATACTTGTGTTTCTTAACCAAAGCATGTCGACTGTTTTTAAACTACCAGTTATCACTACATTCTGGATATACATAACACCTGTTTCTAATATCAGAACGTGTTGGCTAGAGGTTATAAAGTACATATTGTAGAATAAATCATCTTGCACATCCGATAAAATAGTTGCAGAGTCAACGACTGATTGTAATGATCAATCGACACAGTTTTGTAGAGATAATATCAAAATAACCAAATATCAGAGTTGGTTTATCCATGAAGTGTGTGTGGTAAATATCGCATAATTTAGATGAACTTGAATGATTAAATTATCTGTTTCCAACTTTAGAGTCCCATTACATATCATATTTATGAAGAGAGGTATGAGATCGTTGCCGAGTTTTATGAGACGAACTTTATTAAATTTATATCAAAAATCGTCAAGTAATGCATCATCATTCTTAACACATAACATGTTTAGTCCAAAATCCGTATTAATTCATATATGTTCATAAAAAGGTTAAAATAGAATTAAAAACATTAAATTGATGTCAATTAATATATTGAATTATACATTTTTGTTGAAGCACCGTCTAAAGGTTAATTACATTGTATATTGTACAGCTTTGATAAACCTTCTATATTTAGATTCGACCGCGGCGTGGTCTAGTGGTAGAGCGTCTGCCTCGCATTCGGAAGGTCGTGGGTTCAATCACCGGCCGGGTCATACCAAAGACTTTAAAAATGGTACTAGAAGCTTCCTCGCTTGACGCTCAGCATTTAGAGAAGAGTTCTAGGTCTGGTCGGCCCAGTGTCAGTATAATGGGACTGGGTGAGGTATTATACCATGTGTCTTTGGCATGATACTCAAGTGTGACAGCGCTTAGAATACTGTCTCAAGTAGACACCGTTACGATATACAGACCCTAAACCACTCAAGTACCCCATAATTGCACTCCGTTTGCGCTCAGTTTGCACTCCGTTCGCGCTCCGTTCGCGCTTAGTTCGCGCTCCGTTCGCGCTCCGTTTGAGTGCACTCGATTAAACGCGGTTAATTTTATGCACTCACAAACGCAAGTATTCGCTCACGAGCGCTGTATAGCTGAGTGCTCTATTTAATACTCCTCTTAGCGTTCGCTTCGTTCAGCGTTCACTCAACGTTCAGTTCGCTCAGCTCGGTTTCCGACCCATAACCAATCGCAACATCTCAACTCTTTAAAATGATTCTATATTGACTTTTTAATTTAATCTGTTCCAATGGAGCAATAAAATGTATCCATGGGATTTAGTCAAGGTAAATTAATTCATAATCCGATTGTTTGTCTATATATTATGTCACCCGCTGTGCGAAAGGTTGAACTAGTATCGATAGTAGGCATGTTTAACGGAAGTGTCTATGTTTTGATATGTGATCAGTGGTCTGGGTGATCAAAGAATATCGCACGTTATACCGGCTTCTGTTATCCAGACCGACATGTGTTTGCGTCAGTATCTTCTTTGATATACCGTTAGCCGTTTGTTACAGGAAATCAATTAAGTTTGTCCACAAAATTTACATAAACATCATAAACATAAACTAAATATATTGTTATTAATGATTAAATTTAATTAATAATACCATACTGTTGATACCTCGTTGGCCTTATAATAATCCATAAATCTGCTCAGTGTAAGCAGTGACTTAACAACATGTGGATATATCACTGGTTTTGTTAATGTTCAAACTAAAATAAGCTTTATAATCAATAATATGCACTGCATGGGTGATAGAAAATTTATTATAATCCGTGCGATGCAATTCGACATTATAATAAATGATTTTTGAAAAATAATAATCTTGTAGTGTTTTTCTCGATTTGGGTCCAAATGTAGCTTCACTAAACTTAGAAAAGATATTCTGATATTTTAAGTTTTATAATTATTTTCGTTATCATTATGTATATAAATATACTTGCAATGAACTTTTTTTCAGTGGGTTTCTCAAATTATTCTTTTACTGATAGTATGCCTTATGTTAATACATTATTTAAAATGACAAACTATAATAAACTTGTTTGAAACTAAACCCACTGTGCTATACCGCTAATTATATGACACGCAGCAACACACCTGTGGTGTTAATTACGTTATGTCACATGCCAGTGAGAGCCGTGTCAATTAAGTTATATGCTAAAGCGGTGACTTATCGGTCTATTGACCACGGAAGATATGTATGATTTCATTTTGATTGTAATTCGTGCCATATGGATGAATCTTAATTGAGCCAACATTATGTGATTGAAAAGAAATGATAAAAAAGAAAAACTGTTAGCCAATAAACAACAAATAAAAAAATCATTTAAGATATTGGTTATTCGAAGTTTCAGAACGCTTAAGTATGTAAATATCATGATGTTAATATCATTAAATTAACGAACCGAAAACCCCACGCCAGTTCTGAATGACTGGTAGAAAGTGTGACATACACGTATTAAGGGATGTATATTCAGGGCTGTCATTTTACCACAGCTGCCATAGCGATTTCTTATAAAAAACAGATCAGAATTGTTAATTTACAAAATAAAACAATCCTACAATTTTAAAACTAATAAAAATTAAAGACATGTCTCTAAATAATTCCTTGTAAAAATGTAGTATTTTATTTGTATTATTTTTTACTTTCATTATTTGTTTTATTTTTTTAAATATTATTATCATTGGAGCTATTATTATAATATACATATTGACTTATTGATTTGTCACAGCTTTTATATTGGATACGTGCGTACGTGCATCTGGTCAGTCGTTCACAATTAATAAAACAATTTAATTACTATTATGAAGGCAGAGTTGCATTGCAATCATCAAAACAGATACCCTTGGTGAGAACCACATGTGTGTCAATAAATAGTTAATTGGTGATTTATCGGTCCATTGATCACGAAGAACCCTGCCGGTGTGTAATTTTCATTTTGATTATAATTTGTGCCCGATGAATAAATCTTTATTTAACCCGCGGCATGTGATTGGATAAGAAATATATAGTCACAATCAATACTTAAATATGCAGATTTTTTATAATATTATTATTATCCTCATTATTATTAATAACTATTATATATTTTATTATTATTGATAACTATTATTATTAATATTAGTGTTATAATTGCAATATTACTTTATTATTATATTATTATATTATTATATTATTATTATCTGGGTATTTTTTTTTCTTTATTATTATTGTTGTCATTTCTTACTTGTTGCGCCTTTCACAGCTTTTATGATGGCTTAATTGTTACGTACTTACGTGCACGTGATCAGGCGTATCGATTTTGAAAAATTGTTGAAAGCGACGGTAAACACCATACAACAAAAATATTAAGATTCGTTGTTCATTGCTTCAAGTAACCAAAGGATAAACCAATTATTGTAATATCTTGTTGCTTAATTATATGATATATCATATATAACCGCATTGGGTATACTGTTTGCCCGTTAATGACGGGCAATCACGCTATGCATATCATTTCGCGTTGATCCTCATTGTTGTTTATGGTAAATAAAATGTCATATTCGATTTTGTATAATATGAATGGCTTTCATTGACTTTATGATATTTAACGTTAATGTGTTTGTTGAGGGGCAATGGGTAAATGATAACGACACGAAACACTAGGGCAATAGACACAGTCATATATGTGAAAGTTATTAAGGTCGTTCTTTCTATGTTTTTTGTTTTATTAATTATTTGCTTCTTTGCTTTAAAAATGTATACCATGTCTGTTCGTGTTTGATAAATAAATAATGAAAGACGCACAAGTTCTTCATAGAAAGAGTATAGCATATACTGTATATTAGATATTAGCTGTAGCTGAAAGCTGTTTGTAAATCGTGATGTTAAATTGGAAGATATTGTGAACCGTTTTGTGTTTTTATGAACAGGTAGTAAGTGATTACGTTGTCAATAATGCTATGGTATTTGCTTTTTAGGCAATCTATTTAGTCTGGTGTAACGGTTGTGGAGAGTAAGAGTATTTTGTAGGCACGAACCCTCGGTTAAGCTCAGGAAAGAGATGTAAAATGACATGAACTACAACTAATGTTGATTTCAGTTCCAGAATTGTATGAAGTTCAAAGAAGCATCCTTATCTGAAACGAGAAACATGTGTCTCCGGACAGGAATTAAAAACTCCAAAACGCTCTGCTTGCGGGAAGATGTATACAGAATCTCAGTCTCCATTTGTAGACATAAAATATCGTGTGTTTGTCTCGTGTTTATTTTATATCTTGAAATATGTCATAAACAATGATTTGTCTTCATATATTTCTGACTTGTTTACAGATCTCGTTTTAGTGGTGGCTTACTAACGTGCATGGAAGTTGCTTTTGATCAGGCTATGTGCGTTAAAGTATAGAGACTCGATCTTACAGCATTTAAAACTAACGTATTTACTTGTATAATACGCCTGATAACTGCATTATTAACAATTAATAAGTAGTTATATATAATCTATATCAGATTAAACTATTTCATGTAAACAAGGAAAAACTCAAACTATATTACACTATTTCTCAGTGGAAACAAATGTCATACAATGTACAATTTCCTAACACAATATACCGATCGACTCCTGAGCTTACCGCGAACTTGATAAGCTCTCTTTTGGAGTCTTTATTTTTAAACATCAATATAATATGATTCTCTGTAATTCAAATGTTAAAGTATCGTGTGCAGAGGGTAACTGGGTTAGCCAAAGTCTTAAATAATAGTATCAATATTGGAATATTTTTTTCTAGTCGCTACGCCCATTGCACTAACCTTCGAAAGTCTTAAATTGTCTATACGTAGACATTGTGACACATAGACATTTTAATTTCGCAGTATTCTTTATAAATATTAAATATTATCCACTAGGCTTATACTAGTTCGTAAAAAGATGTAAGTGAAACACTTAACGAATTTTCGTGTGTTTTTTAACTTAAAATGTTACAATAAATTGTGAAACCGACTGCAATAATGACTAAGCAATGTGATTAAAATAGTGTTGAAAGTTAAATTTATCTTGTCCTAATGTTGATAATTTACCTAATAATTTTAACGCATACTTAACTGAATTATGAAACAAAATCTATCATATAAACATGTCATATATATAAATTATATATACTTTTCACACAAAACCAGTTCATATCTTGGAATACCTATAGGATGTGCTCTTACAAAGACAAATATAGCCACCATTTTCATTGCTTTGATTGATTAAATGTGATTTTTCAGCTGTTGTCGAGTATTGTATAGAGCGTGCATTGTCTATCATTTACTTTGTATGCATAGATAACTTCAGTATTGACACCTTAATGTTACATGTATACCATTGCACCTGAAATTTAACCTTGACGATCAATGCAATTTTTACCACAATGAATCTCTAGATGGGTATTTTGTTTTCAAATTGGAATCTATAGATGTATCTGGACCAATAATATTCATGTATTATTTTTAATTTTCTTCAAATACAAAAATACCTTCTGGATTTTATTTATTAAGTCAAGTCAAACATGCATGATATTTGTTATCATGTGTTGGAAATATATCGACTTGCCGACTACTTTATAGTCATATATTTGAGTGTTAATGATATTTAAAAACACGACATGTCAATCAATTACCATGTAATATTTGTGAAAATTATCATATCGTTTATACTGTTATATATATTGTGTACAAATATATCGAATGTCATTGAAACTGTTCCTGAACAATTGAATTTTAAAAAAAAATTGAATTTGAATTAAGTATAGCAAATGAACTGTCTACTTCAAAAAATTATCTCAATTCTCTCTGACGCTGTCTTAATGCATACGCATCTAAAGTTAATAAGAAATATGTTCTTGAAATAATATACACCATAATCATATAAGGAAATGTGTATACCCGTCTTCGTTTAAATAATAGGTTGATTCGGTTAACGAAAACTTAATATCTAGTACAAAATGTAAGAAGACATGTCAAATCGCTATATGAGCATTCAAAATAAACAGCTATCATAACAATATGCTACAATAAACAGGAAACAGGAGCCAATGACATGAAAAGATCAGTAGCGGAACCAGCAGGGAGAATTGACATGCTTAACACGAACACACAGCCTTGCTGTTCATCACGTAGTCATAGCATTAAACAAAACGTTGTTTAACAATAGAAACTCTTTCAAACAAATATCAGTAAATATCGCATTGTTTGTCAGAATAACTTAATTCTGATAATGATTGTGTCGTATGTGATCTTTTAATGTTATAAAAAAATCGGAAATTTATAGCAAAACATGTCGCACAAAACTGTTGAATTAATGTTCAATAACAATACTACTTGTATACACGGATAAGGCTACTAAGTAATGCTAGAACCACTCACTTTTTGTTCCGATGGTATCATGGTATATATATGTGACTTGAGATCCAAGCATCATTGACTTATTACTTTTCATAGATGTTATTATTTTACAAAATATATAATAGACGTTGCAGTAATTACTTGAATAAAGTGTGCAAAAAATCAAATTTAGCGGAAACTCAGCAATTTACACCCAACACGCTCTCGCGTACGCACAATGCGTACGCATGCAAGCTACGTATAATTACATAATATTTAATTGAACATTTTATAGTTTGTTTATTTTGAGTTTGTTAAAACATACTTGACCTTTTCCAATAATTCTTGAAAGTGTATCTATTCTGTTAAAATAAGATGACATTTCACTCTTTGACAATGACTAAACTAATGCGCATTTGATGTTTATTTTTTTCTCTGCATAATGTATAGATAAAAAAACTTTTTAAAGATAAAACTATTTTTGAAGACATTATAAATTGGTATCATTATAGGAAACTGAGAAATATTTTCAATTGATTAAATGATTTCAGCTGCTAGCCTTGAAATTTAATTGAGCTATAATTTGAAAAGAAATAAAAATACCGGCAAAATAATATAATGGAAGACTTATAAAGGTTAAAGCATGTCGAAAGTCTATTTATAATACTATATTTGGATTTTCTTATAGACAAACGACTAGTGCGAAATGTAAGTTAATTTTATATAGACCAGGTTAGGTAGCTTGTAATTGGAAATATTTAAATTAATATTTTAAAATTATCAGAACGTTATAATATGGTATGCAAAAAATGGTGCTTTATATTTGAAGGATGATCGTTTTGTTTTCTATAACTCATTATACAGATATTGATTTAACAGTGTTAAACAGAAACAATATTAAACATACTGACAGTAAATAGTCCTATACTGATACATGTACATAATTTATACAACATTTCGTTAGTCAATTCGTTCATGTAATTAATTAAATGATACAATCACGGAAAATGAAACAAATCAAATCAATTAATTTATTTGAGATTTAATCAAAATTATACCCTTACATCCGCCATAGAGTTTATTGAAGATTGAATAATACTTTTAATAATTAAAGACGTTCTAAAAAATGGTGGAAAATAATGAAACGTGCTTGATTGTATATAACAAGCATGCATTTAACTACACACGTACGCACGCACTTTTTCCACTCAAAACCCAAACAGAAACTCACGGAGGAAATGTATTATTAAGCTTTTAGCTCGTACTATTTCGGGACTAAATATATCTGTCGTATGGCTAACTGAAAGAAATGAGCTTTGAACCGTCTAATGTATACTCGATCAACCCAGATATTTTCAAACCAGGTCAATGCTTAAGACAACTGTGATTCTGACCAATAGAGGAGTGGTCAGAGTATAACTTCAAGAGGATAACGTCAACTAAAACTGACCACTTGCTACTGGGCACTGATCGACAAATAAACACCCGTGTCAAATCATCAATAATTTCAAGCGAGGACGAACGAAGGAAAACTGTATTACGTCTGACCAAAATGTTACTACTGCATTGTTCCCGTATATGATTTGATTAATTATGTAGCAAATAGATATATTTAATTTGTAAATAATTATTCAATCAATTAACACGAGCTTCGAACGAGCGATTTAGTGCTCAAATAATGAAGTATTATTTTTTATTAATCGTTGCAACAGTTTTTATAAGGCCTACTTCTAATTGTCCTAGAAATGCGTTTTCTCCTAGTATTGCATCGATTTCGCACAAGCTAAACTCCATGAAGCTACATGCTATATAATTACACTATTTCAACTAAGAACAATAAGGACAAGTTGATGTTGAAATGTTTAAATTATGTGGACATAATAACGGATCATAATAACATTATATTTCTTTAGCCGATTTGAAAACGGATTGCAAATCGCTACACTTTAGTAAACTTTAATGTGTAAAATGATTAAATACAAATACTAATGAAATAAATCAACAATTGCGAGTGCATTATTAAATATATCACGGTTGTGATAATATATAACATTGTGTAAGTATTCCTACGTGGTGGTATGCGTAAATGCATTTTCAAAGTATATCACAATGACGTCAATAAGCTTACTTAGCAGAATATAACATAAATACAATTATGGACTAAATGTGTATCTTGCAGAAACGTTATGCTATTTAAATAATGAATACCTGGCACTACAATAAACTATGGCAATCGTTTTCGATGTACAAAATACTGTACCGTTACTATTTAAATAAATTCTAGTCAATGCCAATTTTATCATATTATCTCTTTTAAAGTATAAAATGACCTATTCATTTGTTGTAGTTTATGCATTTCACATAGATATTTGGCGAAATACACTCCTTCATTATTTGCGCATTATAATATGTCCTTCAGTCAAGCTCTGCATGATGGAAAACTTCCTGAAATATTTAAATTCAATAAGACATGTTTTATCTTTTAAAAGTAGAAAAGAGTCAGTCTTTGAAATATTAACTGGAATCATGATTCAATTTATTTTGAAAATAAAATTAGGTTGATTAAATAGACCACTTATTGTTACATTGGAACTTCACATCCAATCGAAAAAACTTCCCAATGACATGTATAAGTTGATTCGATTTACATGTGCGACGTTTTGATTCTATAAAACGAACAGTCAAATTTAGCATTATGTCTACGGCTGTCAATCATTTTTAAATTTCACTTGAGGCCAGTTTTGTTTTTTACAGACCGTCATATAACAGTTTTTTTAAATATTGTTTTAGAAATTTAGACAGCGAGAAAACTGCCACTCACTTAAAAATCATATATCAAACTTGATTAATAAGGTCCTAAGCAAGTTTTCGATTGAAGATCAATCTACTTTTATTGCAAATTTCAATAACGTACGAGTATACCTTTTTGAAAATACGTTTCAAGCATTTTTATATTTAGATGGTTAACAACTAAAACAATTAAGATGCGATGCAGATAAGCGTTGTTTAAAAATTAGCGTAGACAATTTTGATGTAAGTAATCCATTCGAACAATGTGATATCAAAAACATGGAAATTGTCAATTCGTGTCTAGATACCAAATATGACGTACGAAATACAATGTTATGCATTTGTTTTTTTTCCATTGTACTTCGGCGCTGCTAAGATTATCTGCACGTTCGTAGTTAGTTCTAATATGACATGCTTTCCATTGATAAGACTAACTTGAGATTACCTGACTAACATATCTACTAACAATTTTATCTCACAACTGTAAACGTTAGTACACTCGTAGGCAATTTATACTATTTTATTAAGAAAGAGCATCAAACAAAACCAGTATTGTTAAAGCAATAGTAGATTCCATTATACAATAAACTTTTTTAGCATTATTTTACAATGTTACTGCTGTTGCTCAATGCCCCATTACTTTCAACTTAATTAATAGCACAGTTCTTTCTAATGAATTAATTGTTTCATGAATTATTTGTTTCCAGAAAAAGAAAATCAAGCTCAGACCAACGTCCATATCATGAAGAGTAGAAGCTGAAATCTGAATAAAGAATAAATCGTCAGCCTTCGTACGCGATTAACTCGAAGCTTTTCTGTTTTTATCGATAATGTGTTGAATTTATTAGAAAAAAAAATACAAATCAACATAAATACCACATTCGGACGATTCAATGCAGTGTTCAATCTGTATATATATACAATTTTATTATTTATTTAACTATATAACTATATAACCTTTGTAAAATGCAGATATCCTTTTTCGTGACAGAGGGAAATGTTAGACGTAATGATATTTTTTCCATAAGGTTATAAAGTGGGACTATATACAGCTGTCAAATTGTTCCTTTGTTGACATAAGTGATGATAACTTAATGAGATTTCCGGACGAGGTCAAACTATTTAGTAACAAGTATGTGATACAGTCGGTATAAATAAGTGGCTACTCTCCGCTGTCTACTGCGATGTTAGTCCCTCTTATCGAGTGAAATTAGTCGAATCATGCAAGTATTTTAGTACAGTCAAATTATTGGAAAAAAATATAACGAAAAAATCATTTCAAAGCGAAGATAAGAAAGACATAATGATCTATTGTTACGGCTTAAGACTTCAATAAAAAATCAAAACTGACTCATTTTAAATGTACCAATTATAACATAGTCTATGTTAGCAATTTTTAAAAGCGGTTTATGGAAGGAGACAGACTATTAACTAACATATCAAACAACAATCATCTATCAACGCAACATTTTAAAAACTAGAGTTTCTGAAACTGAGTTCGGGGTATAAATGGATATATTTTATGGGTAATACTCATATATTTAAGTTACACAATGCAGAAGTTCAGTTTGGCATATAATTATACAGATGTTGAAATGTGCTTATCTTTAAAAAGTATATCAGTATCAGGATTTGATCTCACAACAGCACTGACCATAACTGATTGCCTTTCAATGAGTATGAAGCTTTGATTGTATACCACACATGACTTGAAAAACATCACTGGTTTAAACATATTTCGTTGAATGTGTTCACATAATAAGCAAACCGGTCGGGCAACGTTTTGGCAACATTAGTAACGGTCCTCCCCTTTCAATATACATATGGCATCCGAATCAAAATGGCAAATGTAACATTCAGTAGGATGAAAACTAACAATCAAAGAAATGAAGTGATAAATAAAAAGAGAAAATAGGTAGGAAAAACGAAAAAGAGAGAAATGATATAACATGTTTTTTTAAGAGCTGTCATAATATTGTTCCGGTGCATTGGAGGCCTGCATACAATTTGGTATCTGATGCCGAGAGTGAATTGTTCACAAAACGTTTCGTGTTTTTGATAGATTGTTGTAAACGGTACCTGTGTAAATGGTAATGTATTTGTGTCACTGGTATGTTTCTCTTACAAATAAAAGCACTCGTGTACTTAAGGGAAGAAAACAGCGTGTAAAATGAACAAAAAGTCGAGGTCGATCATCAGTATATATAAGGTCATTGTATTAAGTAATGCCCGGTTCTTCCAGAAACAGTTGTAATAAATACACCTTATAACATACAAAATTCTTCCGGTTATGTTGTTTTTAACACAAGAACACGACTATTTGCAATATTCCTTTATTCCGTCATGTGTATCTATTCTCGAATACACTTCCTGAGTACATACTCACTCAGAGACTGTATCTGTTTTATAACAAACGTGTATTTTAAAACACAAATGGTACCAGCGTATTATCTAACTGGAAGTCGAATTGTATCAGTCCTCCACGCTCGTTTGAGAAACGGATGTAGTCACATTAAGTGCTGATAGTTTCAAAATATCTTTAAAACGTGATGCCAGAAATGACGGTTGTGGTAATGAAAACAACATGCCTGAGAAATCAAGTACATCAATACCATTTAATTTTGATGTAAAACACAAGAAACGCACCCGATTTCTCAAGATATATTGAAAACGCTTTGTACAGTTATTTAGAGTCACACTATGATGTCAACGTCTCATAACTTTATATTCGAGGATTGATTAACTTCAGTTAGATATTCTGTCAAGTCGTACAGCCATGCAGCAGTGATATTACACTTGGCATTATCATTAATATTACACTTTACATTATTAGTGGTATTTAACTGATATTATCAATGTTATTACATTTGGCCATATCAAACATTTGTTCTTGGTTTATTATTTTTTGACGGTCGTTTCATTAAGTCAAATATTTCATACACGTGTTTATTTTATACACGCAAAGTGGTTTAGAATGTTTTAACAAAACATTTGAAGTGTTTATAAAATGGTTCATATACATTTAAGGGGATCAATATATGAATTTAAAATTCAGTGACTAATTTTTGTTACTTCAAAGTTTGGTATACGGACGTTAGTAAAACGGGCCTTTTCACCGTAGCTTTATTGATACAATAATTTAGTTTTATAACACGTGCATCTCATATCAGTGTAATGTAAAATATTTATGGAATATATGTTATTTGTCGAAATAGGTTTTGAATTATAAAGCAAAAGTGTATACAAGACATAATGAATGCATAAGTTAAATTCGATGGTAGGTAGTTTAAATGTTACCACAGGCATAATACCTACATACATTTGCATTACTGAGGTTCTCACTAACCAATTACCTCCCCTGGTTGATGGTAGCGTCCAAAACTGTATAAAACGGTTGGGCTTTATTTCTTGTTTCGAAACGCTTCAAATAGTCACATTTCTTTGCACACATGAGAATATTGGAAGATTTCCATGAGTTTGTCAAATATGGAATTATTGAAATGGTGAAAAAGCAATCTGTATTTAGAAGCGCATATTTATATGTTAACAGTACACAAAATATTGGTGTGCGAGACGTAAAATAATATATATAATAAGCGTAATGCAGTAAAGCGGTTGTATATGTTCAAATATGTTCAAATTTCTTTATTGTGCTTATTTTGTTCTATGCAGTCTGTTAATTTCAATTTTCTTATATTCGATTTGTCTTTATACTAGGCATTGTTGTCACCATCAACATCGATTGACACGATTTCCAAATTCAATAAAATTATGCAAACGCGGTTCAATAACCGATTTCTATCGTCAAATACATACTACTCTAAATGATTGCATTAACATTTAATATGCATAACGTTCACATTTTGTTACGCTTATCAAACACATAAAGGCACACACATCAACACACTTGCGCACAGTCACGCATGCTAGCAGTTTTAAAAACCAATGTAGTGGAATGCATATCGTATGTAATGTTAACGTGCGTTATATTTTAAACACTGTTATTTTTATAAACAATAATGAGAGATAAAATGGCAAAAGAAATTTGCTCAGAATCATAATAAAAGTTTTGAAATTCTTGTTTTGAAATGACAAAACTGCTTTAAATATCTACAGCCTATATATATATATATACCATCATACCACACAACTATACATAAACAAACTATTGGGAATATAAAACAGTTATAGAGTATTACATCGTCCAAGACAAAATATTGCTGGCGATATCAACGGAAATTATCACCAAGCAACGTAAGAGTTAATTATTTACAAGAAATAAGCGGAAGGTTGAGATAAAAATAGTCTTCGACGTTCCACAAAGCAATTATGTCAAGTGAAACATAAGTATCATCGTTGAATGTATAATTAACAATACGATACAACAAAATGATAACGAACAATAGAATAAGATTTGGTTGGCAAAGACTCTTTTAATTAAAATATTACGAAATTTTGTGTCAAATTATGTTTATTTCACCACTCCTTACCATTTATATGCATCTATGCATGCTTGCATTATTGCGTTTTGCATTATTCACATACACATGTAATAAAGCCTGACTGTAGTTGTACATACACAGGATTTATTGTTTTCAGAACACACAATGGTTTTGTTGTTGTGCTCAATAATTGCACATTCCTCTGAAAGCCATAAATGGATTCTTGGTCCTGTATTGTCGTAATTTTATTAGTAGTATATTTCTGCTCTGGTTTCTGTAAAGTCATATAGTATAGCATATCTTATGTCTTTATATATACACATAACTAACGTGAATATGTTGAATATTTCTGTGTTTTACAATATACACACGACCATTTCTGTGTTTTACAATAAGCACATGACAATTTCTGTGTCTTACAATATACACATGACCATTTCTGTGTTTTGCAATAAACACATAACCATTTGTGTGTTTTACAATATACACATGACCATTTCTGTGTTTTACAATATACACACGACCATTTCTGTGTTTTACAATTAGCACATGACAATTTCTGTGTCTTACAATATACACATGACCATTTCTGTGTTTTGCAATAAGCACATGACAATTTCTGTGTCTTACAATATACACATGACCATTTCTGTGTTTTACAATAAACACATGACCATTTGTGTGTTTCACAATATACACATGACCATTTCTGTGTTTTACAATAAACACATGACTATTTGTGTGTTTTACAATATACACATGACCATTTCTGTGTTTTACAATATACACATGACTATTTGTGTGTTTTACAATATACACTTGACTATTTCTGTGTTTTACAATATAAACATGACTATATCTTTATTTAACAGTATACAAATAACCATATCTTATGTATTTGTAAGTGGATAATATGATGACGATAATTTTATTTTACACTTATACTACTATAATGAATCATTCGTGTTTCCGTAAGCTTAAATATAACTATTTAAGAACAAAACAATAAGGAGATGTAATATTTATAAAACGTTTTATGTTCGATATGTATGATAATTTCTATTTTTATTACATTTTGTTAAAATTTGAAAGGTTAAAGATGAATTCATATTTGCTGTTAATTATATGACTATTCAAGATTTAGTGATACTTTATTGCGGTATTTATCTATTTGTCTATATGTACACCATATGCAATTAAAATGCGCATCACCCTGGAAACGAAGACACAATTGTCGACGCAGTCAAAATACAAAACAACTGTAAATATAAATTACAAGTCAAATAAATATAACGCTATCAATTTATTTTATCAGATGTTTGAACACTTACAGAAAACAACAGTTGGCCCCAAACTCGTATACGCGTGGGTGTAAATACAACAACCCTGTCAGCTTCTACTCTCAGAGATGCTTCAACATCCGAAGGACACATGTACGTCGAAGAAACAAACATTGCATATAGAAAAAAAAACAAGTTATGTCACATGCATTTGAAAAGTGCTTAATGCCATTGCATAAGTCGCAGAAACAAAGTAATATTGTTTATGGTACGGCAAAGGGAGTAGACAGCTGTCTCGAGATTTACTGTTTCATTTTTATAAACCGCCTAAAAAAATTTTGAGCGAAATTTTTATGCGTTATACTAGTCTTGTTTGATAATGAAATCATATCCAAAAGAACAAAAACAAATGGTAAGCCTCTATTATAAAATGCTTTTTTATATTGTAAAGATTTAAAATAAAATTAAAATCATTATATATTAATTCACAAACCTAAATTAGCTGGTGTGAACATGTAGCGTTTTTTTTTAAAATATGCTTGATGTGTAATTAAGTGTACAGCCAGTGTCCATGCCATATTTTTATATTAACATAGTGTAATATCATTTCCAATTAAACACTCTAATAACTCGACTCACGTGCGGAAAATGCCGAAATTCGTTCGAACTTCCCGAACACATAGTTTTACGTGAAGTCCATTTGGAATAACACAATGGCGTTATTTTGAGACGTTATGTCATACAACGACTGATAGCAGCTCATATTACATGTAAACGTTAAAATAAGTAATATATTTCAATGACTATTGCGTAAGATTAATTTCGCACCTAAGATACGGTTGACCCTGAAATGCTCGATTCATCGTTTGCTTAAAATATAGGTAATTCATACAAATTACATGTTTTCCTGCTCACAAAAATTCTCCATTCTGACCTACTTCGGTGGAATGTTTCGCGTCTGGCATTCAATCAATCATATTCAAACTTTGATTAAACCATCTTCCTCAAGTTTTTCGTCTCTTGTTTTTGCGTTATTTTCAGGAGTCTGAAAATGTTGGAATAATGAGATTGGAATCTGCATAGATAATTAAATCTTTAAGGCTATAGTTTAATGATGTATTTATAAAACATACCGAAAACTTATATTCATAAGGTTTGCTAAAATATGCGTTATATTTTGTCGTTACTGTTTGTTGAATGACGTAAGTTTAATTATGACAAATACGTGTTTTTTTTTTAAATGAAGTCAAGTAACTTCTTACCTTGGTACAGACTATTTTTTTAACCAAATTCACTGTATAACAATATTAAAATATGTCAACATTGTTGAGAAGCTACTGTAATTCTGACCGTCTCGTATACAACGTTAAACAGGTTTATACTTAATCAAAAGTACATTGGACATAATATTATAGCACTTGTGGTAGTAATTATTACAAACACTGTTCGAAAAAAGAACCTTTGGAGGCAAACACGTCCATGGAAAAAAACAACTGCAGACCAGATTTTAATGACTCTTTTCTTGAATTCTTGAAGGGTAGTGTGATATAAAACAACATGCACTGGCTTAAGAGGTATTCTAGTAGGTGTTTGTTTTAAAAAAAATAATGGCTTCCAGACCTCACGTAAGTATAAAGGTGTTATAGCCAAAGAAGGTAGAAAAGACAATATAATAGCTGGCTCTATTAAATTAGCTTAATTGAAGAAAAAATAATATTTTAATTCAAACCGACAAACAGCAATGTTAAAACGTTAGAATCTACTTTGTTCACGTACCGAACCAAATTTGACATTATAGATGTACTGCCATATGTAGATTTCACCCTGGTTATAATACTGTGAAATGTTATATTTCAAAAATGTCACTACTGTTTATATAAGGCATAATAAAGTTACGCCATCTTTGCAAATATGAGACAAATATAATTATAAGCAATACTAGATCTCCTCAATTGTATTTTTATTATTTTTTCATACCGATATAAAAAGAAAGAAAAAAACCATACTTTTTGACATATATAACTGCTAGCATGCGAACAATTATGGATTATATCGCTTTATATAAAAACAAACATAATTAGAGAGACACATATACGTACTAAGTTATTCTAATATCACATCTGCATCAAATACTCAAATACATTTCCAGAATTAAAGTTCGGTCAAAATGTAATAACGTAATTGCAATAATTAGCGGCATAAAATGATTTCTGCAGAGTCATTAACAATGTTAGTAATTGAAGTGTGTATAACGTTATGTTTATTGACAATTTTAGAGCCTCTATAAACACTCGATAAATGTAATTGATTAATAGAAACTGATTCAAAAGCCGCAGTAACAGTACAAAAGGTAGTAGCAAGGTTGCATATGGTGAGGTTTCTAAAATCCCTGGCAGCAAAGCATCAGTGGAGGATTTTTTTAAATTTCATAAGTCATACATGACAGGTTAAGTTGAAATCTGCAAAAATGCATGTTTTTTACATCATGACAATTCGACAACAAGTTATACTTTATAAGTGTCACATTCAAAATACCTTTTTTTGAAAACTGTTGTTAATTCATATTCTTCCCAGTTATGATTGACAGCTGATCTAAATGTGTGACTTGATTCTCCAGCCAAGTACAACCAAGCATCTAAAGAGATAAGTCAATGTGCATTTAACTTTTTTTACACTTGTGGTTATAACTGCGTACAAAAAGAATTGTTGTTGTTGTTGTTAATTACCCAACAAAAAGTTAAAGCGGGTGATTGCCACCTCGAATGCATGGATTCATAAATGACAACCTTTACCTGTCTTACCTGTATCGGTCAATAGTATCTTACAAAGAAGTGTTTCTATGATATATATATATATATATATATATATATATATATATATATATATATATATATATATATATTTGATGTATCAGTGTCTGATGTGCACGCTTTAATAAAATAAAAGCATTAAATAAGCTATCAGATTCAGTTATTTAACCTATTTGTGCAAATATCCGTAGAACATTGTTAAAGATAAATAGTTTTGAAATTGGATTGCCTGTTACGTATTATTTTAGCATACACACTCTTGAACGTTTGTTATAGGGTATATGTTGCCTTTCATAAAATAAACATATAATATTATCACATGACATTTTATTTATCTGCATATTATTTTATTTGCATGTTTTGTATTGCCTGTGAAATAGTATACATTAGATATAATACAACAACCATTATGTATCCTCTGAAATAAAACTGTTTTAGGTTTAACTTATGTTGTTACTTTATAACACTAACCCAAACTTCGGGGCAACCAAATTTATTTGTAATAGTTATTGATGGTGAAATGCCTTTTTCCTCCTACACATAGTTTTCAAGTTTCTTAAAACACACACTTTATCGTCATTAAGACGTCACGTAGCTTGTTGACGGTTATAACGAGGTACTTTGACATATCAGATATATTACATGGGCATTAATGATTTATACCATCCGCCTTTGAGAAAGGGTTACATAATAAACGTATTAATCTACATAGTTGATGGAACAATGAGAAAAAAAAATTGACTCGCCTTGTTTGAACCAAACAAAACGCTGAGGTTGCAGATTTGTTCTCCAGCTTGACACACTTTCGAACTCAAAGTTAAGAAATTAGTATAAACTAAATTGAGTATATGTTACACACACACACATGCACGCACACACGCACGCACGCACGCACGCTCGCACGCACGCACATACGTACGTACGTACATACATACATAATACACACATTTTTGAAAGCTGATATAGCATTATTGATTTCAATATGTTTATGCAAATACTACTACTAGTAATAATAATAATAATAATAAACACATATTTATTATAATAATGATATTTAGATAATAATATCAATAATAATAACAATAATAATAATAATTATAAAAATAAGCATAATACTTTCAAATCATGTTCATGTGTTGATCGAGAAAAAACACACAGTTTTTTTTTAAGAAATTTATAGAAATAACACTATGGATATAGTATAACTGTGAGTTGTCGAATGACGTCAATGTCTCGGGATGAATCTATTCCAGACGTATAAATAACGCCATTGTGAAATATGTCCGTGCTGGAATGTAAGTCGTAATACACGTACGAGAGCTGCGTTATATCTCAACACCGAGCAACGTAATAAACTATGTTATTTGACGATATTGTACAATGAAACAAAATGTTAAATGGAGAGTACAAATCCAAGATCCATGACAACAAGTCGTCTATCAATTAATAAGTGCTACTTGGTTTGGCTTATGTGCAACCTTAACTACCTTTTTAATCATATAAAAGATTTATAACAATATAAACGGAATGTTATGTTAAAGCATGTGATCCTGAATGTTTTAGAATAATCATTAGACATAATCTTAAGTGACTTAAATGGTAAATAAATTTCTCTCTCTCAACCTCCCCCCATCCCCACTCAACTATCTTTTTCTTTTGATATCAATATATTTCCGAGTTTTGTACAAGTATTAAATGCAAAACAATTACAAAATTTATTGACATTGTCCGAAAATCTCATGTCGTTGCAATAACGGTATAGACCTAAATATATACTGACACTTCTATGGTGTTTTTGTTTTACTTTATGCAGGATTACATTTATTATATATTGCATTATCTCCACTGAGATATATTGTGTTAATATTTAATGAGAAGAAAAACCGGTTAATTGGTATTTCAATCAGTATGACTTGGTTTCCTCTTTTTGTACCAATTGAGAAATTGAGAACTAAGATAACCCATGCCAGCCACATTAGCCAAGGGAGGTTAAGATACGTATAATTACAGGGTATCTACAAGATACGTATAATTACAGGGTATCTACAAGATAAACCAGACGCATATCTATAGATTACTTATATTGATTATATGTTAGAAGGCATCTAACAATATTTATGATAAACACGTTCGTGTAGTTATAAGATGTTACAATATACTAGTCTTACTACTAAATATACTAGTCTTACTACTAAATATACTAGTCTTACTACTAAATATACTAGTCTTACTACTAAATATACTAGTCTTACTACTAAATATACTAGTCTTACTACTAAATCCAGATTCAAAATGAGTATCGTAATTGTTAGATTTTCCTTCAAAATGTGAGATCGATGTATATCATTGTGGATTGTGCTAGCAGTCACCTTGATGGTCGACCGTATATTAACGGTACCATTACAGACATAGCAATACAATGTCAGTGAGTATATACTGGTATGCTTGACTGGGAAAATCTATTTTACAATTTCTCAAATTCCTGATATACTTTTGAAATAAATAATGTGATACTAGTGTTCGCAAAATTAATGCTAAGATGTCAGACTTTAAAATAATAGGTTTATGCAGTATAGTCTAGTCGATAATCAGGTTAAGAAATCTACAATTTGTTGAACTAATTTAAAAATTGATACGAATGTATTGATAATAGATAATAATTCTTTATCATGTTAATGATCTGATGTTATCCTTTACACATACAATAGATCGATGTACATAAAAGCAAAACACATGGTCTTCTGTCATCCGTATCGCTTCAAAGTTGACATCGTAGACAGTACGTATTTGGCATTGTCAATAATTAAGCAATGTATTAATTATCAAAAATCCTTTGGTCATACAACGTAATGCATGTTGGTAATTGAACCATTTGAGTTGGACATCATTATTGCTTCTTTAACACTTTGACGACTGGAATAATTTGCTCTCGATTTTCTCCTAAAGCTTTAAACGGACAGATGACTGAATATTTTTCTGTATATCTGTCTTGTCGTACCCTTAATTTAACCTCTGTAAAACTACCAAGTACGCCTGCGTGTGCAAATATGTATTTACCTGAGTAGTTCTTGGTTTTACAATATATTAATGAATGTACATGCTATCGTTTTTGTAAGAAAATATAATCTAAGGGAGATATTTTTCTTTTACATTGCCTCGTATAATGCTACATTTATGCAGGCGAAGGCATAGCGAGAATGGCTACACTCCGTTATCAGACTTAATCGCTTCAATAACTTTAATTGTTAGTCGATATTCCAAGATGTCGTCCCCCGTTGTCGCTTCTTCTGTATGCATATATTATACTTTATTGTATAATTAGTGTCATCACGCTGGTTTGTTAAGTGTGCTCTTTAAATGCTTTGTCTCATATTCGTTAACAATTTTTATTATTACAATTGGTATAACAGGATGTATTATTAATTCAAAATTGGAAATATATTGTTTATATATGTAGTAAACTGAGTTAGTATATCTATAAATAGATATGTTAAAACATGCCAAAATACTTTAAATATGTACCTATCAAAAATCATACTGGTTACATAAGTGATTTTTTTAGAAATAGTCGATATAACGAGGTGATGGTCTCCAACAAGTTTATGCCTTGTGATTATTTTCAAGTATGTTTTGTCGGATTAGAAATATTGATATACTGTTTATTCATTTAGAATATGAATACGATTTATTAGATATGTATTGCATTTCTTTCCAGATATACTGCTTTTTGGTGGCTGATATACAAGAAACTACCTCTTTTCGATTCAAGATTATTATTACGTCAACACAAAGCTGTAACAAACCATCATTTTGAAGACAGACGTACATGTCCAGTAGAATATTGACAAAGAATGTGATTGCAGTGCACAAAACGCGTAAAAATATTGGTAAAAGCAATATCACCATTCAACCCCAGATATAACGAATTGTTAAAATATTAGCTAGTTTTATTAGTGTTTCATTATTATTTGGTTACATATTTTCGTAAGTAAACTTAAACTATTAAAATGGAAGTAATTGTTTTCATATTTCGAATAGATAGGTCATAGTTGGGATTTTTAATGTGTGATTTATTAAATATTGTATAAACGAGACAATGACTGAACTTGCAACAATTTGTTATTTTGGTAAAATGACTTATGAAAAATCAATTTGTATAAGTATACAAGTATATTAGTTCATTAAATAAGGAATATACTTATTGATGCACATTGTATGACTACGATTAACTTGTTTAAGAAATTAAAACTTCTAACAAATGTGTGGTCATAGTGTACGTATTCAATCATCGCGATTATTCATTAGATGAATTTGACAAGGGAAAGATGAATAATATACCAGTTAAATTGTGGCTTTGTCTTTTTGTTTACTGCCATTTAGTTCATAATATTCGGCGCCAAATAAATTTGTTTAGAGATACAGATTGATCTCAGCTGTATTCCTATTGCCAATTGTATTGGATAATTTTTCCATTATTTCGATATTCGTTTTTTATCTAATCATTAAAATAGTTCCATTATCGATACATACAGATATGCCTCTGTTTAAATGTTATGATCCTGCAGCTGGAATGGTATATCAATACAAAAATGCATTCTCTGATAAAATTTGGGAACATAGTATCCATGATATCAGTGTGCATCGGAGCTTGATAAGACATTTCTGGAAACAAATAATCCATTAAACAATTAAGCAGATATAAAACAGACAGTGCTACAAATAAAACAGAAAATAATAAGACATTGAACAATTGTATAGAAACACATATAAATATGAATACGCTCGATAATTGCATTTTGGGAAGTATTGAAGACATCATATCTGTTTCTTTACCAATAATCATAAGATGTTTTCTTACTAATAAAACAATAAATAATTACTTAGCAACGTCAAACTTTGATCAGGAGAACAAGTATATCATTTGTGTTAGCTCGAGGCTAGAATAGTGACAGTTCTAACATGTTCCTAAAGGGAGTATATCAGAAAAAAAAAACGGTATAAATGACTAAAAATGAAATAATTATTAAAATGGATAAAAAGCAAGACTTTAGTCATTACAATTAATAAATGAAATTCGAATGGGTTGGTATGTCAAATCAAACAAAACGTGACAAAATTGATATCTAGATTGGAGTGGTAAACTTGAAACGAAATCCCTATTCTAAAAATAGACAACAGTTGATACTGCTTGACGTCATTCGGACTCTATCTCATGTGAAGCTACTCTTTACAAAAACAACAGCCTACGTCCTCCACAATATATTTGAGATTTTGTGTTGCCACCTGGATCCGCCCCTGTGCATAACAGATCAAACTGAAATCAAAGTTCACGGGACATCATTTTATACGTCACAAAATGTGTCGCACTTTTAAGCAGGAAAACTTTTTTAGTCTAACCTAGGCACGTAGCTCAAATTAGGAAATCTCTTTTTAATATATTATTTGGGCATGTTTAGATAAATATCCTTTTGGCAATATGGGATCAGAGAGTATATATAGGCATGGTATATTGGAATAAATAGGTTTTTAGGTAGTTCTAAAAGTTTGAAAAATCATGATAAATTACATTTAAGGAGACAGTGTATGAAGCACAGAAACACCATAGACAATTACAAAACGACAGCACTATTTGCACTGACAATCATTGATTTCTATAACATGATTTCTCGACACAGTCATCTTTATAATTTACAAAAATAATTATTTCGCAAATACACAGATAATCACTTTTTATTTCATTTCTTAATTATAATCAAGGTTAAACAATTTTAACTGTTATTATATTTTACAGAAGAATGTCACTGCCGTGTATATAACTAAGTCTTATGACGAAAACGTCCATCGTTTTTCACTAAATAAAGGACAGTCGCAAGAGAATACGTAATTAAAATACTACCTATAGTCTAGCACATATAACAGAGTCATAATGTCGCACTTGTCAATTATATAAGTTTATAAGACGCAAATTTCGTCTCACGTATAATATAACATTGCGACGTTATTATTACCAGAGTATGACATTTCCACGACGTAATTATTATATTAAGTTAACATAATTGTGTTTTCTAATTACGGGAAATTGGTTCATATTGCTTTAAGCAAATAAACAGTATAATTGAGTTTTCGTCTTTTATAACGTGTTCACATGTGTCATATTCATTATGTAATAATATTTGTCTAATTAAACAGATGAATTCATTTGTTTTAGGAAATACAAAAAAAAAGTCGTATATTTTATCCGAAGTATCGAAGAAGAATTCAACACTCGTATTATAAAGTAATTTATATATATAATTTTTTAGTGTGTATGTTTCGACCCAGAATAACAAGCTTGATATTAGGAATATCGTATACATCACATATTATAAGGAAAAAAAACAGCGATATAATTGTAACACTGAATTATTTATAGCATCTCCAAATGTAACAATATAGTTATATATATTAACGTACTGTTAAAGATCTTGGTTAACATATCGGTGCGTTTACTGTGAAGCACACTGACCTGCTTCCCTCGTTTTTCGTCTCTACATTATATTCGCTTTGTGAGGCCCTGAGAAATAAATAGTCAAACCCGTATATGGTGTGTATTCCGTCTATTTTATTGATCATGAATGTATGCATGAAAGAAATAAACTAACAAGTACGTCTTATTTTGAATAAAATCAGAATTTGTAATAAACTGTATTTCTTAAATTAAACTGTTCAATCTAATTAATATTTGATTAAGAATGGTTTAACAATCGTCTCATTATTGAATACATTACTACAATGATTGAACATAACAAATAGATTACCTTAGAAATAAATAGTGAAACGTTTATATGATGATCATGCCGTCTTTTGGCAAGCGCGATATATCGAGCATTTATATATAAAATCATGGGCGTTGTCATGACAAAGATAGCATTAATCTTTATTTGCATAATCAGAACTGATATTAACACTGAACAAATACTGAAAGCAAGTCAATTAAAAGACATGCAACATATGGCAATTTATAAATACTAAATGTTGATATTGGAGAATACCCAATCATTAAAATCAATTAAAATGCCATGGGTAAATGTAAGAGTTACTATTAATTTGAAGCGTGTACAGGAGTAAAACTATATTTTGTAATAAACAAACATTTATCCCTTTGAAAATATGAATGTGGCAGATTATGAATTAACTATAATGTTTGAAATGCACATCATGTATCGACTGTTTTATTGGAAGTGACAGTTTGAGTACAACGTTCCCTATATAGCTTTTTATCAATATATGATAGCATTTGATGGTTAGTATGAAATACATAATTAATTGAAATATGTAGGCGTGTTATTTAAAAAAAATGATTGCTGAAAAAATTGATTTATAGAGCTGCAATAACAAACAAATATATTTCTTATGCAAATTATGCAAATTTATTAGTTTTTATCCCGATAATGGGCATTTTTGTGAAATGAGTTTTATGTCTTGGAAATAATTGAAATATATCGTATGCAAATTGAATGGTACATGCAACATGCACGCTGTTTCATATCGTGTCATATTGAACAAACAGTGTTGAGGCTAGAGGTATATCTCTTATTTATATTGATAGCTCCTGATTCATACTTTAAGTTAAATAAATCGATCTTTTTTCACATGATATAGTTAGACGTCGTTTATGAACAGAACAGAACAGAACAGAACATATATTTTATTTCGACTTAAGCATATACAGCTCATCATCATACAAAGTACAATTAATCAATGCATGCGTGAAATACCCAAAAACATAAACATAAACATATAGTCAATTGAGTTTATCGTGAGAGTGATCATGAATAGGATAAAAAATACAAGTTAACCAATCATTAAATTCATCAAATTTTAAGAGCAGCTGTTCTGATTTTAAATCCTTTTTGACAGTAAATTGCTAGCTTCATCAACAATGGTATTTTATTTGTATTCAGAAGATTAATCAATTTAAAAACATTTGGTTTATCAAAATAGTATTTGGAATGTACATTTTCCTTCAATCGGTATAGAAAGGACATAATAAAATAAAATGATATTCATCGTCTATATCGTCTAATGTACATGATGAACATTTTCTCTGACTTCATATATTCATATGTCTACCTGTTTCAATGAATAGATTATGGGATGACAATCTTATTTTTGCAATAATATTTCTATATTTGGTGTTATCTAACAAAGTTAGATAATAAGATCTTTCAAAAGTTACCTTCATTTCGCGATATAAATACAATGAAGAACATAATGCTATACTTGTACGCCATTGTGTAATAGATATGTATTTCAGACGGTTTGTTAAAACTGGTATAAAACTATTTATATTATCTGATTCTGGATATAACCAAATCTCGTGAAAACCAGTGTTTTATATAATATCGCGTACCCTAGACGACCAATTGGTGATAGGATTGTCATTATCAATTTCTTTTCTCTGGTTGTATACAATGGAACTTATAATACAATTCTTGCTTTTATTTTTATATAGTTTCAACCAATACTTAACTATTCTTACATATCTTGTTATATATAAAGGGAACCTACCGAGTTCAGAGTATATCGATAAAGTGTTTGTTGAAATTTTCACATTCATTAACCATTTACAATTTTCCAAATTTTCTGCTTTAATGTGGCCCCACACTTCACAGCTATAGTTTAAAATAGACAAAACATATGAATCAAACAGGTTAAACATGATATCTACGGGAACTTCCTTATTTCTAGTTATACTGAACAAAGAGTTCACTGCGCGTAGCGCTTTTCCTTTAAGAGTATTGGTAGCTGGCATGAACGAACCCCCTCCAGACATGAATACACCCAAATAATTAAATTTTTTCACCACTTCAAGACTTTTGTCTGCGTATGTCCATATGTGTTCCTGGTTAATATTTCCACCTTTTTTTGAATACTACTTTTTTGTCTTGTCAATGTTAACGGTTAGATTCTACTTCGTGCAGTAATTTTCTAAATTATTTAAAGAATCTTGCAAACCCTCCTTTGTTAACGAACACAGCGCGGCGTCATCAACAAATAAAAGAAGATAAAAAGAAATCTTCTCCAACGTGATTCCAGCCTCTAGATTCTGTTGTATTTGATGCTCAATATCGTAAAGTAAAAGTGAAAACATTATGGGCGAAGTTATCTCCCCTTGAAACAATCCTATTTCACTGTTAAAAAATTCTGATAAAGAATTAAAATGTTTTACACACAGTTTCACCTCATCATACATGGACTTTATTAATGAGAATAACTTACCATCTATCCCAGATCTAATTAATTTATACATAAACTATTTCTGTCAATTAAATCAATTAATTTTTTTGAAAGCCACAAAACAACAGAATAATTTATTTTTTATTGCTAAGTTGCTTTTCAATCAGTGAAATCAGGATGAATATAGTATCCACCGTACTATAATTGGGTTTAAATCCTAACTGAGCGTCGGTCAGTATATCATTTTCGGAGGACCATTTTTTTAATCGCTCATTAATTATAACAGTGAAAAACTGGGCAAAACAACTTGATATACTGTAAGCCGTTTGTTACAGGAAAGCAATAACGTTTGTCTACACAATTTACAGATACATCATCAACATATACTAAATATATTGTTATTAATAATTAAATTGAATTAATAATTCCATACGGTTGATACCTCGTTGACCTTATAGTAATCCATAAATCTGCTCAGCGTAAGCAGTGACTTAACAACATGTGGATATGTCACTGGTTTTGTTAATGTTCAAACTAAAATAAGCTGTATAATAAATAACATGCACTGCATGGGTGATGAAAAATTTATTGTTATCCGTGCGATGCAATTCGACATATAATAAATGATTTTTGAAAAATAATAATCTTGTAGATTTTTTTCTTGATTTGGGTCCAAATGTGGCTTCACTAAACTTAAAAAAAGATTTTCTGATATTTTAAGTTTTTATAATTATTTTCGATATCATTATGTATATAAATATACTTGCAATTAACTTTTTTCAGTGGGTTTCTCAAATTATTCTTTTACTGAAAGTATGCTTTATGTTAATATATTCATAAAATGACAAACTATATGAAACTTGTTTAAAACTACATCCACTGTGCTATACCGCTAATTATATGACACGCAGTAACACACTCGTGGTGTTAATTACGTTATCTCACATGCAAGTGAGAGCCGTGTCAATTAAGTTATACACTAAAGCGGTGACTTATCGGTCTATTGGCCACGGAAGATATGCATGATTTCATTTTGATTGCAATTAGTGCCAGATGGGTGAATCTTAATTGAGCCAACATTATGTGATTGAAAAGAAAAGATAACAAACTGCCAGCCAATTAACAACAAATAAAAATCATTTAAGATACTGGTTATTCGAAGTTTCAGAACGCTTTAGTATGTAAATATCATGATGTTAATATCATTAAATTAACGAACCGAAAACCCCACGCCAGTTCTGAGTGAATGGTAGAAAGTGTGACATACACGTATTAAGGGATGTGTATTCAGGGCTGTCATTTTGCCACAGCTACCATAGCGATTTCGTATAAAGAAACGGATACAACAAATAATCAGAACTGTTCATTACAAAATAAAAACAATCCTACAATTTTAAAACTAATAAAAATCAAAGACTTGTCTCTAAATAACTCCTTGTAAAAATGTAGCATTTCATTTGTATTATTTTTTACTTTCATTACTGTTTTATTTTTTTTTAAATATTATTATCATTGGAGCTATTATTATAATATACATATTAACTTATTGATTTGTCACAGCTTTTATATTGGATACGTGCGTACGTGTATCTGGCCAGTCGTTCACAATTAATACAACAATTTAAATACTATTATGAAGGCAGAGTTGCATGGCAATCATCAAAACAGATACCCATGGTGAGAACCACATGTGATTATAATTTGTGACAGATGAATGAATCTTAATTTAACCCGCGGCATATGATTGCATAAGAAATATATAGTCAAAATCAATACTAAAATATGCAGATTTTTTATAATATTATTATTATCATCATTATTATTAATATCTATTATTAATATTGTTATCATTGTCATAGTACTTTATTTTATTATTATTTATTACTATTATTACTAATGTTATTTTCATTAGTATTAATATTATTGTTATTATTGATATATTACTTTATTATTATATTATTATTATCTGAGTATTTTTTCTTCTTTATTATTATTATTATTGTTGTTGTCATTTCTTACTTGTTGCCCCTTTCACAGGTTTTATAATGGCTTAATTGTTACGTGCTTACTTGCACGTGATCATGCGTATCGATTTTGTAGGAAAGCGGGAAAACAATATATTTACTATTTTATAGGCAGTGAATACATATTCTTTTTTGTTTATTTAAACTTTCTTCATGATCAAAAGCTGTTCTTTTGTCAATATAAAATCACCACCTGAAAAAGGTCACCTAGAAATTTACATTTACTAGTTTTTATTTCCTGTGTCTAATGTGTTATTTCGGTCTGTCGTGTTATTTTTGCATACATACATTTATTTTACATTAATTTAATTTAGCATGATTGTGAAGTAAGTTCGGAGCTTATGCATATCATTCTCCAGTTCATTCCCTTATTAGGTCTGGTACTGAATTGTGTTTCGAAAGGTCGGGTAGAGCCTGGGTCAAACTCGCGACCTCTGCCGTCTGAAGCCAGCACCCTATCCACTGTACTACTGAACCACTTTATATTTTAGAATACAATTAATGTGTTACTATTATTTGCATATTTTAATGAGATGTGCCCGAGTATAATGTTTCCACTTTAATTGCAATATAACAATTTTACGTACATTTGTTCACAACTAAGCACTAACTCGGTGTAATTATGTTTGGGGAAAATATAAAACTAAAGTTCAATTTAGATTGAAAATTGGTAATTTTTATTTTGCCAAAATACCCAAATAAATAGAATCATAATCATATAATTTTCTGCATATCTATGTTTTGTTTGATTCACGCATGCTTTGATATTTTTGTATTTGGAGCAGTATACGCTTAAATCGAAATAAAGTACATGTTTTGTATCTTCTATAACTAATCTATATCGAAATAACACGGCAAATAGTGAATTCATATTACATCTTTTCGAATTGTTATTTACACAATATACATAATTATTTATATTTTTGTTGTGCAAACCAAACCATGTTTAAACATGCAACTAAATGAGCCTTGAAACCGTAGATAACCATTGATGTGTCGTCTGTTGTATAATAGATATTTTAAACATTATTGTATTGATCAGTTAAATATTGAATTTATGCTATAATTGATAAATTGTTGACCAAAATAAGTTTTATCATGCGTTTTACAATAAAATATTTATATAAACTACATGGTTTATATTTATGTAAAAGAACATTTCTTTTTTATCTCAATTTTTAAGTATCGAATTCACGATCGAATAATGAAAAAAGAGTGCACTCGATCTATTTCATGCGTTCAGGAGTGCGTTAATTATTAAAAAATCCAGCGTTCGTTAACGGTCCAGGTCCGCTCCGTCAGCGCCTGCTCTCCGTTCGCGCTCCGTCTGCGCTCTGCTTACGCTCTGAGTGCATTCCGTTTGCGTGCAATTGGGGTACTTGAGCGGTTTAGGGTCTGTATCCTCCTATAATTCTCTTACAAATTCAACACATTCCTCGTTTTCATACTGCTCTGACTCTAACGTTATGTTTTTAAAATAAGTGTAGAATTCGTCATTTGATATGTGCTTGCCGCTTGGATTAGATGTTTTTTGTTTAAAAAGTTTCCAGAACTCACGTGGACTTCTACGTCTCATGTCATTCATTTTACTACCTAAATCTCTATTAAATTTATTTTTACATATTCGACAATAGTATTTATAGTCTTTTTTTGTTCTATATATATCACGTCTTGTTTCATCGGTTTTAATAATATTACAACTATAAAAAGCCTGTTTGTACATTTCATATTTATTTTTATATTAATCGTTAAACCATTTATGTTTATTTTGATCTTACGTAAGAAATGCGTACCGTTTATCGTAACATTTTTTCTCAAAATACTTTTTTCCCTATTGCGCTTAGGAACTCGGTAAATTTATTAATTAATACATCCGTGTCCTCGCCTCGGTTTATGTCGTCTGCTAAGCTACTCTCGAGATTACGAATATCGGAAATTACGTCATTTACAAACTCTTCTTTATATTTAGTGTTCCACTTGTAAAACGTTCTCGTATTATTTAATATCGTTTCCATTCTAGTCATTATTTTGAATGAAAAGGAGGCCGGTGCATGCTTTGAATGCTCGTTAAAATCGTGTACATTAAAATCGGCCAAGTCCTTGAAATTAGGTAACGAGGTTAACAGTTAATGGACCACGCTTTCTCCGTTATATGTCATGCAAGTCATTTTATCCAAACCAATTAAATTTAAAATCACACGACGCCCGGGGCAATGGAATATCGCTATCAAATGCGTCATCGTTGTCAAGGCTACGATCGTTGACAATGTAATCACATTTATGTTTATGTATGACAAAGTTAGTTATGATCTTAAAACATTTAAACTAAATGTATTTGGAGTATGTGTTTTATCATATACTATATTGATATCAGGGTCATTTCTAAAATTATATTGGAATAAATAACATTGTTTCAGTCAATGATAAACTATACTTAAAAAATTCTTTTAAAGAATGTAGTAATTTTGGTAGATTGCCACATTAGCTTTATCAGTTATTTAATAATTTGAATAAGGAACGAGCCACCATCTTTTATAATTAAATATCATCAATTTCCGCCTACCAGACCCAGACTTGGACTTAATACAAATTACTGAAATTTCGTACCAGTCTGCAATATATAAGTAAATTAAGAGCGAAACAAAGTCGAACTATAAATCACGTACCTAATTCAATATGTCTAAAATTTTCTAATTATTTTTCAAGTAACATCAATTTTCAAGCCAGATTTAACTTTCTTCGAGCAGTTTATATAATTGAAGGCAGAAATCGTCACGGTGAATGATTACTGATTGAATGATTACTGATTATGACTATGGGTTCGGATTAAATTTCCAGAATAATATACGTTTGCAGAAGAGACTTTCTTGTTGCCGTTGATTGTTTGTACCGTAAAAGCTAAATACGTTATATATTTTGTACCAATATTGACATCCATTGATCCTGAAAACTCAATCATGATTTATAGATTGAACAAAAGTAGATCGTTCTAACAGTTTCCTATGGACATGCGACCAGCATATTTCTAAGGACGCAAACTAATTTCTTTTTTTATTTTCTTGATTTATACTTTTTATATGAAACAGTATTATTCTAATTTGGTATACAAACTACTCATATTTACCGATATTTTCATTATTTATGTGTTGTTTTATATTATCACATAAATTACGATGCAGAAGTGAAAAAAAATACATATTTTTGATATTAACCTTTTTAATTTAATTTTCGATTCGTTGTTCGGAATGTTCCATATGACTTGTCGCTCATACGTAAAAATTCTTTCCGACTTATTAAATCTGAAATGCCCGATTCATTTTCGTTCGTTATAGAGGTGATTTGTTAAACACATGTTAAATGTACCGTTTTACTGAGTTATGTGATAAAACAAATCTTACATTCATACGTATTAAATTCGTTTAGACAAACGATATTATATTATATATTTCTAAGACGATTTAATAATCAAAAAATAAGTTTTGTTCTATATGCTATATATAAATGTCGATTCCATGCACTGTACTGTTTGTTTTCATACTTTAATCTCTTCGACTGAAAAGAGTAAGTCATAGAGAGATCATAAGAATCCGTCATGAGTATCAGTGTGGGATAGAAATATCTTACCCGAGGGGTCGAAATTACATGCAGGGACGAGGCTCTGCCGTGTTCACTGTATGTAATATGTAGTTTTGACTCAGGGAGCAAGATTTTTCTATCCCACATCATATATAGTTTTTCCCATTCATCTCAGTCAGACAATATATCTTCGATAATGGCCTTCATTACAAAAATATTCTTTCTTTTTAATGCGTGTTTAACGCCGAAAATGTCACATATATATAAGGAAATTTTAAAGTACATACTAAAACATGCATCATAAATTACATCTTTTGATCACATTGTTTGTTTCAAAAATTAACTCAAAATATATAATTTTACTTTGACCATATTCTTGTAGATAAGCACTGACGTTTTGAATATATATGTTGACGTCATTATTTTGACGTCATGTCTACATCTTTATTACAAAAATAGTTTTTGTAGACGTGAAAATGAAAATGTATATAATTTCGATTTCTGGATAATGAAATAGATTACAAAAAATGATTTAGTCTCAGATTTGTGTCAGGCAATGTGAAAAAAAAAATTATCACGTGAAATTTTACTCGAACAACACACCGAAAAGAATAGATAGATATATATATATCAGAAAAATGACATTGAAAGAAGTTTGATTCTGAGCGCAATATACAGTGACTACATATATGTTAACAAAAATGTGACAGCAGACGATGAAAGAGAATTAAGACTATTGAATATAATTATAATCACAGAATTTCCACATCTGTATAATGTAGAAATACAGTGTTTGTTTTCAGATAAAAAGAACAAATTCATAAAGGGTAAAGATATGGAAACAATATATATACTGATTATAGTATGTTAAGATGTTAAGATGTAAACTATATACAACCATATCCTGATATATACAACCACATTCAGTAAACCAGTAGGAATGTACTTTACGAACTAAACTGTTCATTACGGTTTCGATTCATTGTTTAAACAAAGAATGAGTATGCACCTTATATTCAATAACTTCCATTTAGTCGCACATGTATGTTAAAATGACTCGGAAATTGTGTAGATAATGGTGTCATCTTGTAACTGTATTATATGTACACGGTTATAGGTAAGTCAAACTTGTGTTAGAAGCATACAACGATGACTATGAATACAAGAGTGTTTAATCAATTTATTTATGGACAACTCTATATACAATTGATTTTGTATAATTCATCAATATGTTCAGCCATTTATCATTTAAACGTTAATAGTATATCGCGTTTATGTGTTCTGCAGTTGTTCGTATTGAATGTCTAGATTTTGATGATGAATATGTAATGGCAATCCATATATTTACAAAGAATAACTATCGAAAAATAATATTTTTGATGAATATACTGTTTACTTACTATTGCTTACTTGCAATTTTTGAATAATATGACAGGATTAGAGATAATTAGCGAATAATGTACTTTATGAACTAAACTTTTCATTACGTTTTTGATGCATTGTTTAAACAAAATTGTGTATTTATGTTCACCATAAATAATTCTATAATTTCCATTAGGTCACACATATACTGTTTACATATATGACAGGATTAGAGATAATTCACAGAACAGTTGGCGTTTTTATCTTTATAATACCGCTCTCTAGACGGAAGTTGTTATTTTTGACGGTTAAATCATGTACTAAGCTAAATTGTTTGACCTCTTCTGTAGATCTCATTTAGTTCCCATCACTTATGCCAACAAAGAAGCATTTTGACAGCGATATTGTCCGGCCAATGAACGAAAACTAAGATAATGCTTATTTCATTTCCTTCTGTCACGATTGTACGAACTATACACCATATCTCGCGATATTTTTGTCAATATTAATGAGAGGATTTCGTTGTACATGTATACATTTTTCAGCTCTTCTAGTGATCACTTTCCGTCTTTATTTAAACAGCAAGACCATAATCAGATACTTACATAACAATTCATCCGTAATCACACATGAACTTTTAATAATGATCAGGGACAGAGTTTTCACAAAACAAAACAGGAGACATAAATACGTCGGAGACTGTCACCATAACAACATTAACATTTATATATAGTAATTACACGTATAACAAAGTTGCATTTATAACCAATAGAAACATACAGGAAAATTGCCTTGTATACTTGAGACAAAACAGCCACAACGTTAGCTGGGATAGCAAATAAACGAATATTTAAAGCCCCTTAAAAGTCACATATTGCCGAACTGTTTACTAGTCCATATTGGGGAAATAGTGACAAAATGTGTTATTGTAGTTTAACGTTAGTGTGGACATTTAAGTTAAGGTGGATCTTACTGTTTCTATTTGAGGTCTTAAGCAAGATATATCTATTAAAATGCTGCAGTACAATAACGAAACATTCTTGTAAAGAAATTCGACTATTAAGACAATGTATAACCAAATGTCGGCGACACGCCAACCACAACAATAACAGTATAATATATACTAGCGGAAAGAAGAAGCTGTGCATGGGTATAATATGCTATAACTTAGGAGATATATAAGAAATCGCCAAAATATTTTCAACAGGGTTTTATCTGACCTTTATTTAACACCAGCTCAATTGATATGGTTATTGCATCAGCAGCGTCTTGAATAGAGATCAGTTTTCAGAGACGTTCTCTGCACAAAGTTCATCTCATCAATACCGTGTATGTCCACCATTTGAATCGATGCATGCTTGGCAACGACGCCTCATTGATGCGACAGATGTGCTGAAAAATGCCTGGGAAATACCATTCCAGATTCTCACAAGCGCACGTGACAGGTCAGGTACCGTCAACGGCTGATTTTGGAGGCGACGTAAGCGACGCTGCATCTCATCCCAAACGTGTTCTTTAGGCGACATATTCGGTGACATTGCAGGCCAGGGCAGCACATTCACATTGTTCTGGATCAAAAAGTCGGTGCCGACCCGCGTGACGTGCGGGCGAGTGTTATCCTGGTGCAGCGTGTCGTTACGTTGCTGCACAAATGGGAGGACGTGAGGCCGTATGATTTCGTCACGGTATCTGATGCCTGTAAATGTGCCGTCCACAACCACAAGAGCTGTTCTGCCACGGGATGAGATGACACCCCACACCATGACCTTACCTCCGCCAAATGGACGTCGTTGAATCACACAACTGTTACGGAAACGTTCACCAACACGACGGTACACTCTAGAACGACCGTCGCTGCTGTCGAGATGAAACCTGGACTCATCCGTGAAAAGAACACGTGCCCAGTCTTGTTGCGTAAAGTGTATGTGTCGTATACACCAGGCAAAACGTGCTACACAATGACGTTGCTGGAGAACAGGAGGACGTATGGCTGGACGTCGTGGACGTATGCCTCGTTCAAGCAATCGATTACGTACCGTTCGGGGACTAATTCTTCTAAGGCCAGGAATACTTCTAGCCGTCAAAGTAGCAGTTCTGAGTCGTTCACGGAGATGAACGACCCGGATGTACGTATCCTGGCGATTAGACGTTACGTGGCACGTCCTGACCGAAGCCGGTCGCTGGTGGTCCCAAACTGTTGGTACCGTCTCCAAAAGGCGTTTACAGTATTTCGGTGCACACCAAATTGTATGGCAACGTCAGTATGACGTACATCAAGTTCAATCATGCCTACGGCGCGGCATCTGTTAGTTTCATTCAACCTTGGCATTGCGTATCAAAGACGTTTTTTCAAAATTATGCTGGTTTTGTTTCTAACAGGTATCAACACTATGCTTTTACACAGGTTTAGAAAAACGTGTTTGCGATTGACTGCTGGCCGAAAATAACGAGAAAACGAAGACGTTGGCCAGCCAGACAAACTACCCGTGCAACTCATGCACTGACCAATGTAAAAATGACTAAGAGGGATACACAACTTACCTTTGTAAAGTTTCAAGCTTTAATTTATAAAATTGAACATGAACATTTTACACATGCACAATTTCTTTTTTCCGCTAGTATATATGTGAAATACGTACATACATACATTTTAGGGGTGCGAAAATGGGTGACAATTTTTAGGGTTATGGTAAGGGTCCAAATAGGAATTATTTAGGGTTAGGGTTAGGAATAGAGTTAGGATTCTTTCCGTTTTGGGTAAGGATTATAGTTGTCAGAGGGATTTAAGAAGGCTTGATCACCATACCGAGGTATATCTCGGTAATTTTATAGGTGTTACTTCATACAAATTGAGGTATAGTTTATACAGGAAAACCTCGGTTAGATAGGTATACCAACTTGTGTGAGTGTGTGTGTGTGTGTGTGTGTGTGTGTGTGTGTGTGAGAGAGAGAAGCTATATTTCCGTAATCGTCCTTGAAACGATGTATAATCTTAATATTTAAAATCTTTAACAAGTTCATTGATACGTAAATACAGGCAGTATGAACGTTTTGCATCCAAAATAAAATGATTAAAAGTGGGAACTAATAGATTTTTACACCATTGTAATTGCGGCAATTATCGGGATAGGGATCATTACAAACATGTTAACATAATGTTTTCTGGTATCTCATTTGGCTGGCTAGATTGAAATAGACCGTTAACTAGAATCAAAACAAATATACAAATAGGAAATGTTAACCTTAAACAAATAAGATTAGTTTCTTAAAAATTCGCCGCTGTTTTTTTGCTGTTTCCACCATTTATGAAAACAGTTTTTAAACCTGCTTGCATGTCAGTATCAGTTTGTTCTGTTTAACAAATGTAATTCAGAAAGATATTGATAACGTATCAGTGAAACAGAATAAATGAATTATTCACATGAAAATTGCTTAAAAACTCTTCCGAGTGCCTCCATTAATACTGGATTGATTTCTGATCTACAAATTGAACCCAGCTGCATTCGCATTGGATCTTCATTACATTATTTCAATATTAGTATTTTCTTAAATCATGTAAAACTGTTCCAATATCGGTAGAAACTGAAATGCCTCCAATTCAACGTTAAAATTGTGTAGCTAGAATGACATATCAATACAAACCTTCATTCTCTGATTGGATTTGAACATTTGTTTTCCATGGTATCGATGTTTAATAAGTCATTTCTGGAAAAATAATCAACGATGAAACGATTAGGCAAATATAAAACAGACACTCGTCTATTTGAACTGAAAGTAACAAGGCGTTGATTAATATTAACAAATACAGTATAATGAATAACGCGAAAAAGTTCATGGACACAATTGTCTATAAGAATACTTGAAAGCACTATCAACTTTAAATAAGTAGAGTATTATATTATAATGATTTATGACTAAACAGCTTTTTGTATGATAGTTAACGAAATCTGTGTTCAATTAAGTTTTGTTCAAAGTATCAAGTGCAAGTTTTGTTAAATGTGCCATGTATAAGTGTTGTGTAAGGTGGTTTATGCAAGTGTTATTAACGGTGTCTTGTGCAAGTGTAATTAACAGTGTCATATGCAAGTGTTATTAACGGTGCCATATGAATTGTTATAAACGGTGTCATGTGCAAGTGTTATTGACGTTGTCATGTGAAAGTGTTATAAACGGTGTTATGTACAAGTGTTATTAACGGTGTCGTGTGCAAGTGTTATTAACGGTGTCATGTGCAAGTGTTATTAACGGTGTCATGTGCAAGTGTTATTAATGGTGTCATATGCAAGTGTTATTACCGGTGCCATATGAATTGTTATAAACGGTGTCATGTGCAAGTGTTATAAACGTTGTCATGTGAAAGTGTTATAAACGGTGTTATGTACAAGTGTTATTAACCGTGTCGTGTGCAAGTGTTATTAAAGGTGTCATGTGCAAGTGTTATAAACGGTGTCGTGTGCAAGTGTTATTAACAGTGTCGTGTGCAAGTGTTATTAACGGTGTCGTGTGCAAGTGTTATTAACAGTGTCGTGTGCAAGTGTTATTAACAGTGTCATGTGTAAGTGTTATTATTGGTGTCGTGTGCAAGTGTTTTTAACGGTGTAGTGTGCAAGTGTTATTAACGGTGGCATATGTAAGTGTTATTAACGGTGTAGTGTGCAAGTGTCATTAACGGTGTCATATGCAAGTGTTATTAACGGTATCGTGTGCAAATGTTATTAACGGTGTCATGTGCAAGTGTTATGAACGGTGCCATGTGCAAGTGTTATTCACGGTGTCGTGTGTCAGTGTTATTGACGGTGTCGTATGCAAGTGTTATTAACGGTGTCATATGCAAGTGTTATTAACGGTGTCATGTGCAAGTGTTATAAACGGTGCCATGTGCAAGTGTTATTGACGGTGTCGTGTGTAAGTGTTATTGACGGTGTCGTGTGCAAGTGTTATTAACGGTGTCATATGCAAGTGTTATTAACGGTGTCATGTGCAAGTGTTATTAACGGTGTCATGTGCAAGTTCTATTAACGGTGTTGTGTGCAAGTGTTATTGACGGTGTCTTGTGCAAATGTTATTAACAGTGTCGTGTGCAAGTGTTATAAACGGTGTCGTGTGCAACTGCCATGTGAAAGTTTGCACTTTTGAATTTCAACCGTTTTCTAATTCATCTTTATCTATTTATTTTATCTACATGAACGCATGGATATATGTCTATTAAATACTAAAACAGAGTGCAAACATGACATTGTCAACAGACTGAAGAAACGAGTGATACAATATGACATATATATTTGGAATTTTTACACCTCAGTGTTAACTTTTATACACTGCCCGTTTTTCTTTTTTTAAGATAAGTTATACACATAATACTGAACAGTACCGACCTACAACAGAATGTTTTCTATATACAATATTTCGTTGTTCTTTTTAAATTGTATTTGGTATCCGGATATTAAACCTTTGGACTATAGTAACAACAAGCATGTAAATGATGTTGTATATGCATTGCATTATTTAAATCCATGATTATATTATGCAATCGGCCATTCAATGCCATATGCTTTTCTGACACAATGACTTTCAATTCCAATAAATATTATACAACTTCAGAAATAACAATTTGAAATGTTTATAAAATCACATATTAGACATATTTGAATTTAGCTTTAAGTCAATATGTATCGACGTTCAATTATTTAATTTAAGCCTGTATCAAACATGTTTACTATATTGTTGTACAACCGCTATTTATTTCACGTTTTTTGTAGGTATAACCAAACTATTAAACTTCAGCTTTGTAAATTGTGTTTCAACAAAACATAACTAGTGATTGGGTGACATTTAGGTTGTCAACAGTAGACTCGGTGATTTATACTGTATATAGTACAAACAACAAATACAAACTACAGCTCATGGGTATCCTGATTCTATGTTATAATGAATTTATTTAATAAACCTAACAAAGTCCAAGGGTTTTATAGTGTTGTTACCCTCGAAAACATCGCCACTTTTGTACTTGTTTAAATATTTAAAAACACAAACAATCAATCATTCTAATATTTTACTGCTCATCTTATTTTACATGGCAATGCACATCAGCATGCGGGTATAGCCCTAATCACACTGTCAGGTAATGAGTGCTTTTAATACACTCCCAGGGTTTGGCCCCGTAAGTATTATACAATATACCGGTCTCAGGACACTTTTCTATCACCAAAAATTGTCAGCTCGCCCAAGCTCGCTGATCATTTTTAGGCGATAGAAAAGTTTCGCTGCGACTTGTATATTGTATACTACTACCCCCAACCCAAAAGACAGTCGATAGACAGCTAAATCATTAAACAGAACCAAAGCATTGAACTCATTCGAATAATAACTTCATTTTACATAAGCCCTCTTATTTTTGTAATCACATCTCAACATCTTTCTTTTTTACCATAAAAATATATGGAAGTGTATTAATTCCATCATCTGAAATAAATCTGTTATTATCAAGACATGATAAACTAGCTTTATTTATTTCATAACTTTTTATTATGATGCTTAACTGATTTTATTGTTTCTGTTGTATGTATTTTCACACCTTCATTAATTAAAGTATCTTTGTAACCCTCATGTTATATATTTTTCTTAACAATACCTTTGGTTATACCCTTACATTTTTTTATATCTTTACCACACATTTTATATGAACTCATCTTACTTCTCCAACCAATATATTATGTAATCGCAATACCCGCAGCCTCGTCCTTCATCTAAGCAATAACTTTTATATCATTATTTGAAGAAGAATGTATTGTTTTTAGAGTAATCACTGTTATCAAACAAGTTTTTATTCTCATACAAATCCTCATAAACATCTTTTATTTTAATTTCACAACACATAAAATCAGTAGCAGTGAATAATTATTCTACTTTATTTTTATCATATTTTTTTATGAATAAAATTGTAATGAAAATCAAACATTGAGTATTTACTTTATTCTTACTTAAAGATGGTCATTCCGACATAACAAGGACGATTAAAACCAACGCCTTTTTTATTTAATTTATTATACACATTATTATTAAACCTTTATGCAGAACAAAAAGTTGCCTTGGCGGCATGCTAATACACTTTTATTATGGGTTAATTTTAAATTGATTTTTTTTCTTAAGTTTTCCATTGTTTTCCAAAACAAAGAATTATTCATCAACTTAAAAAAATCTTTTTCAAAAGCATTTTTAGCTTATGTTCTCTTTTGTGTGTTAAAATCAACATATTCAGCCAACTAAGGTCTCTCATCAAACTGTAATATTCTACAAACCTTACCCATTCCAAGATCAATATAAAATCTAAGGTTTTTCCTATAAATAACACATTTTTTCTTATTGAATAAATTAGGAGCCAACTTTGTTGTTCTATCACTACTGATGTCATATTTTTATTTTATTTAACACAGAAATCAGATAACATTTCATCTTTTACTATTAATTCTCTGGCGCTAAAGGGTAATAAGAATGTAAATCGTGCATTTCCTTTGGATAAATGAGATCACACTAATAAAAAAAGTTATTATTTCAAGTTTTTGTCCTATTCCTCTAGACTAACCCATTTAAAATTACCATAGGGTATAGGCTGACTTATTCCCAAACCATAAATGTTGTTAGCGTCTAAGTATGTATTGTATTTGCTTTCCTTACTAGGAACGTAATCATCTAAGTTATTTTTATTCACCTTAGAATATCCGTTGGCGGTGTAACTAATACCACCTCTTAATCCTTTTTCAACCATTAGATGTATGTCAATATCTGTGATAATACCCAACTTAATTTTTGTCATCTTAAACATTGCACCCCAAGCTAAGCCGGGACTTGGAAAGTAATGACAAGTATCAAGTTTGTAATATTCTAAACATGTCCCACGAAAGTTTTCAAATTCATCAGATAGCAAAAGGACATCAGTCTTTAAATAGAAATCATGATAAACTCCCATTGCCTCGCAACCAAATGACTTCCACACACCCCACACATGTTCGTAATCATCATCTGACACATCCTTATTTGTTAACTTGGAATAAAATAAGTTCTTTGATGGTAAATGTTTATCACTAAACTTGTCCCAACCATCCATGTCATAATATGGATAAACCCTTTTTCTTTTAACAAATTCCAGCTGATCTTTAAAATGTTTTTATTAAACAAAATACCTTTTCTGGTAAGCTCTTAACTAAATAAGCTAAGGATTGCTTAAGCAATTGTAAACTATTCACAAAGACTAAATTGTCTATCATAAACGCCATGTACGTTTCCATAGTATTAGGAATTACATTTATTTCCTGCATAATGAAATGACCGTCATATCCTTTTAGATTATGGAACACGTATTTTTCTACTTAATCAAAAGAATCTATTACACTTGTGTGCACTTCCACGATATTTTCCCGTAACATGACAATGACCTCTCACAGGATTGTCCGATTGTCCCATTTTAAATTATCGTTCGTATATACCTTTTCACAAATATGAAAATACTTACTTTTCTTAAACTCTTTTTCCTCCTTTTCCGTTGTTACCATTTCTTTATTAAAATGGTTTTGCACCACTTCTTCACAATACTCTTGCTCGACCAACATCTTTTCAATAAAACAATAAACCGAATAATTCCCTCTGTAAATCTCTACTGGTTTACTAAATGTATTATCATATGCGCATACTAACTTATATCCAAAACCGCAAGTAACATGATTTTGGTAAGCCTCAGTTGAGTTACCAAACTTTTCATTTACTGGTTTAACAATTGCATCAAATAGTTGCCTATGATAATTTCTAAACAAATAACTTAGTGTTTATCTCATTAGGTATTTTAACTTTTTGTGTTCCGATAATAGACAGATATACATCCGTGTGATTATTAAGTATTCTTTCTGATGTAAAATGTTTGATGCAATATTTACAAAAGAATAATTTATGTGTGTCTTTTGACTCCAAGTGCTCGAATTATCAATTATTCTCTTTATCTTTTAATAAAACAATTATGCATATTCGATCGAGTTAGATAAAAAGAAAACAAATAAATGATTAATTACAAAGTTGGCAATAGGCGTACATGTGACTTTACAACACTTGCAAAATAAATAACAGTATAACGTTATATTATCCAATACTAGGACTACAAATTACACTATAATTATGTTTTGTATATATACTTAACGGAAATGCTAACCCGCCATATGACATTTTACTTTTTGTATCAAAAAGTATCAAAGCATAGACCGCACGAGCAAAATAAGCATTTCGTGCGAAACGAATTCGCAAGATTTATTGTATAAAAGTTCGCAATCGAATCTATGTAAAATCAATACACCTGCGTTTGTTAATGCCATATACAAATTTAATAACGCTAAGGAGATATTTGAAAAACGAAAGTGGCGGATAAGGCGTTTCATTCAGTATATATCAATACATTATAATATAAACCCCAGTCGCACTCAATTGAGGGCTAGGTATTAAAACGTAGTAAAACGTATTATATACGACTGTATACGTAATGGTGATTGCTCTCGCAACGTTTGTTTTATACATGTCCAAAATTAACATAAGGTTTCGATATCCGTAGCATATACCTACTAAAACGTAGTAAAACGCATTAAAACGAGATCTTAGATGTTTACATATATTTCTGGCAGAACCCTTAATGTCTCACTAGACTGTTACGCACCTTTTGCCACGGTAGCAAGATTCTTGCACTTAAATAAGTACAATGTTATTTTGTTTGAACTATTTTCAAAATGATTCATAGGGGCAGTGATTTCTTGCTGCAGGTGAGTAGAGCAAAATTGGCATTGCATATGCTGCATTTAAACATCACTGGTGATAAAAGGGGGGATTTTATAGGATTGTTATAAATCATACTATTTATGAGTATTTGAGGACTTCTTTTTTTTTAAAAAAAATCTTATGGTGTCACTGCAATGTCTGCAAAACAAGCTGGTCAACCTTGTATTATATTTTGCTATGTTGACTTGGATATTAATACGTTTAATGCAGATGTATATTAGATATATACGAATCGCGTGCATATCATAACAGAGTATAGTCATATGCATATGGTATATATGGAAGTAATATACATATAAAGTAATTCCTTTATATTTTTAATCGATATAATAAACAAGACAACCAGAGTAGTAGGAGTACAGACAAATCTGAATTTAAGAACTTAACATTAAAATCAAATGTTTCATAAATCAGATAAATATGTTTCCGCGATGTATTCATTATATCTTTTGCCATTTGTTCACATATTTAGTTTTATTTCTAAAATACATTTAATATGTTTTCAGTTATTTCCATAATATACATATTTTTAGTATCAACATCAACTTTTATTACATACAATAGTTTCATGTTTGATCGTCAATACAGAAACCTCAATATATATTACTTTCATACCACGTTTTTTTGCCCATTGTTTGTATTAAATCGATGTCATGTAGGGAGCAAAGGAAATTAAATGTAGCTCGTATGAAAGCTTTTGCAACAATTAACAATACAAAATGAAGATTTATAAAAGCACTTAATCAATTTATGGGAACAAATATTCTGTTAATGAGTTAATAACCTTATTAATAATTAAAGGATACTATTTACAACATAATCAAGTTATATGTAAAAGAGATATTGAACTATTCATAAGGATTCGGCAAATGTAGATTGTAGTGTTATCAACATCGTTGTATTATATAGATCAATTCAAAAGTCCGCAACTTCTCGGGTCGCAAAAATGTGTAGGTTGTCTAAGTATTGATTTGTACAGTTGCCATGTCTGGACCCATTTAGATTCTTGAAACATCAATATACATTGTAAAATATCTGTAAAGCACAATTCACTTTTTTCTAAACCCACAGACAATGTTTTTTATTCATGAGATATTGGATCATACAGAATATCCTTGTATTAAGGAAAACTACCTACTGTATTGGCTTGAAGTAATTGGAGTCAAATTTATAACAACAATCGAAGTAATTTCATGAAGAATTGCTTAGCTCCAGACACGATATTCAATATAGGTTCAGATAGTAAAATCGAATTAATCAGCTTGAGAATAAATGTTTTGTTGTTAGAGAAGAAGCATACAATCGGGGAATCAAGACGGCTAGAAAAACTTCGTTATAGTTATATAGGGTAAGTGTATGGAAATTGGATCTGAAATTTGTTCCCAATTGTTAATTATTTCAGTGCAGATTACAGTCTTTATCTACCTAACGGATGAAGCCAAAGAATAATATGACAAGTTAATGACAGAGGACAATAATACTATTTATATACGAATATATATGCATAAAGACCAATCTTAAACAAAATATATCTATATATACATGTTTATATATATGGTGATAAGTATTTGTGAATAACCAAGACATAAATGTACTGATCAGACTACGGCGAATGCACCTAGCTATAATGCAAACCATAAATACAATATCAATGACTCTGCCAAACCGATAAATTTGGTGTCGACAATGACTTATATACTATGGAATTACATGCAACACATCTGGACAGGGTGGACAAATTAACATACATGAACTGATAGCTTTGTATGAGTAGGATCCAGTCAAGGATTCATGACTACTCACATGCTTTATAAAGGACATATTTATAAACTCGTTGGATCATAAAGATACAGTGAATTAATATATATTTAATTTCATAAAGGGAGATAATTAAATTCACAACTACGGAATTTACGATTTCTTGGGATATTTTTCAGATGTTCATTCACACTGAATGATGTATATATATGAAGATAAGTATTTGTGAAAAGCCAAGACAAAATGTACAGACCAGACTACGACGGATGCACCTAGTTACAATGCTAAGCCAATAAATTTGGTGTCGACCATGACTTATATACTATGGAATTACATACAACACATCTGGACATGGTGGACATATATATTGAGATAATTATTTGTGAATAACAAAGACATAACTGTACACATCTGGAATGGATAGACAATATACATACATGAAGTGGTAACTTTTTATGAATAGGATCCAGTTAAGGATTCATGACTACTCACATGCTATATAAAAGACATATTTATAAACCCGTTGGATCATATAGATACTGTGAATGTATTTATTATGTTTAATTTCATAAATGGGTGTAATTAAAATAACAACAAATGAATTTACAAAACTATTCTAACTACATATTTTACGAAAATATATATTTGTTATAACTTTAACTGTGATATGGTAATACATAACCTGTAAAAATATTAAGCTTGAACGTATATTATTTTGTTTAATATTTACATTTTACAAACATATTCTATCTTGAGGGGATACATTGTTTAGTGCAAAACTACTGAAATTGGAATAGTTCTTCTCTACACTTTAGCCAAAGCAGTTATTTTTTTCTATTACAGAACTATTTTAACTCAAGTTTGGATGCATAAAATACTTTCCTTTCTAATAAAATATTTTTGAATCCTTTAAATCTTTATTTATATAATTAATCTAAAAAAAAAAAAAATTATTGTACATTTAAACTTCGACCTTCAACACACAAGTTTGTTTCCCTCCAAAGTTTGACAAATTTGAAAATTTCACATAGCATTTAAATACGATTGCTGAAATATTAGGTAAGTATTTATATATATTTGTATCCTTTTGTTTTGAATGACACTTTTAAGCATAGTTTATTATGTTTGATTTTTATTTAAACTTAAGTTTTTAGAGAAGAAAGGAATCTTTTGATATGAAATGAGTAGGAGAAAGTTTGTTTTGCTATGCTAGAGTCACATTTTTAAACCAATTATTATCTAACTTGCAAAAGATGCTTGGTATGGATAATATATTCGAACCCATTACAGTAAGTAGCCAGAACTTATCAGTCTAGACATTGTACTTAAATATGTATATAGCCGTTTTTTTGTCTCTTTTGAATGTGGCTGATTAATTGATACACTTTCAATTTTGTTAATATTACAGTTATTCTTTTTTTTAGAATGATCTCTGTAAAGGCTACAACACACCAGTGCCATGCACAATTCTTTGGTGCTGGGAAGCAGTGTGTTGCCAACAGTTATGAGGCTATGATTCTCGCCAAACAGAGGCAACCATCGTCTTGGAATAACCATGACTTAAATGAAATTCTGTCAAGAGGGGATGCCATATACCATAAGTCAATATTTAATTGCCTGTAATAGCAGTCCTTTTCGGTAACAGAACTGCCACAATCCTGTGCTGGTGTAGTTTATACCAATGCCATAAGCTAACCCTTCATGAGCTTATCAGAGTCACTGCAGGAATTACATCAGTATTTTTCCTTAACAAATAAATGTTTCACTGTAGCTCTCATAAAGAGGACAAAATGTATCATGTGTTTGATCCCCATTCAACAATTGAAGTCGGGATGCATGCTCTGATGGTACTGTTGTCCTAACCACCTTAAACAGTTTGGACAACTTATGTTTATTTTTGAAAAATTTGGCCGCCACACATCTTGAAAATCAAACACAGTCTGATTCAGAATTTGAAAGATTTTCCAAAATAAGTGATGGTGAATACTTTTGCGTGCTTCTGATTGTAGAGGAGAAAAAGAATGCCTACATAGAAGAATCTGACTAACTGAGTGATTTATCAGATCTATTCCTTATTGTAAGTAATAGGTCTATTGACAAACTATTAGATGAAAATTTTACAGAGATTTTATTAGGTGGCCATATTGATTACAATGATGTTGATGATGAAGACAATATTTCCTTAGTTTTTCTTTGTAGAATTTGTAATTCTAATGAAGGCATTTCAGAATTTGTTTTTTTTTTCTCAGAATATGATACCTCTGGAAGCGAATACTTTTTGTTTTGATTTTGAAACAAAAATGTTACACCAAAACATGTCTGATTCTGACATGGTAACATCAGAAGATGGTACTAGATCTTATTTTTTCCTTAAAAAGATACCAGTAAGCAAAGCAGGTAAACTGTCAAAGAAAAGGATTACACAACTGAAAAGGTGTCAAAGAGTAAAAGGGGAGATAATTAACAGTCAAGACGTATTCAAGAGGGAGTAGGTCGTGATATAGATAAGAAGATGGTAAATGGTCAAGGGGATAATTGTATTGAAGAAGAATTTAATGTAGATAGGGAGATGGTAAATGGTCAAGGGGGTATTCATGAGGAAGTATGTCGTAATATAGATAAGGAGAGAATAAAAGGTCAAGAAGGTATTGGTAAGGGAATAGGTCATAATGTAGATAGGGAGATGGTAAATAGTCAAGGGGATGAAAGTGAGGGAGTAGGTCATAATGTAGATAGGGAGTTGTAAATGGTCAATGAGATATTGGTGAGGGAGTATGTCATAATGTAGGGAGACGGTGAATAGTCAAGGGGATGAAAGTGAGGGAGTAGGTTATAATTTAGATAGGGAGTTGTAAATGGTCAATGGGATATTGGTGAGGGAGTAGGTCATAAAATAGATAAGCAGATGGTAAATGGTCAAGGGGATGAAGGTAAGGGAGTAGGTAATAATGTAGATAGGGAGGGAGTTGTAAATGGTCAAGGGGATATTGGTGAGGGAGTAGGTCATAATGTAGATAGAGAGATTGTAAATGATCATGGGGATATTGACGAAGGAATAGGTCATAATGTAGACAGAGAGATTGTAAATGATCAAATCAAAGGGATATTGGTGAGGGAAAAGGTCATAATGTAGATAGAGAGAATGTTAATGGTTAAGGGGATATTGGTGAGGGAATAGATCATACTGTAGATAGAGAGGTTGTAAATGGTCAAAGGAATATTGGTGAGGGAATAGGTAGTTATGTAGATAGAGAGATTGTAAATGGTCAAGGGGATATTGGTGAGGGGATAGGTCATAATGTATATAGAGAGATTGTAAATGGTCAAGGCAATATTGGTAAGGGGATTAGGTCATCTTGGGACTAGCGATGCATAATGTTATGTTTGGAACGAGTCAATATCAGGTAGGGGGGCATGTGAGATAGCAAGTTTAGTCTAAAAATTCATTAAGAAGGCAGAAAATGGTAATCGGAGGTTTGTTCTTTATTCAGATAATTGCGAGGGTGTGATTGGGGCAAAATAAAAACAAGTTTTATGTAGCTATGCTCTGATTTGCTGTGCAAAAAAATGGGTTAAAAACTGTTCAACAACAATACCTTGAAAAATGTCATACTCAGAACGAAAACGACTCGGTTCATGACGCTATAGAAACAGCTAGTCAGTATATCTCAATGTATACAACACTCCAGTGGGCTGCAACCATGAGGGCTGCACGCTTAAAAAATCCATACATTGTTAATGAAATGGACACATCGGATTTTTTTCAATTTCAAGTAAGTAGCAAGTTTGTTAAACAAATGTAATCGCAATTAAAAACAAGAGGTTTACTGGTCTGATATAAGAACATTCAAATTAACATCAAATGATCCAAACTCTTGTCATCAATTAATATGACTATGACGGAATGGCTTTGTCGTAGAAAGACTTCACAATGGATGTCCACTTCTCTCTTGGAAGAAGTATAGAGATATTTTATCTTTATGTGAAAGTGGAATCTTACCAAAGACCCATCATGTGTTTTATCTACTTCTACCTTATGAATTTTCCTAGTGAGGATATCTGAATTTAGTAAATCTAAAACAAGTTCTGGGTTTTAGGGCTAGTTCATGTTCTGTGTATCATTCTGCTTTTATACTGAATATAGACAAACAATGTATCTGTTTTAAACTTTAAAAGCCTTATGATCATTATATAAGTATCAAATAGCTATTCAATGATAAACGGAAAACTATTTCTATTAATGACAACATTTCTAAATTTTAGAAGTATGTAGATATTTTTGATGATAACCATTGTGATGGGAGATATAAACAAGATAATACAATTAACAAATTTGGTAGGTTTAATAACTTTATGAAAAAAATATTCCTTTCTATTAATTATAAATGGTAGATTACGGTCTAATAAATGTCAAAGTAGCTTTACATATATCAGTATACAGGGATGTAGTACTGTAGACTATTTTATTGCTACCAGAAACATATTTGATAGTGTTATTGATTTTGAAATACAGACCAGGTCAGCTAGTGATAACTTGCCTGTTCTTTTATCCTTAGGTAGGGCCGTTATAAAAAGTTGAGCAGGTATCTAATGTGCCATGACTAAACAGTCGTCCACAAATATAGTTTTGATAGTACTAGTGCTGAAGATTTTAAAACTGTGCTATACGGAATTGAACTTGATGGAATATTTGATAATATAAGTGATAAAATAGATGATGAAAATGTTAAATTAAAGATATTGTTAATACATCTGAGTCAACTATTTTAACTTATAGTGGACGATTTCAATATTTAAAGGCCGTCAAAGAAATGTTTTGACAGTGAGTGCAGATCTCCTAAAATAAAACAAAATAAACTGCTTCGCAAACGGCGATTAGCCAAATAGCGTGTGATCTGAATTTATTTTTGGAAGGTCGTAAACAGTATAAATATTAATGTTAACGTAAGAAAAAGGCTTATAATGATGCTTTCTTAAGTAAACTGGACTCTTTGGTTAAAAATCCAAAGCTGTTTTGGAAGAATTTAAAGTTATATTCACAAATTAATGGTCAAGTCCCAACAATTTCTTCATTTTATTCATGGCATTAATATTTTGTTACCATTTATTCGGAAACTTTTAATACAATCAATAGATCTGGAGAATTTCGAGCTTCATGGGCAAAATATATAATTGTTCCCGTACATAAAAAGTGGCAAATAATGATCCAGACAATTACAGAGGCATATATTTTATATATATTTTTTTTGTAAATTAAACATTAGTATCTTAAGCTAATTACGTTTTTTGTAAACGCTTTTGATAAAATAACCGAGTAGCAGGCAAGTTTTCGTTCCGGCTTTTCGATTGTTGATAATGGCTTTGTTTTGTATTCCTTAATCAACAAATATATGTGTAGGAAACAAAACGGGTTTTTTAATGGCTTTCGTTGACTTTAAAAAATCGTTTGACTTACAATGTAGGTAATATATCTAAATTGTATACAGTGTTACAGCAAATTGGAATTAAAGGCCATCTATATCAGCCCATAAAAGTATTTATCGACCCGTAAAAGCTTGAGTAAGAATAGGATCAACCTTTACAAAGTATTTTAATTGTCCACTTGAAATATTATATTATATTATTTACAATTTTTATAAATGAATTAAATGCAACTGTTACTTGCAGCGGAACACAGTCAATTAAGTCCTGTGATCACTGAATTTTTTTCATTACTTTTTGCAGACGATGTAGCATTAATTGCCGATACTGTTTGCGGTTTACAGCAACAACACAATTATCTTCATCAGTACTGTTTGGACTGGTTGTTGGATGTTTATATAAGAAAAACAAAAATGGTTGTGTTTAAAAACGGTTACAAGTTAGCTAAGCGTAAAAAATGGTTTAATGATAATCATCAATTAGAAACAGTAAACGCTTTTTCCTATGTTGGTTTGATATACAAGTCAAATATCACTTTATGAAATGTCTGAAAATATGGAGTTCTAATATCTGTTCTAAAATGTAAGAATAATTAATACCTATGGTGTCTACTGTTTGTATGAATTTGTATAAAAATGGATTTGGATATGCTTGGGGAAGCCAGAATATAGCTAACCATTTGTCGTACAATATATAAATATACTTAAAGATCAATATATTCAAAACTGGCATGCTGTTTGCTCACAGAATAATAAGTTACTACTGTACAGAGAGTTTAAATGTCATTTCAGTTTCGAACCATATTTAAAATATATTGACATACTAAAGTTTATACAGCGTATTGTTGCATTTAGAACTTCTTCTCATACTTTAATGATTGAATAAGGACGTCATACGAATATTACAAGAGAAATGCGTTATTGCATATTCTGTGATTTACGTATTGAAACAGAATACCACTTTCTTCTAGTATGTCCATTATACAGAGATCTACGCTTAAACTTTATGCTAAAGAAATAGTTTGAATCCCCGTCCTTGAGCAAGTTTAATATATTAATGTCTAATAAAAATGAAAAAAAGTGTACGCAATTTAGCAATGTTTATATATTATGCCTTTACATTGAGAAATTCACACATACAAGGTATCTAGTTAGTCTATTGAGTATGTATGTATATTTATGTAATGTGTGTATAAATATATTAGTAACTGACATAACTATATCACATGTGCACATTATTATGCATTGTATATATTTGTTTATTATTATTGTGTGTATGGGCCGGTGGCCTTGTTACAAATAAACAAAAGTTAAAAGTTGATAAATAACTATTTTTATTTTCTTATTCACTTTGCTCAAACGAAAATAAATAACTTTATTTAGTTTTTCTATTTAAAACAAAATCAAGGAATTAAAGTGAACAAGACATTGCATAAGATTGACACCTGCATTGCCGTTATAACATATTGTTCAGTATAGATGCATATAGCGATCTGACAAACATCTTGTCATTATAAAAGGATATGCAACCGCTGGTATTAAGGAGGTTTTACTAGCGTGAAGCACCCTTGCCCTGCAATGGCTACCTGTCAATATACAAACTCAAATAAATTACGCCTTATTAAAATGCCCAACATCTGACGAAAAGTGTTTACCAAATTTCAAATATACTTTATTCATAACTACAGTATTGACCTCATTTAATTGTATAATACAGTTTAAAATGCCACATAAACACAATGTTATCTTTCCGTGTACTTTACCTCGACCTCTGTTGTGTGAGGGGTTGGGTGACTCTGAGGAAACTATGTGTAACAACGTTACTACTCGGCAAATACAACGATCTCGTATGGGAAGAGCCTACATATTGTCACTTATATTCCGACTTATCGCACGAAGTGACTCATGCTCTATAAACTCGAAAATAAGATCACATCCAATATGGGCACAGAAGCATACAAAATGCACATCACTGGTATCCATATAGTTGATTTATTATACATTGTGATGACGCTACACACACGGAATAAATGACAACAAGTGTCTTACACAAGCGACAGTAACTATCAATCAATTGAGGTTCGCCAAATGATAATTAATATTGGATTGGGTTTTCATAGTAAAATGCCTAATATCTAAAAGCAATGCATTCCATTTTCAATTCAAATGCAGTCTGATTATTATGTCGCGCAGTAATCAATTAACACGAACTTGTCAATGTTTAGCAAATTGAAACTTGAAAGTACTATATTTGAAAATGCTGTATATCAGTGTTAAATAAAAAACGTTTGGTGTTAATTAAACACTGATATACAGCATAATTGTCGGACAACATTTAAATCAAAACGTAGTAAAACGTATTAAATATGACTATATACGTAATGGTGGTGGTTCCCGCCACGTTTGTTTTAAACATGTTCAAAATACACGTAGGTTTTCGATATCTGTAGGGTGTCAACATCGCGAGTATATATATCTCCTACTGTCACCTCACTGAGGTAATGACTGTCTATAAATCTACATACAACTATGAACGCAGGTCAATTTCTAATCACATATTTTTAATCGAAGGTTAAACTTGGTTAAAGCTTTGTCTGATGGGGCTTTTTGACATATTATTGAATTATTTAATGTATCAATCGATGGACTTTAAAATGCAAAGGTTGTTAACTATACATTTATGTATAGCATAAAATCGAAATTACGTCAATTTCAATAAACACAATTACACAATTCATAACAAAATATTTGCAATAAATCTTAGTCAGGTATATGAACTTTTTTGACCACCTTACTACGTTAATGTTCCTCTAAATAACAAGACAGTACGCATTTCATTTGTCTTGAGAAGCTATTAAACTACCAGAACATTAATTATAATACTTAGTGCACACACGTCGCATTGACCAGCTAAATCAAACCAATCTGACATCCAGAGAGTGATTAACTGCTAGAACCACTTCAACTGCTACAAGTTCATGGTATGCATAGCTCAGGTTGGAACCAGAGGGAGCAATATAAGCACTAGGGACACCGCGACTACCTAGTCCACCCCATGAGCACAAGGCGGAGGCTCGGGAGGACCAGCACAGGTACCCCATTCCTTTTATCAATATTTTATAGCTTGGCATTTGAATAAGTTGTTCTAAAACGAAGTAAAATGGAGTAAAACGTTTTTAGACGTAATAGAACATACTAATACGAAGTTATAACAAGCTATACTTACCAAATCCTACTGAAAGCTAATAAAACGTAGAAATAAATCGTAGCAAGGCGTAGTTAAAACGTAGTAAAGCGTAAATAATACCTTGTACTACTAAGTGGGCCTCCAGGTATGGCTGAGTATGTTGTTCGCACGTTTTTAATACGTTTCTAGTGCGTTTTAATACGTTTTACTACCATTTAGGTAAATCAAAATCTCACTTTAATTTTAAAAATGTCCAAAACAAACGTGGCAGGAGCAATGATCATTACGTATATAGCAATACCTACGAAAACCTACTGAAACCTAATAAAACATTTAAATAAAACGTAGCAAGGTGTAGTAAAAAGTATTAAAACGTAGATAATACGTAGTACGTAGCTGACCTCCAAGTATGAGTTAGTACGTTTTTGTTAGTATCTTATACGTTTCTATTGGGTTTTAATAACTATGTTTAAAGATGTTTTACTACGTTTTGTGCTATGTTAATCGAAAACCTACGTTATTTTTTAAGATGTCTTATCGACGTAGTAATACCTAACCCGCAATACCTGACAGTGCTATTTATGCTCAAATAATTTTAATTTAAAACTGATAGTGTTAACATGAAACATATAAACAGAAGCTCTGACATATTGATTTCTTCTCCAGTTCTCTTAAAGATGATATAGCTTTATTCTTAAATGCTGAGTGGCGCGACCGTAAAACGTCTCCCCGTATTTCGACTTTATGTTTTTATTATTTCTCATACGAGTGTTGTTTAAGGATAGGCTGCCGAATATGGCGTTGCTTGGTGGTGTGAGTAGTGTTGCACAAATCATTGCCTCTGATAAACAGACTCAATAAAAACAAAACTGTTATTTTCTCTTCTTTGCGTATTAATCATTTTATCCAGTTTGTATTGCTTATTGATTAGAAACTGTCTATTTTGCACTATCACTATAATCCGAGTTACATCTCAACTGAAAGCATTCGGTTGCGAAAGAGTATCTTTCTTCGTGGAAACCAATATTTCTATTACGGGCGCAAAAAAAGGTCGATAGGTGATTTTATGACAAAACTCATTTGATTAAAACTCTGTTTAATGATTATACCAAGTGGATTTTTTGTATTGAAAAATAACATTTTTGAAATCATAAACAAAACACAGACATACAGTTACGACATTTTTTCTTTAAAATACATCGCAAAGAAAACAAGTGACAGTAAAATACTACGGACTTGTCAGACACCCCTTTAAAAGCCTGTGTTACAGTTCTACATTGACGATTGAAACAAGGCAATTTCTAGCCTATTTGTGAACATTGTGATTCTTCGCGTGATATACATATATGTAACTGCAATTCAAATCTACATATCCCTTTTTTATTTCCAATTTTATGAATATCCATTTAGAATCCCATTTTCCTTTGAACTAAATACATTAGTTTGATAGGATATACAACACATTCATGTAATATTTAATGATTGAGTCAACGTGATTATTATTACTGACACAATCATTCAATCTTTATACCTTTACAGTCGAATTCAAAAATTGTTTGAAATGTGGCCTTGAAATTCACCCTGCGTTTCTTTATTATTTCAGCATAAAATACAAAAACGAAAATCTTTAATCATAAGTTTTTATGAAATATTACAGTAACCAAAAACATATGTTTATATATCCCCACAAGGTGATAAATATGTTGGATTTTCCTATGGAATAGCATTTGTTTGCATGTGTAGAGTAGTTTCCACTATTAACAAACAACAGCTTGAATAAACCAACGCATAAAATTTGTATTTGATTGAACAAATTGGCATTATAGCATTATGTTTGCAATGAAATATTTCAATACCCTACGATTCACTTGTACACACATTTTTTTATCCCATTTCAACTAATTGAATATTTACTGTTTGTGTTATCATTCAAATGCACGATCTGATTAAATATTTGCAGGAACAAATTTTCTATGGAAATTGTTATTTCTATTTCACATATTACGGATGATTTGATACGATGCATTAATATTGTATAAGGATTGGTATGGCCTGATAACAATACATAACTATCAATATGTTCTCTACCGAATTAGAAATGTTTATTTAAATGAAACTTGTATTTTTCAATTCAACAAATTAATCGAACACAGCGTTGTTTTCAATGCAGAAACAATTCACCGTATATCTGACCATGTTTCACCAATATATAAATGTATATAATGTATAACCATCCATATACAAACCGTAAAATACGTAACCGTATTTATATTTGTATATGTGTATAAATGTATGTTCTGATTTTTTAAAGGGCACATTACAGTCTAAATTTTGCAAGAGATCATAACTTCAAATAATTTGATTAATACTGATGTTAGATACGAAAAGAAATAGAGTCTATGAATTCAATGTATTTTACTTTCACAAAATTAGTAACAGCAACCATCTTTGTATTATATATCTTAAAATAATACATAAGGTCACGTTCATTTATAACGAGACAATGAGCATGGGGCTAACATATATGTATACGATATATTTTGTTCGTAGAGCATAAAAAAAATATACGAGGTTTGTTCCAAAAGTGATAGGACGACCGTGTCATATTTGTTTTTAGGGCGTTACATGCAAACCAGTGGTTTCAATGGATAGATTGGCATCTTCTTTTGTCATGAAACATCAAATCAACTTTCAGTCATCATAAAGTTCATGCAAAATTCACCATAGTAACGTGAGTTTAGAAGTACGGGGTACTTTATAATTAAACGCCATCTAACAAAACACAAAAAAACATTGCCTTGAAAAGCAGACAACTTCCTCATTATCGAGCCAAACGTTATAAAAAACATTGGACTTAATTTCAGGTCATGTGCTAATGTCGTTTAAAAATCGACGTTATTGATAAACATTTGAATATTGTGCGCACTTTCGAAAGAACAAGTGCGAATTTGAAAAGTAAAACAATTGGAAAACGTCACGTCTAGAGTGGAAATTTGGAGTGTGGTAAACTTTTGTGTTCGGTGTAATATGACCCCACAGGATAATCTGAAGTTTATTTCATACAACTCTTTAACATAAAGCATATCCTGGAGTCTTATCTATTGGTGGTGCAAACGGGTTTCCAATTGTGAGACAAAAGTAACTGACCATCAGCCATCTGGACGACCGAAATATGGTGTGGTTTCCATTGTCATATCGTGATGAAAAGCGCTTTCAGTTCCTCCGAACCCTGTGCCTGAGTGTACATTCTGTGGTTGGGATCTACGAGTCATCATAGTATCGTTACATGTACCAGTAGTGGGTGCAGTACCACACAAATTGTTTTTTGCAAAGCGGTTCATAGTTCGAAAAAAGAATGACTTTCATTTGAATGGCACAAATAACGTCAACCCCCCCCGTACTTTGTTACTTATACGTTTTGACCTGTCAAAATTAAAGTTAAATGGAGGTGTATGATATTTAAGTTTTGCATGCTAAAAGTTAATATATTGAAAAGTATTCATGCCAAGTTTTTATAGGATTGAAACACTAAAAGGCATATTTCTAAATGCGTCCTATTACTTTTGGGACATACCTTGTACAAGTGATTATGGTATCAATAGAAAGAATGCAGTTTACTGTGCTTTTCATCCTCAGAGCTAATAGAGTGTTTTAGAAAATATTTATTCCGGACTCTTTGTAAGAGTAACTTATAGAGTTTATTTTGATATAGTTATTCCGGACCAATTATAATAGGAGCTTATATAATGTATTAGCATATAGTTATTACGGAGTCATAGTAAAAGGACCTTATAGGGTGTATTATGATAAAAATTATTCCAGACTCTTTGACCTAGGAGCTTTAGGTTGTATTATGATATAGGTATTCCGGACTCTTTGTAAGAGTAGCTTACAGAGTGTATTACGATATAGTTATTCTGGATTGTTTGTAAGAAGAACTTATAGAGTGTTTTATGATATATTTATTCCGGATTCTTTGTAAGAAGAACTTATAGAGTGTATTTTGATATAGTTATTCTGGATCCTTTGTAGTAAGAGCTTATAGAGTGTATTTTGATATAGTTATTCCGGATCCTTTGTAGTAGGAGCTTCTAGAGCGTATTTTGATATAGTTATTCCGGACTCTTTGTAAGAGGAGCTTCTAGAGTGTATTTTGATATAGTTATTTCGCATTCTTTATAAGAGGAACTTATAGAGTGTATTTTGATATAGTTATTCCAGAATCTTTGTAAGAGGAACTTATAGAGTGTTTTTTTATATAGTTATTCCGGACCATTTGTGAGAGGAGCTTCTAGAGTGTATTTTGATATAGCTATTCCGGACCCTTTGTAAGAAGAGCTTCTAGGGTGTATTTTGATATAGTTATTCCGGACTCTTTGTAAGAGGAGCTTGTAAAGTGTATTTTGATATAGTTATTCCAGACTCTTTGTAAGAGGAACTTATAGTGTGTATTTTTATATAGTTATTCCGGACTCTTTGTAGTAGGAGCTGATAGAGTGTATTTTGATATAGTTATTCCGGACTTTTTGTAAGAGGAACTTATAGAGTGTATTTTGATATAGTTATTTAGGGATCTTTGTAAGAGGAGCTTATAGAGTGTATTTTTATATAGTTCTTTCGGACTCATATTAAGAGGAACTTATAGAGTGTTTTATCATATAGTAGTTCCAGACCCTTTGCAATAGGAGCTTGTAGAGTGTAGTTTGAAATATAGTTATTCCGGACCCTTTGCAATAGGAGCTTTTAGAGTGTAGTTTGATATAGTTATTCCGGACTCATTGTAAGAGGAGCTTATATGGAGTATTATGATATAGTTATTACGGACACTTAGTCAGAGGAGCTTATAGAGTGTAGTTTGAAATATAGTTATTCCGGACCCTTTGCAATAGGAGCTTTTAGAGTGTAGTTTGATATAGTTATTCCGGACTCATTGTAAGAGGAGCTTATATGGAGTATTATGATATAGTTATTACGGACACTTAGTCAGAGGAGCTTATAGAGTGTATCATGATATAGTTATTCCGGACTCTTTGTAAGAGGAACTTAAAGAGTGTATTAAGATATAGTTATTCCGGTCTCTTACTAAGTGAAGCTTATAGAGTGTATCATGATATAGCTATTCCGGACATTTATACTAGGAGCTTATAGTGTGTATTATGATATAGTTATTCCGGACCCTTTGCAATAGGAGCTTGTAAAGTGTAGTTTGATATAGTTATTCCGGACTCATTGTAAGAGGAGCTTATATGGAGTATTATGATATAGTTATTACGGACACTTAGTCAGAGGAGCTTATAGAGTGTATCATGATATAAATATTCCGGACTCTTTGTAAGAGGAACTTAAAGAGTGTATTAAGATATAGTTATTCCGGTCTCTTACTAAGTGAAGCTTATAGAGTGTATCATGATATAGCTATTCCGGACATTTATACCAGGAGCTTATAGTGTGTATTATGATATAGTTATTTCGGACACTTTGTACTACGAGCTTATAGAGTGTATTATGATATAGTTATTTCGGAGTCATAGTAAGAGGAGGTTATATTGTGAATTATGATAATAGTTATTCCGGTCTATTTGTAGGTGTAAACCCACCATTAATTTTTGTTCTTTATTTTATAGTTAATAATAAAAGTTTGAAGGCTTGTCAGTCATAGAGAATCTTAAATGAAAGAAGTGAAACCTACATTTTACTGTTTGTCAACCTCTGCACTATCAAAATATGATGAGAAAAGTAGGGGTTATGTGTCATATAAGAGATTTTTTTCTGCTCAGTGTGTACACTAGTGACAAAGTGAAAGTAGACGTCCGAAATCATGTAATCATACCCCAATTTCCAGCATCAATTCTTTTTCTAAATTCACAATTCAAAGATGACAATGCAATTAAAATGTTCAAAATACATCAATAATGCCATTCAAATAAAAAATGAGCATTAAAATAAGGAAAATGCATTTTTAAAGAAAAAGAAATGAGGATTATGTATAAACGCAATTATGCGACTACCCCACGGAAGCATTTCCTTTTTGCAAGGATGGTACTATGCCTGTACTAGAAGCCTATAGAGCGTACAACGATATACTTATTCCGTACTCTTTATACCAAGAGCTTATTATGAAATAGTTAATCCGGACTCTTTGTAAGATGAACATATAGAATGTATAATGATATAGTTTTTCCGGACCCTTTATAATAGGAGCTTATATAGGTATTATGATATAGGTATTCCGGACTCTTTGTACTATGAGCTTATAGAGTGTATTATGATATAGTTATTCAGGACCCTTTCTAGTAGGAACTTGTTTGGTGTATTGTGATATAGTTATTCAGGACTCTTTATACTAGGAGCTTATAGAGTGTATTATGATAAAGTTATTCCGGACTTTCTGTACTAGGAGCTTATATAGGTATTATGATATAGTTATTCCGGACTCTTTGTAAGAGGAGCATATAAAGCGTATTATTATATAATTCTTTCAGATTCTTTGTACTAGGAGCTTATCAAGTGTATTATGATATATTTATTACAGACTCTTTGTTAGAGGAGCTTATAGAGTGTATTATGGTATAGTAATTCCGAACCCTTTGTGCTAGGAGATTATAGAGTGTATTATGATATATTTATTCCGGACTCTTTGTTAGAGGAGCTTATAGAGTGTATTATGATATAGTAATTCCGAACCCTTTGTACTAGGAGATTATAGAGTGTATTATAATATTGTTATTCCGGACTCTTTGTACTAGGAGCTTATATAGGTATTATGATATAGTTATTGTGGATTGTTTGTAAGAGGAGCATATAGAGTATATCATTATATAGTCATTCCAGATTCTTTGTACTAGGAGCTTATAGAGTGTATTATGATATACTTATTTCGGACCCTTTGTAGTACGATTTTTTTAGAGTATATTAAGATATAGTTATTCCGGACTCTTTATACTAGGAGCTTATAGAGTGTATTATGATATAATTATTCCGGACTCTTTGTACTAGGAGCTGATAGAGTGTATTATTATATAGTTATTACAGACTCTTTGTACTAGGAGCTTATAGAGTGTATAATGATATACTTATTACGGACCCTATGTAGAAGTAGCTTATAGTGTGTATTATGATATAGTTATTACGGACTCTTTTGACTAGGAGCTTATAGAGTTTATTTTGATATTGTTATTCCGGACCCTTTGCAGTAGGAATTTATAGAGTGTATTATGATATAGATATTCCGGACTCTTTATACTAGGAGCTTATAGAGTGTATTATGATATAGTTATTCCGGACTTTTTGTAAGAAGTGCATATAGAGTATATTATTATGTAGTTATTCCGGACTCTTTGTACTAGGAGCTTATAGAGTGTATTATGATATAGTTAGTCCGGACTATTTGTAAGAGGAACACATAGAGTGTTTAATGATATAGATTTTCCGGACTCTTTGTACTAGTAGCTTATAGTGTGTATTATGATATACTTATTCCGAACCATTTGTTTTAGGAGCTTATAGAGTGTATTATGATATAGGGAGTCCAGACTCTTTGTAAGAGGAACATAAAGAGTGTATAATGTTATAGTTTTTTCCAGACCTTTTGTATTAGGAGCTTATAGAGTGCATTATGATATAGTTATCCGAACACTTTGTAGTAGGAACTTAAAGAGTGTATTATGAAATAATTATTCCGGAATCATTATACTAGGAGGTTATCAAGTGTATTATGATATAGTTATTTGGGACTCTTTGTAAGAGGAGCTTATAGAAGTGTATTATGATATAGTTATCTGGACCTTTTGTAGTAGGAGTTTATAGAGTGTATCATGAATAGTTATTCGGGACTCTTTGTACTAGGAGCAAATAGAGTGTATTATGATATAGATATTCGGGACTCTTTGTAAAAGGAGCTTATAGAGTGTATTATGATATAGTTATCCGGACTCTTTGTAAGAGGAACTTATAGAGTGTATTATGATATAGTTGTTCGGGACTCTTTGTAAGAGGAGCTTATAGAGTGTATTATGATACAGTTATTCAGGATTCTTTATACTAGGAGCTTATTAAATTTATTATGATATAGTTATTCGGACCCTTTGTAATAGGAACCTAAAGTGTGTATTATGATATTGTTTATTCCGGACTATTTATGCTAGGAGCTTATACAATGTATAATGATATAGTTTTCCAGAACCTTGGTAGTAGGAGCTTAAAGAATGTATTATGATATAGTTATTCGGGACTATTTGTAATAGGAACTTATAGTGTGTATTATGATATTGTTTATTCCGAACTATTTATGCTAAGAGCTTATACAGTGTATAATGATTTAGTTTTCCAGACCCTTGGTAGTAGGAGCTTATAGGGTGTATTATGATATAGTTATTCGGGACTCTTTGTAAGAGGAGCTGATAGAGTGTATTATGATATAATTATTCCAGACTCTTTGTACTAGGAGCTTATAGAGTGTATTATGATATACTTATTCCGGACCATTTGTATTAGGAGCTAATGAAGTGTATTATTATATAGTTATTCCGGACTCTTTGTAGTAGGAGCTGATAGAGTGTATTATGATATAATGAGTCCAGACTCTTTGTAAGAGGTACATATAGAGTGTAAAATGATATAGTTTTTTCAGGACTCTTTGTACTAGGAGCTTATAGAGTGTATAATTATATAGTTTTTCCGGACTCTTTGTACTAGGAGCTTATAGAGTGCATTATGATACAGTTATCCGGACCCTTTGTAGTAGGAACTAATAGAGTGTATTATGGTATAGTTATTCGGGGACTCTTTGTAAGAAGAGCTTATAGAGTGTATTATGATTTAGGTATCCGGGAGCCTTTGTAATAGGAACTTAATGAATGTATTTTGATATAGTTTATTCCGGACTATTTATGCTAGGAGCTTATAGAGTGTATTATGATATAGTTATTTGGGACTCTTTGTAAGAGGAGCTGATACTGTGTATTACGATATAGTTATTCATGACTCTTTATACAAGGAGCTTATAAAGTTTATTATGATAAAGTTATTCGGGACTCTTTGTAAGAGGAGTTTATAGAGTATATTATGATATAGTTGTCTAGACCCTTTGTACTAGGAACTTATAGTTTATTCCGGACTATTTATGCTAGGTTCTTATAGAGTTTATTATGATATATTTATCCGGACCCTTTGTAGTAGGAGCTTATAGAATGTATTATGATATAGTTATTCGGGACTCTTTGTAAGAGGAGCTTATAGAGTATATAATGATATAGTTATTCCAGACTCTTTGTAGTAGGAGCTTATAGAGAGTATTCTGATATAGTTATTCAGGACTCTATGTAGAAGGACGGCTAAGTATCCGCCTTTGTAGTAGGAACTAATAGAGTGTATTATGGTATAGTTATTCGGACCCTTTGTAGTAGGACCTTATAGAGTGTATTATGATATAGTTTTGCGGGACTCTTTGTAAGAGGAGCTTATAGAGTGTGTTGTGATCTAGTTATTCGGGACACTTTGTAAGAGGATTTTATAGAGTGTATTATGATATAGTTATCCGGACCCTTTGTAGTAGGATCTTATAGAGTGTATTATGATATACTTATTCCGGACCCTTTTTATTAGGAGCTTATAGAGTGTATTATGATATAGTTATTGCGGACTCTTTGCAGTAGGAGCTGATTGAGTGTATTATGATGTACTGAGTCCAGACTCTTTGTAAGAGGTACATATAGAGAGTATAATGATATAGTTTTTTCCGGAATCTTTGTACTAGGAGCTTATCGAGTGTACAATTATATAGTTTTTCCGGACTCTTTGTACTAGGAGCTTATAGTGTGCATTATGATACAGTTATCCGGACCCTTTGTAGTAGGAACTTATAGAATGTATTTTGATATAGTTTATTTCGGACTATTTATGCTAGGAGCTTTTAGAGTGTATTATGATATACTTATTCCAACCCATTGTATTAGGAGCTTATAGAGTGTATTATGATATACTTATTCTGGACCCTTTGTAGTAGGAGCTGATAGAGTGTATTATGATATAGTGAGTCCAGACTCTTTGTAAGAGGTACATATAGAGTGTATAATGATATAGTTTTTTTCCGGACTCTTTGTACTAGGAGCTTATAGAGTGTATAATTATATAGTTATTCGGGACTCTTTGTAAGAGGAGCTTATAGATTGTTTTATGATATAGGTATCCGGAGCCTTTGTAATAGGAACTTATAGAATGTATTTTGATATAGTTTATTTCAGACTATTTATGCTAGGAGCTTATAGAGTGTATCATGATATAGTTATTCGGGACTCTTTGTACTAGGAGCTTATAGAGTGTATTATGATATAGTTATTTGGGACTCTTTGTAAGAGGAGCTTATACAGTGTATTACGATATAGTTATTCATGACTCTTTATACTAGGAGCTTATAAAGTTTATTATGATACAGTTATTCGGGATTCTTTGTAAGAGGAGCTTATAAAGTATATTATGATATAGTTGTCAGGACCCTTTGTACTAGGAACTTATGGTGTGTATTATGATATAGTTTATTCCGGACTATTTATGCTAGGTTCTTATAGAGTATATTATGATATATTTATTCGGACCCTTTGTAGTAGGAGATTATAGAATGTATTATGATATAGTTATTCGGGACTCTTTGTAAGAGGAGCTTATAGAGTGTATTATGATATAGTTATTCCAGACTCTTTGTACTAGGAGCTTATAGAGTGTATTATGATATAGTTATTCAGGACTCTTTGGAGTAGGAGCTGATAGAGTATATTATGATATAGTTATTCGGGACTCTTTGTAAGAGGAGCTTATAGAGTGTATTATGATATACGTATTCCGGACCCATTGTATTAGGAGCTTATAGAGTGTATTATGATATAGTTATTCGGGACTCTTTGTAAGAGGAACATATATAGTGTATAATGATATAGTTTTTTCCTGACCCTTTGTACTAGGAGATTATAGAGTGTATAATGATATAGTTTTCCCGGACTCTTTGTACTAGGAGCTTATAGAGTGCATTATGATACAGTTATCTGGACCCTTTGTAGTAGGAACTTATAGAGTGTATTATGATATAGTTATTCGGGACTCTTTGTAAGAGGAGCTTATAGAGTGTATTGTGATCTAGTTATTCGGGACACTTTGTAAGAGGAGCTTATAGAGTGTATTATGATATAGTTATCCGGACCCTTTGTAGTAGGAGCTTATAGAGTGTATTATGATAAAGTTATGCGGGACTCTTTGTTAGAGGAGCTTATAGAGTGCATTATGATATAGTTATCCGGACCCTTTGTAGTAGGAGCTTATAGAGTGTATTATGATAAAGTTATGCGGGACTCTTTGTTAGAGGAGCTTATAGAGTGCATTATGATATAGTTATCAGGACCCTTTGTAGTAGGAACTTATAGAGTGTATTATGATATAGTTATTCGGGACTCTTTGTAAGAGGAGCTTATATAGTGCATTATGATCTAGTTATCCGGACTCTTTGTAGTAGGAGCTTATAGAGTGTATTATGATATAGTTATGCGGGACTCTTTGTTAGAGGAGCTTATAGAGTGCATTATGATATAGTTATCAGGACTCTTTGTAGTAGGAACTTATAGAGTTTATTATGATATAGTTATTCAGGACTCTTTGTAGTAGGAACTTATAGATTGTATTATGATATAGTTTTTCAGGACTCTTTGTAAGACGAACTTATAGAGTGTATGATTATATAGTTATTCGGGACTCTTTGTAAGAGTAACTTATAGATTGTATTATGATATAGTTATCATGGACCCTTTGTAGTAGGAACTTATAGAGTGTATTATGATATAGTTATTCGGGACTCTTTGTAAGAGGAGCTTATAGAGTGCATTATGATATAGTTATCCGGACCCTTTGTAGTAGTAGCTTATAAGGTGTATTATGATATAGTTATGCGAGAGTCTTTGTAAGATGAGCTTATAGAGTGATTTTATGTTATAGTTATCGGGACCCTTTGTAGTAGGAGCTTATAGATTGTATTATGATATATTTATTCAGGACTCTTTGTAAGAGGAACATATAGACATTTGAGATATTTGTATACTTCCATACCATTTTCACGGAAACACTCAGTTACAAATAAACATTTACATATTTACTATTGGAATACGCAATGCATTTCGTTTCATTCAACACTTAAATTATCATCACACTTGATATATATGTTTTAACCTATTTAATAACAATAAGTAAGTGATATTGATTGTCTCACCTACATGTGAAAATTTATATTAGCAGTAGAAATGTATTTCACATTGGCAAAATTGATAAAATTATTTGTTATAATAAACATCACTCTGTGTCATCACAAACCGCAACTCAACTCCCCTCAGATTACAGTCTACCACATGTCATTATTCTAATTTAAAAAATAGTATTCAGTTGAAATTTATTGTGAAATATGATTATTATAACAACTTATACAGATAACGGTCGAAGTATTCATGAATAGAACCAGTACTAAGCATTTGCGGGAAAATTGTCTTAATGATGCAACACATAGCCGTGGCATAGGATCGAACCCACGATACTTTGATCATTTGTCCAATGCTCTGCATTTTATTATTTATGTTCTTGTCAGCTGACTATGACCTTGCCTTTGATAACATTATTATCATGTTATTGTATATGTAATTCTGTCAGATGACCAGGATTCTGGGATTGTTTTAAAATGAGCAATAGCCCGTTAGCTGTATGACCTTTGGTTATGACGTCATATAAACTTTTGTTTACACTTTTCGTGTATATTTTGATTAGAAACATAATTTTATAACTACGATTCGTGTAACACATTATGACATAAATTCGTTTCAGCAAAAATACTAATATTTTATTCAATTATTAAGTTCCGCTATAACATGTTCTATATCGCAATTTTAAATTTTAATGTTTTTAATGTAATAGGTTTACCTCCATCTTTATTTAGTATTGGGTTCTCTGGTATTTACCACAAAAAACAACTGTAATAATCGGCCTCGTCAATTTAATCTCTACAAAATGGTGTGGAATTATCATTATTCTCTCCACACATTTTATCTGATGTGCAGGATGAATTATTGCGCGAGATGCTCTGTCTATCACAGTCTATACTTTTTTTTATTACTAGCAACAGGTAGTATACATATTCAAAAAGTTTAGATAAACATATAATCTAACCGCATTTATAAAAGAATCATAACGATACCATATTGAAATACTTGAATGATAATATACGATAAAATGTAAATAAATTTTAATGATTTTGTTTTTCTTTTCTTTAAAGGTACATGTATTTGTTGTTTCGTAAATTGTCTGGAGGTCATGGATCTTTTCAAAGCACTGAATATAATAACTGATAATCTTAGTTTCACAATGATTTAATGAGTGCAGACGAGTGGATTTTCAACAAGTCATAGAAAACGTCTCAAGTGTCTATTAAAATAAAACAGTGCTTTTTAAATCAGTTTTAAACTATTTAACCTAGTCTGGAATGTGTATAATGCGATAAAGTATACAAAATAACAAAGCTGATAAAAGTGTATTTTGATATGTATAAAGAGTATAGTTTTTTTTAAATAAGTTCAAAGCGTGATGATTATGGTTTATACCGATAGTTATACGCTCCGTATTTCATGTTCAACTTAAATACTGTCCGACAATCATGTCACGCGAAAATCAATGAATAAGCAATTGCCAATATTTCACAAATTGAAATGAGGAAGTACTTTATTTCAAAATAGTTTATATCAATGCTTAGTGAACAAAAAACGTTTGTAACCATCTAATCAAATGTTTTATTTGAAGATATAACTTGGTTATATCGTTGTTTTATGTGGCTTTTTGACATCTTATTAAATCATTTAATTGTATCAATTGATGCTACTATAAAGTGCAGAGATAGTTAACGGTACATTTATGTCTAGTATAAATATAAGATACGTCAATTTCAATAAACTAAATGTATATCAAAATAATTGCAATAAATCTTTATCAGTGATATGAACTCATGTGGCCACGTTTCTACGTTATCATTCCTCTTGATAACATAAATGTATGCATATATATTTTGTCTGGGAAAGATATTAAACTACAAGGAATTAAATTGAAACACTGAGTACGCATGTGTCGTTTCTTGCAAATATTAAAACATTCAATTTAAAACTGAATTCGCCAATATGACATATATTTAACAGATGCTTTGACCTATTCATTTCTTTTCCGGTTATCTTAAAAACGTCCCCAAGTTCTTCAAACTAGTATTTTTATAATTCTGATTCCATTTTTGTTCGAGGAAAGAATGCCGCTTAAGGTATCGGTAGGGAGCGTGAGGTATGTTGTATGTTTCATTACAGACACAATTAAACAAAATTTTCTTTTGTTTATGCTTTGTTCTTCCAATGCGTTCATTTTACAGTTTCTGTCCTCTGCTGTATAGAAAAAAAACTCAACTTAATATATATATATTATAATTTGGGATTGCGTGCATGCCTTTAAATATGAAAAGAATGTATGTTATTCTGCTCTTCTAAAAATGTTCAGTCATTTACGGTAACATGCAACGGTCATGAAATTCCGTCCCAGGATAAGGTCAATTATTTAGGATTTACTATTGACAAGTTATTAAACGGTGAGGCGATAGTTGACTCCATTGTTAAAAAAGTTATTTTGCAGATTGCAATTTTAAAACGAAACTGTCGTTAATTTAACCTTCAAACTAAGAGAACTTTAATAAATGCCTTAGTACACTGTCATTTTGATTATTCCTGCTCGTTTTGGCATGCCAGTCTTACTAAAAAGTTAAAACACAAACTACGAGTCACTCAAAATAAGGTTGTACGAATCTTATTTAACTTATCACCAAGGTCTTGTATAACCTGCGCTATGTTAGAAACAGTTATTGTATTGAGGGTTGAGGATAGAGTAAAACAACTATGACTTAATCAGGTTTTCTATTGCACCGCGCCAACATATCTTTATTACAACTTCCATGGGGTGTCTTCTATTCATAACCGCATACTGTTTAGTGAAAGTAATTTTATGTTTCTGTATGCTATGAGTTTCGATTCCTGCACCTTTTTTTGCAATGCAATTGCTGATTGGAATAATTTGCTAACGATTTGAAGAAATTAACCGATAAGCAAACTTTTAAACGTGAAGTTAGAAAACATTTATGTAGCTCATCGCAGGCTAGAGAAAATTTGAATATTTAATTTTTAAGTATATGTTGACAATATTTTTTGTATTGTGAACCATTTATATGTATTATTCAGTTATTCAGGGTATAAGATAATTAAATGTTTGTTGTACTGTTACATTTAAGCAAGTTTATATCAAGTGTCTACATTCTTAAGATTAATGTATATCATATCTTTTAAATTTTTAAAAAATCACAATTTTAAAGGAAGGGACCCCGTTGGAAATAAACGAGTTTGCTGCTTTAATGGGTTATCCCAGTTTATAAGATCTTTAATTTTTAGATGATTACTATAATTATTTTAGTTATTTATTTGTCTTGATTTATTACTGTTATTTTGTCATCATGATATATATGTTGTATAATGATCTTATATACATGAAGAAATTTGAATTGATTTGATGAACTTTGATAACGCTGTGTTCATATCTAATGGAACAGAGTAAAATCAACGTAACATTTTGCTATTTTGTAATATTACTCCAGATTATCAAGTATAAGTTATTAGCCTAATTATTGACGATTATTTCGCTAGTCATATAAAAATGTTCTCAAAATGTTCTCAAAATAGAAACTTTTCAAGTGCACAACTATTTTGTGTTTTCTAATACGTTGAATTGTTAAAATTTATATATTGATAATTTCTATAACTGTCGTTCAAACTAAAGATTGATCTTATGGACGGCGTTCGATAAAAACAACTAGAAGCACTAGTGTTATCACTGTTCCCTGTTAACCCAGTTATTTTTGTATTGGCTTAGTTCGTTTTGTATTGGACAAGTTCTGTTTGTTTTGGCCGTCTTAGCGTGATAGTAGATTAGAATGTTCGACGTAAAAACGTTTTGAACACTCATTTTATTGAATACATGTACGATATATTTAAAAAATAGCATACTGGACAATTTCAGACATTTCTCAAGAGTTATCCGATAGTTGCCCCTGTGCATCTTGATGATATTGGGGATGACTAAAATTACTTCCTTTAGACCGTGATAAGACATACAGGTATCGTTCCGCTCTGACACTAAGACCAAGTAGGCGTGACGTGTTATATGCCCTCCGGTATGATATATATTTTCGTTTTGATAAGGTCTTATATAAGTCTTTGGTTTTAATAAGCAAGTTTTGGTGGCTTTAATATGTAGTATAAAAAACAAATTAATGAATTTTACTTACACGCTAAAATCATTCGATTAGATTTAATGTGTAAAAATATAACATATATTAATGATTTTAATTACAATTTTCAATATAGTTTGATAAAGCTTATTTTATAATCAATCAACAGATAAAAAGGTTTTATTTTTTGTTACTGTAATTAATAAATTTATTACAGTTATTAGATTATATAAACTTATATTTGAAAGAGACAGAATGACAATAAAACATAATGTCGTAAATCAGTCATCACAGAGACTAATGCCGTCAGGGATTCGAATCACGACCAGAAGGTTGATAGAATATTATTATTACGGTTATATAATTATATCAAGTTTTGTTTGAAACAGACATCTTTATATTAGTGCATGTGTTTTTAATAAAGCCTAAAACGGTATTTGACCAATAGCCATCTTTGACAAAATCTTTTAAATACCTCGTGTTACAATATCATAAGATTATAGTTAAAAATATTATTTTTTTCGCATACCACTTTATTATACAAAAGGATTTATTTTTGAAAAATTAAACTTCAATCTGAACGTCAGTTTAAAAGTAAAAGTTGTTTAAAGAATTATAACCAACACATTTAATTGATAAAGCGATCGCATAATTAAAGAAACACAAATCTGTAGAAAACCGCTAATATTTCTTTTTCCCCCTGCTTTATTATCTGTTTATAAAATTTGAATTAATTATTAATTTATCTGAATATCAATGTTAAATCAAATAGATTATTTTTAAAAAAAACTGAACATCAAACTGTTGTTGAAATATAATTACTCAATTACATTCTAGCAGATTATATTATTACCCCAAATAAAATTTAAGTTATGCCTCCGGTCAGGGGTACGGGGTAATTAAGGTCATAAATAAACAATGGCTAATCGCATTGTTAGAGACTTGAAACACAGACAGGCGGGGGTTAGAGGGAAGGGGGGGGGCGGTGCTCAGGTTAATTTGTACAATACTTTTGCATATTATTTTACTGATCTTAGGAAAACTTTTAAGTTAAAATTCTGTAATATTTATAAACAATTGATAATGGTTTATCTTAACTACTTTGACTTAAAAGTTAATTACAAGTATCTATTCGATGTCTATAAACATGCACAAAATGAAACATATTTGCAGTTAAAATATTTATTTCGGATTATCAAACTGCAGGAAGTAATCTCAGTACAATTATATTTCTTTAAACACTTTACTAGTTTTATTTTTGTGCCACAAAACACCATTCATTTTATAGGTATTATCTTTATTGTCGCCTCATCTGTGTACTCATAATATAACAAAACATATACATGAACGTTTAAACTTGTACATAGCCATTCTAAAAGAATTATAACAGACATTTTAAAACTTAAAATATGAACATCAATACAAAGCACAATTATTTGACATGATATTTAAAAATAATTTTTGAAAAAAAAAGATTATCTCCTTTGATCAGATCAATTAAGAGCTGATTAGCAATATTTTCATATATGTGAAGATTATTCAAAATTCAAAATAATTATATGCTTATTATGCTGTATTAACATAATTATCAACCAACTACATTATTAAATATCTTTATTCAATTAGTATGCCTCGCGTAATGTATTATTGTTATCTAATCACTGGTTTTGATATTTAAGAATCAAGTGATATAAATAAATTGAGTATTCAGATCATACATACTGTTTAATAAATTGTCTTTCTATGTTCATTGAATTATTTCATAACAAAGACATTTAAACATAAATGTGTGCGAAAAAAATGAACTATTAAATCATGTTTTAGATAACAAAAGAAATGTACTTTAATTTTAAGCTTTTTTGAAGGTTCTTTAAAATCTGAAATTTAAAAAATCTATACATTAGACTATAGATAAAATACATAATAAAAACACACTCTTAAAACTACACATAAATTGCAATATCACCATGTGTGTATAAACATTTTGGGACTGAAAAACATCTGCATTGCATATAGCCGGCTAATATAGCGATATAAATGCTGTATTTAATTGAATACAATAATACGCTGTACATTGGGCACACAGAAAATAAATCAGAATTATATTTTATCTCATTTTCAAATCAAAATGGAAGCAAGATGATATTATCATATTTTTAATATCTCAATATCATCGTAAAGACAATTTAATTTGCACGAGTACGTTGTAATAGGTTGGCAGAAAATCACAACTAAAGTTTAAAAGACCTTAAAAATTATTGAAAATGTGTTTTGAGTAATTTTTATATTGAACATATAAGGAGCATCTATGCTGTTATAAAATTAAAAAAGGAATTAAGAAAACATTTACTTATTTCAATCTTTATTTTATCATTATAGGTTATAGTTTTAACAAAATGACTAGACGTTGTAATAGGTTTGCAATGTAATAGTGAAACAATTAAAACGATAAAATTGAGTTCCTCGTATATGTTTCTATGTAAACCAAATATCACAGTTAAGCCAGGTAAGTGATAAAAACGATCGATATCAAGGGGGGTAACTTCTCTCGATAAGCCAGTGAAATGTCTGAAATAGTCCCACATGGTGTCTTCGCGTGCAAATATACGATTACAGTTCAAATTTACACATCCAATTTTTATTTAAAATGTTAAAACAAACTTTTAGAAACACATTTCTCCTTGAACTAAATGCATTAATTTGATAGGACATGCAACACAAACAGATATTTAATTAATGACTATTGCAATATTATTTTTATTCTTGACACAATCAAAAGTCTTCTCTGAAATTCATCCTGCGTGTCTTCATTATTTCATTCTATAATAAAAAACAAAAATAGTTTTCATCTTGTTTTTCTTTTATCGGTTTGTTTTATGAAATTATGCCTACCAGGTACACATCGCATATATATCTCCCTTCCTGATGAAGCTGTTAAACTTGCCCAGGGTATATTATTTGTTATCAACTGTAGACGAGTTCCCATTAATAAAGGTATGTCGGATCTAAATAAACCAATGCATTATTTTTTTTTATATTTCATTGAACGAATTGACGTTTTTTATTAGGTTTGTAATGGAATATTTCAATACACTACGATTCACTTTTACAAAAATGTCTTTATCACGTTTCAACAAAAACTGTTTGTGTTATCATTCAAATGCACGATCCGATTAAATATTTGCAGGAACAAACTTTCAATGAAATTACTTTTCGCTTTCAAGTATTGTGGATGATTTGATACGATGCACAAATATCGAATGATAATTTGTTTGTTTTTTATGCTTACAGACCTGATAACAATAACAAATTATAACACGTTCTCTGCCAAATTAGAAACTTTCTACATTAAAATTGTATCCTGCAGTAGTAAATTTGACTCATTTATTCAACACAGTTATTTTAAAGAAGATACAATTCATATAATTGACCATGATTCACAAATCAAAATTCAAACCACGTATAGCCATCCATTAATAAACCGTACCTATACGCCCATGTATCTATATAAACACATTTAAAATTGACATTTACATATTTACTATGGATTGCATTCCGTTTCTTTCAACAATTAATAATTGCAAATTATATTATGGTAAAATGATGTTCAAGTGTATGATTTCAATGCACCTATTTGTTGTATTTAAAATTAATAAATAACGCAAAGTAAAAGATATTTCGTGTTTCACCTTTATGCGAAAATGAATCATAGCATACTGTTAGTATGTTATATACTTCACATTTGTCATCAACTTTTACTCTTTATAATCTTTAACGTACAGTGCAATCAATTATATCTATATTAGTGATAGTAATCATCACTCAGTTTCAACTCATACATTTCGAATTACAGACTACAACATGTCTAATTTCTCATTTCAGTATGCTATCACCTGACTAAGGCAGCGCCTTTGATAACATTATGACCATACCATGATATGTGTATTCCTGTCAGTTGACTAGGAATCTGGTTTTTTTTTTAAAGGATCAATAACATACGCGTTAGCTTGATGACCTGATGCTGTGATGTCATTTTTCACTTTTGTTTTCAATTCTCGTGTATATTTTGAGCAGTAATACAGTTCTAAACTTTTATGTCTTGTAATATATTTTGATATACAACTGTTTTGTCAAACAGACAAATAGTTTATATAATTATACTAAAAAACAACTATAATAAAAACAATATGTTCTATATATAGTTTATGTTTTTAGTGGAAAAGTTTTTCCTCAAACTTTGGTTAGCATTCAATTATCTAGATATGTATCACAAAAAAACAACAACTATAATGTTCGGCTATGTCGATTCAATCTCTACAAAACAGTGTGGAATTATCATTAAAATCAGTCGTTACCTCTTCAAGTATTTTATCTGATGTGCGTGATGATTTATTGCGCGAGATGCTCTGTCTATCACAGTCTAAACTTTTTTATTATTAGCAACAGGTAGTGTAAGTATTCAGAAAGTAGCAATGAAGTTTAAAAATATCTTCTTACCGCTTTGATATAAAGAAAATCATAACGAGTATCGAAATACTTTGAATGATAATATGCAATTAAAGGCTAATATATTTAATGCTATTATTTTTCTCTTTTTTTTTCGTCACACGCACACACAACTCCTAAAGAAACCTTACACTTTTTTATTTCATTTGTATGTCAGAGACTAATAAAGGCCACTAAATGCATGTTTATACATAACAAGATCATTTCATTTTCAATAAAATGTAAACAAACAAGCAAATGTGTATTCATAGCGTTTTGACGCATTACTCCAATGTCACAGTCAATATCGCGTGTGGCAACCACGGGCTACAATACATTGTATGCATCGTTTTCGCATAGAATGGATCATTGCTCTCACTTTATGTTGTTCCACTCAATCGTTCAGACTAGTTGATATCTACGGCGCACAGCAGGTACCAATTTCCTTCAAATGTTTTCTATTGGATTAAGATCCTGCGAATTAGATGGCCATCATGTTTATATTCTGTATCTGTAAATGATCTACAGTCACTATGATGGTATGAGGACGCACGTTGCCTATTGTAACGTCCCTCGCGGAAGGTGACGTCTTATTAACGGAACAATCACACGATTATCAACTTGGTTTAAGTAGGCCTGAGCATTAATGCTGCTTTTCAAAATGACTAGATCTGATTTGTTAAACTTACATTCCGTACAAACATGCACAGATCCTCCACCACATCTGTCTACTTCATTGAGACAACACTGCGCGTATCTCTCCCCTCGACGTCTCCAAACACGTTCGCGTCCTCTGCCCTACTGACAATTGGTACAGCGGTTAACAAAGTTGCTCCCTACTGACGTCGATTTCTACGAAGATGTCGCTGTCGCTGGCGCTCTAAGTCGACGCGTACTGTGATGACACATCTCGTCTGTAAAAGAAATTGTCAGCAATTATTATATCAGGACCGAATGCTTTACGTTTCAGACTGCTAATCAGCGGGTGGCAGTTCTAGGTAGAACTTCAGGATGCGGTCATCGAGCGTGATTAATATTGAGTTGTAAAAAACATTGCTCCACAATCGATGTATGATAGATAAAGTTATACTCACTCGGTCGTGTCTATTATCAATTAAGATACATGCATAGTGCATACACACGTGTACTGTCACTAAATTACTGATTACAAAATTAGAGCGCTGGTGGTATTCAATATCTAATATCTTTAAATTTCCTGTTAATAACAAAATAATCTTACCCATGACAACCATGATAACAAATGGTATGTCTGTATCAGACGCAGGCTTGACTCGATTGCGGAGATGAGTCCTGATATAAGCGTCCTGCCTTTGGGTCAAAATATTGTGTCTTCCGCTCCTGGATCGATCTTTCACAGATCCTGCCGCTGCATAACTTCTGTCCAGGTCATGCACAGTCGTGTGTGAACAACGCAAATGCCGATCAACCGCTGCCTTCGTCATGAACATGAACACACTGATTATGTGTACAAATTATTTTCACGTGCCATTTATGATAGGCCGGCAGCGAACGAATCGTTTATTTTGCTATATTTATGCGCTGAGTGCGTGCCATGTCACACATTCCCAATTAAATTATGGCATAATAAGATTCGATATACAATGAAACAGATACATGTTTTTTGGAAATAAAATTGTAAGTTGTTTTTTTTCGGAGTTGATAGTATGTATTGTTTCATAAACTGTCTAAAGGTCATAAATTATTTCAAAGTCGAAACCATGAATTGCAGCTGCTGAATATATGAACTGATTTTTATTGTATCACAATGATTTAATGAGCTCAGATAACCAGAATTTTTAGCAAGTGATAGCATATGTCTCAATTATTACAGTGCTTTTCACTTCAGTTCTTCTAGTCTGGAATATGATTAAACATACAACATAACAAAGCTGCTAAACGTGTAATGAGATATGTATGAGTTGTTAGTTTATTTTAATTAATTTCAAAACATGATCTCCTTCGTGTTGATAATGTTTATGATCGATATTGGGCTTATTTGCTTAGCATGCACTACATTCTGTATTTGTAATGATGTAGAAATATGTCGCACGACATTCTTCATTTTGTTTGTTAAATCAAAATAACACTCACAACTGTGCGTAAAAACGTGCCGAGCAGGAGTTGTAGCATCTGAAGGACATAACCACCTCTATAGGTCTCACTTAAGAAATCCCTCCCGTACATAAAAGTAGCAAGAATTGTCAAAGAAGTCAAAGCTGTGTCAATCGATTGGACTTTTTTTGTTGAAAATGCATAACATTGCATATTTCGTTATTCAGAGAAAATTGGAACAGTTTAATGAGTTCTGCCAAGATATTGTTTGATAAACTTATAACAATTTAATTATGAGAAGTGATACACTGCAACATATTGACAGAGGTGTCATAAATGAAGGGTTGTCATTAAACCATCGAAATTGTGAAAAGCAAGCAATCTGGTCAACTACTTGTATTTTCTGCGTATTTTGACAAACAGCAGACTATCTAATACAACAAGGAACTTTTAGAACCCTTGGTGTTCCAGAAGTGCATTTCTCTATACGTAAAATAAATTAAAAATTAATTGTTGTGTGAGACGAGTAGCGCATACAAATTTGATATAACACAGGTGACACATTATAAAAGAGTATACGCTTGTCTAAAATTTGGTGCAGCCGTGAACAATTGCTGTAGTTTGCCGAACTTTTATATTGACGTCACTTCTTTTATATGTGTGTATAGTACTAATTGTGTTAAATGTATAATACGTTTATCAACACATTGTGTTTACGCTGCTAAGGTGACTGCGTCATTTACTTTTACAATGAGTGTTATGTCCACGTTTGGACATGTATATTTGTATTTCTTTATCGCCTTCTATGTTGGGTGTTTATTTTAAAGTAGTATAAGTAAACCTTTAGTAACAGTATCAATCAAACATTATATACACTCCAATAGTAGTGATATGCTACCGATGCATACATGCACGACTCTGATTAAAAACACCAATAAGTGGATTTATGTTACTTACAAATTGTATTATTCAACAAAGCCTTGTTATGACGTCCTCAGATTTAAGGCTTAAATTATTTTGTCACAAAAACGCAAACCATTCTGAAATTGACCATCCCAGCATATTTAGTGTACTAGTTGTTTAAGAGTGTATTATATCATTCGAATGGTGTAAAGTTTCACACCACTATTACATTCCCATAGGGCTCCATTGTAATATTATGTCCAAAACACAGAGAAAGAAACAAAATTTGCAGTATATGTCTGGACTCAAATTCTTCACTGGCTTAATATACGCAATTATAAAGGATAAAAGCATACCTTGACCAGGTTGGTTATTTTTAAATTCAATGTTTTTGTGATAACTATCAATTTCCAGCCTGCAAGCATTGTAAGCACGCAATGCGGTTTGAACCAACAATTCTGAAATGACAACGAATTACCCAGAAATCTGGTATCAGCAGCAAAAATGTTCAGTGGTAATTTCTAAAATACTGACCATTCAACACATGGCAGGAAAGAATAAATCACTGCAGTACAAAGCCTTGAACAACAATTAAAGAAGAAAAAGAGACATAAAGTTTAAATTCTACCGATTTTATCTGTCCGGAGTACTCAAGGTCTGCCATTATATTTGAAAAGTATTTATAATATATCAAATTAATGATAAGACAGTTAGTATAAAATTTTGTTTGGGAAGTATTATCAGGCCACGATTATTATTTATTGTTATTATAATCATTCACATCAAACATGTGTGTCAGCTCTTAGTGAGTTTAATGAGATTTGTCAAAATTATAGATAAATTACGATCATACCGGTAAAGAAAACTAAAATCAACACAGACAGGCACAACAGTAATTAAACGTTTATTATTCTAGTTTTATTACTTCAGGTCTCTGTTATGCCTTTTGTCGTTTACAGGTAAACACAAATATGATAACAAATAGGTAAATGCGATTTAAAGATGAAACTAATTGCAGAGAATAGTGAGTGGACGTAATGTTTCATATTAGCTTTAGATTAAAATGTTTTTTTGTAGAAATTCGAATACAGCATTTGAAATCTATTTCATTAAAGGTGCAGAACATTGCTTATGTTAGTTGTGGTAGACACACACAAACTTAATGAGACAACTGAACTTTTGTACTGATTGTGCATGAAAATTACTAACATAACATACACTGGTATGAAATAAAAAAAATATAATGAACCTCTAGAATTTGAAGCTTATATGATGTCAAGTACCAAATCCAGAGCAGTTCATATAAGCTCTGAGCTTTCTTCGCAATCGAGCTGAAATACATTAGTATAAACTAACAACGATAACAAATAAACATTATGCGTGCCTTGATAAACCAAATCCGTATTGCTTTTTCATGTCAATTAGCAAACAGATGAATCATAAACATCATAAGTAAAACTTAAAGTTCACGTTCACTATAATAATGCCGAATATGAATGTGTAGTACCGTGTGCAACAAGGTCATTACTGGATTGAATATTTTATATAGTTAAGAAATAAATGCTAGATATTTAAAGTAAAACTAATTACAGTGCCAGTGTTCTATTGTGTAATTAAGTATATACGATAACGTATTGTTTGTAGTGTAATATAATGTTGTTATTTAGCAAAGTAATAATAATAAAATAATGCAATGTACACACTACGATACATATATCAAGCACATATCATAAGCACAATAACCACCACATACACCAGAGCCACCACAGCCAACATGGCCACCTAAACCACCATTACAACATCAGCCACCATAACCACCACAGCAACCGGAACCATCACATCAACAATAACCACCACATACACTATAACCACCACAGCCACAATAACCACCACATACACTATAATCACCACAGACACTATAACCACCACAGCCACCAAAACCACCACAGTCACCATAAGACTAAAAACCACCACAGTCACAATAAAAACTACAGCCACTACAGCCAACATAGCCATCAAGCCATCATTACAACCGCAGCCAACATAATCACCAAAGCAACCGGAACCATCACAGCCACCATAACCAAAAATGCATCCGGAACCACCACAGCCACCATGACACACTAATCCACTGCAGCCAACATACCAATAGCAGCAAAATAACCACCAATGCCACTATTATCACCTAAGTCACAATAACCGCTATAACCACTATAAACAACACTGTCACCATAACCACAACAATCACCATAACCACCAACGTCAACATAATCATTCCATCCACCCTAACCACCACAACCACAACAGCAACCATAACCTCCATTGAAACCATTACGACCACAACCACAATAAAAAAAACACCACAGCCACCACAACTATCATATCTACCGTAATGACCTTAACCACCATAACCACACTAACCAACATGGCCACCAAAGCAACCATAATCACCACAGCCATCACAGTCACACTAACCACCACAGCCACTTTAATCAACACACTCAGCATAACCACCACATTCACCATAGCCAATGCAACCACCATAACCACCACAACCACAGCTACCATAACCACAACATCCACTACAACCATAACCATCAAAACTACAATAACCACAATACCAGTATTAACTACCAAAGCCAATATAACCATCATAACCACCATAGTCAATTCAACGAACATGACCACCAAAGCAATCATAACCACCACAGCCACCAGAGTCACACTAACCACCACAGCCATTTTTATTAACACATCCACCATAACCACCACATTCACCGTAGCAAATTTAGTCATAATAATCACCATAACAACAGCTACCATAACCATAACATCCACCACAACCATAACCATCCAAACCACAATACCCGTCAAAGTCACCAAGACCACCATAACCTTCACAGCCACCATTACCACCACAGACAAAATAACTACCACAGCCACAATAACCACCACAAACAACATAACTACCATAGCCACCATAACCACTACAACCACCATAAGCACCACAGTCACCTTAACAGCCACAGTCACCAAAACCACCACAGCCACCATAACCTCAATAAATATCACAATCATTATAAAAAATACAGCCACCACAGCAGACATCACCACTTATGCTACCATTTCCACCTCAGCCAACATAACCACCATAAGCATCACAGTCACCATAATCTCCAACACCACTAAACAACTACAGCCAACATAACTATTATAGATGCAACAGCCTCAAAAACCACCATCAGAATAACAGCAACCATAACCACCACGATGATAGCCATCATACAAATCACAGCAATGATAACCACCACAGCCACTGCCACCATAACTACCACAGCAACCATTACCACCAAAACTGCCACCATCAACACCGCAGCCACGATAACCACCACAGTCACTATAACCACGACAACCAATATAACCACAACATCCAACATAAGCACCACAGCAACCATAACCACAACAACAACCATAACCACCGCATAACCACCACAATCACCATAACCACGACAACCAATATAACCACAACATCCAACACAAGCACCACAGCAACCATAACCACAACAACAACCATAACCACCGCACCCACCACAACCATCAAAGCAACAATAACCACCACATTCATCATAATCACCACATACACAACAACTACCATAGCTAACCCTGTCACCTACCCACTACATCCGCCATAACCAACATAGCTAACCCAGCAACCATAACCACCACATCCGTCATAATCACCACAGTTTGCACGGCCGCCAAAACCACCACAACCATCATTACTTCTATGACCACCACAATCACAATAACCACCACATCCACCATAACCATCACAGCCGCTTTAACCACCATATCAACCATAACAGCCACAGTCACCATAACCACCACAGCCACTATAGCTACCACAGTCACTATAACCATTACAACAGCATAAAAAGCACATAAATCAATACATGAGCAAGTAGCATACCAACATAACTATTAGTACAATACCAATAATAATAAATGTACGATAACTTTCAAAACGTTTTATTTTTGTTTCATGAAATTAAGTGAGTCAGATTTGTGTCAATATAATTTTCCGTTTGTCTGTTTGAGAAAACTAAATCGAATAATATAATTAGCAATCTCACTATTATTTTTTATAAAAAAGTGATCATATTAATTAGTAATAATGCAATTTTAGGAATCATTTAAAGTTAATAGTTTGGGAAAATAATCTGTTATACCTTTAACCATGAGCTATATAATGACTTAACATATATTTGTACACTTTGTACGAAATACCAAAATCAGATCCAGACATGAAATAATAATAAATCAGTTTTCGTTGAAATCTAATAAAAGCTTTTCATCACAGACAGGTTGGAACGTTATTTACAACTATGTTTTGTGGAAATACATAATTAAAACGCCAACAATTCAAATGATATATATGTCAAAAGATATGATTTATTACAATGTTCAGTGCTCAATATATTGTATTAAAGCCACGTTTATATACTACGTATCATGAGCAAGTATGGCTAGGAACAATTGTAACGTCTGATATCCTGAAGACATCAATTCCATTTATATCAAACAAATGTATATGTTTCAATTAAGAAGCATTTCAGAACATGCATAATTAATAAAACTATCTTCTAATCGAATTGTATCGTACAATACAAATACTTGAATCAATTGCACTCACAGTTATGTTGTTACACTTTTTACTATGGAAGCTGTGTGAACCATATGGAAAAAAACATTTATGTATTTGATATTATTATATATAGTAGCCTGTGTTATACCGGCACGTGTGTATTTAGGAGTACAATGATATACTCATTTAATATATTGCATTCCAAATAGTGATCTGAATTATAATTGAACGGTATGCATGCTTGGCGTCTTATATACATTTTGTGTTGTTTAATTCGTTTTAAGATACGAAAAGTCGAATTGTGTACCATTCACGATGTTTGTATAATAGTATATGTTGCATGTTAGTATGTTTGTACAAATGTTGATTTATTAGATTACAAGAAATACATAATCATGTATTTGCAAACTATTTGGTCCTTAAACATGTTTTTAAGTATTAAGTATTGTCAAAACAATAACCTTAAACTTTACTTAGTAACTTGCATCAAAATGTTGTATAGGTTTCTATTTATTTGGATAAACACACAAACGAAAATTATCCGATATTCTATCAACTTGATGTGTTTTATTCCATTTTCAAAACCATTATTTGTTTTTATTTTATAGTCAGAATACTCTTTATAGCAAACACACAGGCTGCCTACTGGCAATTATAGAACCAGTATTCCCTTTGAGGATGTTCAATTTTCTTAAACGATATGGAAAAGTCAGCACCGTGATGCTTCCGTTTTGAATTATACACGAGCTCAAAAGATCGAGCCATTAGCCTTTATCCTCTTCACTTGTGTGTAGAAAATTAATCTGGGAGGGAGATTAAATCCTCTTAAACATTGAAATACGTATCTTTTATTTACGTCACGGGATGCCAACACTCCCAATTTGATTAACATTTTCTTTGAAAGAACGTATTGGAGCGGTAATTAAAAAAGTGATGTAAACGTATATAAATGTAACCTTGAACAGAAAGCCGACGATTGAAACATTGACTCTGTATAGATGATGTAAAAGATTTGTATATTTTATTCAGGTCTCATCGTTTTATGTAAATGACCTCTACGTTATCAGTATCAGTAACACATATAATATATCGCTATAACAATTGTAAGAGTTTATTCAATTGTTGTACACTCTCTTTGCCACTTTTACTGAATAAAAACATTATTTATAATCATCTATGTAATACTTTAGCAGTCTGTGCTCATCTTGAAGATGTATTTAATGTATAAACAATGATTATAATCGGTTTTGATATTGTCGTATGTCCTTTAAATGAGTTATTTTATTATTTAAAGCTATTTAAGAATCGACGCTAAATGCAGATTGATTGCTGGTATAAATGTTTATTATATATATATCAAACATTTATATGACATGTTTAACAGAAATATTGTGTAAGATCTATATAAATGAAACATAACTAACTCTTATGCATTCCACATTCTTCTGTCTTTTGTTACTGTCACCTCATTATTCTTCCACGTTTCTCTTATAATATATTTTGTCTATTGCATTCATTTGTTTTTTACTGTTTTATTTATATGTTTTCCTATTGTATTTAATTTTACAATTTCTTTCTTTCAATTTTGTCTTGACTTTCTCAGCAGATTCACCCGGAATCAATGCTAGGCGAGACATTATCATTTACTTTTTTTATGATATATGCTATATGTTTAGTATTACATAACTCCTTTTCCAAGAATGCCAAGCAACGGTACAATGTCAATATTTTGCAAAATAACTTGAATTAATGTATAATTTCTTATTCATAAAGATTTAATAGTTGTTTTATCAAATATATCATCTTATCTAACCGAGCTATATTAAACATTTTGTAGATGCTTCACGATAAATAAATAAAAATGGAAATTCTTTAAAGCTATCTAAAATATTGTTTTCCAAATCCTGGCAGTTTAAGCTTTTATTTCCTTCTTGATTGTAACATTTGCCAATCTGATCCGAGAGTAAGTATATATACGTGCTGTGATTTTAACACGTAAGTGGTCGCTATTGGAGTTTTTAATATATTGTGTAATACAAACCGAAACTGTTCTACTCACAACTATATACATATATGAGATAAACGAATATAAAAAAACAAACAGCCTTTCTAATAAATTGGTGGTCAACTATGTATTTCTAATATGGATAGTTCAATTCGTTTTAAACATCAATTTTAACTGGATAGGGATATTTCATATATTATTCACTTGTTGAAAAGCTTTAACTTGTTTTAGTTTAGGCTTTTTAAACACATTTCTATAAACATCAATCATGGTCATTACACGTATGTTCAACTTAGAGGAAATCAGTAGTGTATTGTACCCGACAAAGACTTGGCAACAACAAACATAATAGCTTTACTGACACAAGAGAGACTTTTCCAAAATAGTAAGTGTGATATATCGACATTTTGTAGTTTAACTGTCTTCCTGAGGCTACTCGCTGATTTATTTAAACGCCCATTTGTAATTTATATTGTTTTAAAATAGCTATCACTAGCAGTCCTGATCACCAACACGGCATAGTTGGTAACGTGTAACAATACTATAACTTGCCCTTAGGGTCAAAGAAAGTTTAACTAAACATCACAGAAATATGAAACTTAAAAAATAGTGATAGCATGTGTCACTACGTCTTTTTAATTCTGTAACTAT